>JASAUF010000421.1:14607500-15164415 GCA_030180095.1 Magnolia changhungtana | reverse complement strand
GTCAAGTGGGAGGTCCGCTATTCAAGAGAGCGCCAGTACCGCGCAAATGTGGGCTCTGTTCGAGTCTTCTATGCCCACATTCGAGAGCCGACACTAGAGCCCTTGCAGTTCAAGACCTCATTTGGAATAGATCGGGAGGCCACAATTGACGTTGGTTTAATATCTCGGCTTATGAATGTGCCCCTTGGCGAGGTACATGCGAGTGAGCAGAATCTGAAGAGTGCCCATGAAAGGGATCGCCGCACGGGGTCCCTTTGTGGCCGATCGGTTCGATGGCGTACCAACAATAGCCTTCTAGCGACAAATATGACTGACGACTTTCGTCTACTCCATCACATCTTCACGTTCAATGTCTACCCCAGGTAGAGTAACCGCAGCGAGTGCACGTGCCTGATTGTAGATTTCTTATATCAAGTGGGGCAGGGAGAGAAGTTGTGTATGCCTACATATGTTCTGCAGCAGATAGTTCTTACTGCACGCTCCAATAGAAGGACTGATTCGCTCCTCTTCGGTCAACTCATATGCAAGATTGCACATGAGTTTGGCTACAGACTTAGGGCGGAAAGGCTCTGGTGCCGATCCATTACATCAATGAAACTACTCTTAATCAGATGAAAATCGGGCCACAGCAGCTACAAGCCTGACTTGAGGAGAGTGAGGATGAGATGGCTAGTAAGGAGTATGAAAGCGAGGAGGGAAGTAGGGAAGAAATAGAAGAAGAACAGGAGGAAGAAGGGAAGGCCCAGGATACGGATGAGAGCTCTCCTCCTACAACACTGGAGCGGGACACTGATCGGGCTGCTGGGGATGCCCGTTTAGCCCGCCTTGAGGAGGGTCAAGCTGTCCTACGACAGGATATAATCAATCTTCAGGCTCTCGTGAAACACAAGTTTAGGAAAGTGACTCGCACTTTGAAGTTCATCCTGTGCTGCCTGCAGGATAAGGGTGCCCCTCCTCCGTCGCCAGACTCAGAGGCCTAGTCATCCATGCCATCACCCTTTGGCTTATTTTGTAGTTATGTTAAGATCTTTGTGTTTTCATGTTGATAGGCCTAGTAGTGTAGTAGTTGGTAGAATGTTGTTTTTTTAAAAAAAAAATGTTTGAAGTCTCGGTTGTATTAGCTCACATGCATCTTCTGTCATGATTCATGTAACATTGTGTCTCATGTATTATGACAATTTTGATAAATGAAATGTGTGAAGTTGCTTTAATCTGTGCATGAATGCTGCGTAAATAAGTTAATATATATGTTGAATCTGACTTGGGTTGCACCTTATGTTGAATATAGGGAATGCCACCTAAGGCTGCACGAGTTGCCGCGCGTCTCACTTTTAGCGATCTGATTGACGGGGCATATTCCCTGAGTGATAGCCTGATGGACCCTGGTTTGGGCCTGACCCACACTGTCATGCCGGATTCTTAGTCGACCACTGGGCCGACACCTATGACACCGCCAGTGGTGCCACTGTTACACCATCGGCCTCGAGCAGAACCGTGCATCCCTACGTCGACGCCATGTACCTCCCCGGCTCCCCCACTTCGATAGGTCGGGAGTAGGATGATGTTCGGCCGATGCACAGTTGACAATGACTAACAACAATATGATATGTCAGCGGCGAGCCTGGCAGTACTTGATTTTGACCTCACTGTTTGGTATTTTTACTTAGAGTATGGGGGTGACTCCACACCGCATCACCTATATGCACTCTGCTGGGGCCTCTAGTGTCGGCGGCACCTTTCGGCTGATTCCGGTGCTTCTGACCTCCCATGGTTTCGTGGGTACTCGTAAACCAGAAGAGAGGCGAGATATTGAGCCGGCAGCATCTACAGATGCGACACCTCTGGCCTGCCAGAGCGGAGGCAGGTAGAGTTGGTCACCTTCATGGCCGGGAGAAGGAGGCCGACTTGTGGTGAGACGATTGTTATTCTTCAGACCGTTGTGCCAAGACTATAATGCTGGACGTGCCAGAGGCTTTCGAGACAGCGTCTCCACGAGAAGTATTATCCTCTCCACTTACCGCCATGAGAAGGAGAAGTGGAGTTCCACGCATATACGACAAGGAGGCATGCCCATGTGATGAGATGAGAACAAAGTTTACGTAGTTACCGCGGTGGCATGTCTCACGATATTAGGGGATAAGGATATGTACGGATGCGACTTGATTTATGGAGGGTCTCTGCGACCGAAGATTCGGCGCTACGAATGGTGTTTGCGCTAGCATATCTACTTGCCTGCTTTGAAATAGCTACAAGCATGTCCATGCGGTCGAGGCAAGACGAGGGACGTACGATTCTCATTATCACGAGCACCCGTGGCCCCTAGGCACGATTTGATTCTTCACGGCGGAGCCATTTCTTGGCAAGAGACCATCATGGGCGCTCTCCTCCCCGGACTTGCGGCACTGACCGAGGCTCGGATGGGAAAGAGCGGGTTTGCGATGCACTTATCAAGGAAGCAAGGTGATTCGGGATAAAATTTTAGTCAAGAATGGGTGGTTTTGAACATCCATTAACGCTGTATTGTAGAAGAAAACACGAAGAGATCGGTTTTGAACGTTGCGGAGGCAGACCCTTTTGTGGCCCTCCGTATCATGCCTGCGTGTGTACGCATGCGGGAGTGGAATATAAACATGGGTTTGTAGTACTTCGCGACCCTCTACAAGATGGATCAGCTCGGATCGGTCCGTATGCGAGCGACGATGTGGGGCCCACAAGTGCTGTCATGTGGAAACGGACGAATAAGGCCCTGGGTTTCAACCATTCGTGTGACGCTTAACGGCCTTACGCTGATCATTTGTGACAATGGTGGGCCCAAGTGATGTTTTGTTGGGAAATCCACTGGTCCATTTGCTTCCCTCCTCGAAAAATCAGATGGGACACTGTTTGAGATTGGAGTGATTTCGGTGTGGTCCATCTCCGATCTTCTTGATTCACCGTCCAAATTGTTTTCACCCGACTTGATTTCACTCATGATGACCGTTCATGATTCGGACACCTAGTGCATTGAAGATTGGGCCCCTTTAAACATGATGGACTGATCTAAGGATCTTCGTTTAATGGATCGGTGTGGTCCCACTACACAAATGGTCCGTAGTTGCTTGCGAGGACGCCAAAACGAAATTGTTTAGCTTGATGAAGCCTGGTCAAAGCCGAAAGACGTTTGGTTCTGGCCCAGATCAGCAGTACACCTGAGTGCACTATGCACCTTGTGTATGCTCCACCTTTGTCCGATGTGGGTCTTCATGAATATGTGTGTATATAAAATTGCATTCCATCCATTCACTTTATCACCCCTTTTAATGTATTGAGACCGAATTTAAGGTAGATTTCGAGATATCGTGTAAGCCTTTTAGAAATCATGGGTACTAGGGGCTGATCCATCCGTTGGGAGTACTTTCTCTCAGTGATCCGAGGACTGAAATTGAAATGTACGGTTAATTTACGGCCCCCATCATATGTATAAAGTTTCGAGTCAATCTTGATGGCAGGGAACCATGTGATCTTGCATGTCAGCACCAATTTCGTGCCTCTTTAAACGTGGAACGGCTTGATTTCCTGGTCCCCATATGTAAATTCTTCAATATTGGTCCTCGAGGTTCATCCCGTGCTCACAGTAATTTCGCGGAAAGACGTCAAATCCATGCTTTTAACATCATTTTTCAATACACGCTCCTGATTTCATCCCGTAATAAAAACACAATTAAAATATGGCATTAAGCATTATCATGTACGTAAAATCAGGTAATAGTTGGGATCTAATATGCAATATTCGACCCTCATCACAGGGCATACAGACCAATATTGTTTTAGCAGAATGAGGGACAGTAGATTCTCGCCACCTCAGAGGATTGACCGCCAGCTTCCTTAAACCATATCAGCACCACCTCTACGGTCAGCAATGATGCATCCATCTTTCAAGCCGCCTACACCTTGTTTCAGGCCGCCTCAACGGCCAATGGTTCTCACAAATCTCAGACCGTCCGCCAAGAAGAAGCTCGTGTGCACTCACTTACACCGAGGCATCGAGACACGCTTACAACACCTTTCGACTTTCAAGGTCACAACGCACGTTCAAGGTACACCCATCTTCTTATTTGGACACCGGGTCCACTATCTCTATAGTATCGTGCGCATGAGAAATACAAACGACTAGGGTGGAAACTAGTCCTATGGTCGGGTTGAGACTCCTTACCGCTACGGGGACCTTCTCGACTCGACCAAGATGTGTAGGGTTATTCGATAGACCTCTGGGAGCCGTACGTGTTCGTTGACCGATGGTCGCACCGCACTGCCTGCATTACGATGTGATTCTTGGTATGGATTGTCTGGGAGATGAAGGCAGAGACTCGATCAGTGATCTTTAGAGTAGAGTGTGACCAGTGGACCCGAGGGCATGACCTTTACATTCCCAAAGTGCATGTCGGGCTGGTATTACCGCATCGGCTTGGTTACGCTATCAGACAGAGCATGTTGATGGCCCACACTTCAGGGAACACGCCCGTAGTTCCCAGATTTTGCGGACGTGTTCGTGGAAGATACCCTCCGGATTGCATCCTCGTGTGCAGATCGCCTTTACCATTGATCTAGTGCCCGATGCGACTCCTATTTCATTACCGACTTATCGTATGCCTCCCCCAGCGTGAGATGGAGGAGTTGAGAAAATAGATCGATGATCCGTTGGATGCAGAAGCTTTATACGAATCTAGCATGTCCTCGTGGGAAGCGCTGCCTTATTTGTGAAGAAAAAGACAAGCTCACTGCGATTATGTATTAATTATCGTAAGTCGAACCGTGTGATTCGTGAAGAATAAGTATCATTTGCCCGTGATAAATGATCTGTTTGATCAATTGAAAGGGGCACGATACTTCTTTCAAAGATTGACCTACGCCGTGTATCATCAAGCTTACGCGTCGCCGTGATGAAGACGGCGTAAAAACGACTTTTAGGACCAGTTTTGGGCACTATGAGTTCCTTGTAATGTCGTTCGGTCTTACGAACGCACCGGCCGTATTCATGGACATGATGAACAGGGTATTTTGGCCATTTCTGTTCCGATTCATCATCGTGTTGATAGATGACATTCTAATATGCTCCAAGAGTCGTGGAAGAGCACGAGGAACACCGCGAGCACGATGCTCAGTACTCCGAAGAAGAATTAGTTATTCGCACGCACAAGAAGTGCGACTTCGGAAAGAAGAAGTTAAGTTCCCGGGACATGTGGTGTCCAAGGAAGGGATATCGCTGACCTCGCTAAGGTAGCCGCGGTACAGACCGGGAAAATGTTCAGTTAGATTACCGAGGTAAGGAGTTTTCTTGGTCTCAGGCGGGTTACTATCGACGGTTCATTCAGACTTCTCCAAGATTGCCACCGTTATCTCGCCGACACGGAAGGATCCATGAAGTTTGCTTGGAACGAGAAGGCGGAAGCAAGCTTTCCAGAGCCGAAGGACAAGTTGACGTCCGCCCCTTTGCTAGTATTACCAGAACAAGGGGTTAAGTATACTATATACACCGACGCGTCTCGCGTTGGTCTGGGTTGTGTCCTTATGCAGAAGGACAGGTTAATAGCTTATATGTTGTGACAGCTTGAGGAAATATGAGGAGAATTACCCTACGCATGACTTGGAGTTGGCGGTACTGGGCACATCTTTGCACCGAAGCTCATCGGAGACATTACCTCTACGGAGAGTGAGTTCGAGCTTTTACTACCACAAGAGCTCTTCTACTATATATTCACTCGTGAGGGACCCGAATATGAGGCAAGTGGCGATGGATGGAGACCCTGAAGGACTTTAAGTTCGAGGTTTCCTACCATCCTGGCAAGGCCAACCTTGTGGTAGAAGCGTTGAGCTGCAAGAAGGCTAAAGCATTTGCGGCTCCGCTGATGATAGCAGAGTGGGATATGGTAGAGTTCGTGCGGGACTTCTGAGCGTAAACTCACCGTGGAGGAGCGCCATTTAAGAGTATCCCCAAGCACACATTCAAAGTGCGGCTACTTATTGATGACAGATCATCGAGGCCCAAAAGGGCGAGCAAGCGGCTGTCTGAGCTTCAAGAGCACGCTAGCGATGATGAGGATGTCGAGTGGAGAGTCGGTATGGATGAGGGATCATGCGTTGGTCACGCGGCGCGCCCGTGGCGTCCCGAATCTTTATGACTTGGGGAGACAAGGAGGTTCTCGAGGCTACACATAGTTTGAAACTCACGCGATACATCCCGTAGCATGAAGATATATCGAGACATGAAGAGATCGTATTTGTGGGACAACATGAAGAAGTCCACATAGCGTACTCATGTGTCCCTAGTGTCTCACGTGTCAACAAAGTCAAGGCCGAATATCGCCGACCTCCTGGACTACTTTCGCCCATAGGCCGAATGGAAATGGGATTTCATCTCTATGGATTTCATCTCAGGGCTACCGAAGATGAGGAAGGAACACGACTCTATTTGAGTGATCGTGGACTGATTGACTAAGTCGGCCTACTTCCTCCCGATTAAAGTCTCGAACTCTACAGAGGAATTGACCAGGCTGTACATCAAGGAGATAGTGCGACTGCATGGAATTCCTTGGAGATCGTGCTCCAACCGAGACACGCGTATTCACATCCATCTTCCGGACTCGTATCCGTGAAGCGATGGGAGTGAAGTTAAAGTTCAAGACAAGCGTTCCACCCGTGCACCGATGGGTGGCGTGGAACTGCAAACCAGGTGTTAGAAGATATGTTGCGAGCGTGTGTACTTAATTTCAAGGACAGTTGGGATGAATGTCTTCCTTATGCAAAGTGTGCTTACAATAATAGTTTTTAGGCAAGTATTGGCATGACTTCCTATGAGGCCTTATATGGGCACCCTTGTTGAGCACCGCATTGCTGGGCAGAGGTTGGCGAGTGCAGTTTGATTAGCCCGAGAGTTAGTACAGCGACCTCGGAAAAGATCAATATTATCGACGTCGACTTTCGACGGCCTCAGAATTGCAGGTGTAAGAGTTATGCCAATACGAGGTGGTGACCGTTTAGAGTTCGGTTGGGGACCATGTATTTCTCCCGAGTTTCCCCATGAAGGAGTCCTACGTTTTGGCAAGAAAGGAAAGCTTACGCAAAGATTCATTGGCCCATTCCGAGATACATCGGATCGAGTGGGGTGGTAAAGCATACTTTGTCTTGCTCGCCCACACCACTTCGCGGCATGCACAACATGTTTCATGTATCTATGCCGGGAAGAAATACGTTCCTCGATCCTTCACACATTATCGATGAGAGCAGTACGGTTGAGCGAGGATGCTTGCATATATACCGCGACCGACGCATATCCTGACAGAAGGATCAAAGTGCTACGTAGCAAGCTTATTCCACTTGTGAAAGTGAACATGGACACACCACATCAAGAATAGTGCTACTTGGGAGACAGAAGCTTCGAAGGTTCAAAAGAACTACCCTCGGATTCTCGAGGAATACGAAAGGTACTTAATTTCGAGGACGAAATTTTTCTATAAGGGGGGTAGATTGTAACGTCTCAGAAAAATCAGAAAGACACCGAAGTACCACCTCAGTCGAAATCACTGGGACCAAATCCTTTAGAATTAGACGAAATTAACTAAGTGCTAAACTGGTTTACTCCGTGAAATTAGTACTAATCACTTTAAATATGAACCTAAGACCTAAAACCGCAGTAATCATCGACGTTACATTACCCCTATAATCCAGATCAATCTCATTACCCCCTGTTGCTCTCGGGGCACATTGAAACTTCAGATCGGGACCCTGGGACCGCACGTCGAAAGTCCGATTAGTACGACAGCATATAATTAAGACCGCCTTCATCGGACTTGACCACCACCTCGGAAATCAAGTCCAGATAGTGTCCCGAAGCTATTCGCTTGAGCTCAGAGTGAAGTGTGTGAGAAACGTGGATATCTTAGAAATAAAAATCTAAATTTAAGTAATCTGAGATTTGTCGCTTGTAAGCCAAATATAAGGATTCAGACCATCGACCGACTCAAATACACCCTCGGATCGGAGAGAAATTTCCCATACACCTGGAAGGTACTCTGTGGCCCTAATCGAGTTTCATGTGGACCGTTGAACGGAAATCCCAGTCCACCGCGGTCGATTCAGTAAATCCGATCGGACCGAAAACTTAACTCGACCTAGATCCATGGTCGTGAGCTTAAGTCCGACCGCACATAGAAAGGGAGCCTCCATAAGTGCTCCGTTGATTGGAACAAGCCTCCTTTGGCTATAACCTAAGTATACCTTGGCCCTGGGGCCATTTCCATCAGTTTTAGCCTATATAAGGACCTTAAACCCTCTCTCATTTACTCCATACGAATTTGGAAGAAAACCCTAGGAGAGAGAAGAGAGTAAAGAGAGAGAAAGTGAGAGAGAAGTTGGAAGATTCCTAAGATTCTTCCCTCGCTAATTCACTCGAAACACCACTCTCGTTTTCTCTCCGTGTTTTCAATGCCGTACTTGGGTAAGAAAACCTAACCCTAATCTGTTCTAGGAATTCAAATAGTCTAAGTGATGTAAAAGCTAACCTATTGCATGTTATAGGTGGCCCTCGAGTCGTAGACAACAACTTGGCTTATAAACTGAGTTCAATACGCGCTATATCTCCAAGTATAAGTGCGACTATATACATTTAGGTTATAGTTTTCAAGGCTTTTAATGTTGGCTAATGATTTATTACTGACGTGGGTGCGATTTCACATGCCAAATGCGATGTTTGTTTCGTTTTTTGACTATATACATATTATGTTAAGTATAGAGTAGTACATAAAATTGTTGAAATGTTCATATTGGTTTGGAATCTGGATTTAAGCTTGCCATGATTATTGGTCGTGAATGTATGCTTGTTGTAGATGCGACGACTCCTTCTGAAAGGATTTACCCTAATATTGTTTAAAGTTGAGTCGTACTTGTGTAGGTTGAAATGTGTAGTCTAAGTGTTTGTAGAAATGTCTAAATAAGTATGGAGTTTGTATTTGTATTTGCCATGAGTAATTGTCATGGATGTATGATCGTTGTATGTGTAACAACTCCTTGGCGGAAGGATTCGCCCTAATTCATGTTATGCTAACATACATCAGATGTTACAACGTGAAGCCTAAGTGTTGGTGAAAATGTCTGAATGAGTTAGGAGTTAGTAAAGCATACTTATATGAGTGTCGAGATATGATTCTCAACTACTCTAACTATATGTATGATTTTCCCCATATACTTTATATGATAGTTTTCGCATGTGTAGGAAATACATATGCAGAAATTCATATTTTTCCATGGAATGCTCAATTGATTGCATGATTTGATTTCTTTATTCATTACACGCTTTCACTTTCTCATATGATTACTTGTTGTAATTAATGTGTTTGGGACTATTATATAGTCCTGCACCTGGCATCACTGGTGAGGCTTTGATTTCCGCAGTGCAGTCGAGAGTTGTGTTACACTGAGAACGTGTTCGTTGAATCCGAAGCGTGCCCGGTTGGAGCCAGTCGGTGGTAAATGAAAGAAGCCCATCGGAGTGCTTACGCATGTTCATGTCGAGTCGGGACTTGAAGTGCACTGCCAGTACCTAGTCATGGCTTGTCAAATAACCCGATTGGACCCGGATGTATGTTCACCATGTGATGAACACTACTTTGCTTGAACACTAAGGTACCAAAACTCTACCAAGTGGAAACCCTATTAACCTTGGTACCTCCAATCCGCACAAGACTCATTAGTAGGACGATGGTGGTATGGGGACACCGTGGTCGAATTGTTTGTTTGGCTTACTGCCGGGGCGACGAGCCTCCCGTAGTGACACATGGAGCAACCCGGACTAGTAGCCGAATACGGTGGTATGGGACACTCTTTTCGAGCTATCGGCCTACACCGACCGGTGTGATTTGCAGCCTTTTCAGTAAGTGACTTTGAGCATACTCTCTAAGTCCATGTGGAGGCGAATTTAGCCTTTCCGTAGTAATGTTAAAGTATAAACCAGGCTTGCACCGATCGTGTGACTTCCAGCCACTGTGGCAGCTGACCTAGTAACACGTAACATCGTATGAGATTCACTAGGATCGACGACCCTAGAATGGATCATTATTTGGGAAATGATATAAGGGAGGTACCTTAGTTTCCCAATCTCAGTTGTATGAATAAACCTAAGTACTAACTTGGCTAATCACGTGCATGCACGCAGATCGCATATGTGCTTTTAGCGGGAAGATGCACTTTCGGGTGATTGCCATGCGCACCATAAGATGAAAACGCTAAGGGAGTGTAGGCGAGGGCATGCATCATTCTTACATATCATTTCGCATTAACCAAGAGTATTTAGGACATGATTGTTATACTGCTTGATTGAATTGATAACATGTTAACCTTTGTTTTATTGACTCCATGGAGTTGACTCACTCACTCCCACGTTACATGATCGGTGTTTAAACACCAACCGGACTACTGCCTTGATTTCAAGGATGGACGACGCTGACTCCCTGAGGTGGAGCTCTGGACTTTCAGCGATGACAAGGAGGCATTCTCGTACATGCAAGATCTCGCTGTGGTTCATGTGAGCTGCCTGATCGACGGGGCTTCTGTACTTATACATCGTAGAGGACCATCACATTTTTGATATTTTAGATTTTGAATCGATACTTGTAATATTTCACCCGATGTGTTTATACTCTGTGAGACATATTACAATTTATATGTTCATTATCTATTTATGACAAATACTGGTCTTCATACTGCGATTCAATTGTCTCGGAGTATGATATACTAATTTAGCATAATCTCACTCATGTTTAATGCACTAACACAATGGTCAACATTTAATCATCATTATCTATGTTGCATAAGTGATGTGTTGAAACCCTAGGAGTCGGGACCTATGTTCGATCCCCAATTTTCGTATGCGTACCCCCATTTGTGTAAAGAATGAACTCCTCCTCCGAGATTGAGGTAATGTAAGCTAATGTCATAGTGCCTGGACCACTGCATATAATTCGAGCTCATACGTCGACTACTTTTTACATGCATCGCTAAGCTTTTCACTGTAAAAGGTTACCGATCTACTTTCTTAAGACAAAACTCCCTCAATTCTGACATATGAAGTATCACATTCGATTTTAAACAGTTTGTCGAAGTTGAGAAGTACAAGAATTGGGATTGTGGACAACTTGTGCTTAATTTCAACAAAGCTCCTGTTGACTTTGTCAATCCACTAAAATTTTTCATTCTTCATGCAATCTGAAATTGGTGACACGCAGTAGTGCTTTAAAATTTTCTCACGCAATCAACGATAAAATGTCATTAATCAGGCGTGAAAATTATAAAAATTCTCGTGGATGTTTATTGGAAACCGCCATTCTTAATGACTCTCACCTTTTTGCTATAGTCCCACCCTGATTCCTGTAGCCGTTACAGCAAAGCCTAAAAATAATGGGCCTGTCGCTTAAAAAGCGCATTTTAAAAAAAATTGAGATACAACTTATTTTAGGTAATGAGTTGAAGGACCTTCTTAAGGTGTTCCATATATTGTAATTGCCGTCTAATCAGTATATCAAAATATCATCGAAGTAGACCACAACAAACCGCCACTAATTGGCAAGCGGCTCTCTAGCCGGATTCATCGCCACCTGACGTGAATGTCATCTGGCAGTGACGCGTTCGAAAGATTGAAGGAGGCATGACCCGAGTCCATTCATACAATAACCCTTTCCTGTCTTAAAAGCCGTCTTCCACTCATCACCCGTATGCCATATTCGAATACGATGGTAGCCGCTCCTTAAATCTAATTTAAAAATAATTTCCGTGCCCTCAGCTTATGTCAACATATCGATCCATCAGTGGTATGAAATTTGTACTTTATAGTAATCTTGTTGATGGCCGGTATGCATTGTCACCACATGTCATATGTTTGCATCTTTTTTTATGAGTTAATAGAACCCGATCACAAGTAACGCGTATGGGCTCATGTTTTCTCGGATAAGACCATTATGGATTAGTTTATCCATTTTCCTTTGCCAGTATCGCACTCCTTGATGACTCATCCGATAGTGAGGATGATTTAATAAGCTTTGACCCAGCAGGGACATGAGGGTTGATTTGCGTCTTTGAATATCTTCTTTTAGGAAGTAATCTATCGCAGGGAAAGTCATCAGACTAGAATTTCTTTGAATTCATGTAGAAGGGTTTTTATTTTATCAGGGATAATGGTGGGCTTAAGTTCCTTCCCCTTTACAATTAATGCATAAGCTTGTCCTATTTCTTTGGATTCCTCCACGAAGTCCTATATGGTTAAGAGAGAACAACCCACCATTTTAAAGTTTCAGGTGGCTCCTCTGGATCCGTAGGGCTAATATGGTTTTCCTGCCGTCATTAATGAAAATATACACACTATCACGTCTTTTATGAGTGGTGTCACGATCGGATTCCATGGTTGTACGAGTAATATGTGACAGGCCTCCACGTCAACTACATCACATACTACTTCCTCTTTATAATATTTATCAATCGAAAAAGATATAGTGCAATATTCGTCTTTATAATATTTACCAATTGAAAAAGATATATGGGGAGGGAGGACTTTCTATTTTTAATTGCAACTTTTTCACCATGACTTTAGAGGCGATGTTCTTTGCTTTGCTCCCATTATCAATAATTATGCCCCACTGAATCTTTTGATTCACTTCAAGATGTACCACCCCCTAGTTAGAAGATGTTATATCATTGTGGTGTGCACTTTTTCCCATGGTGCATGTCGACAATAGTCGTCTCATGATAAGCGACTTCGCCATGATCCCGTAGGAACCCAATTCTGTCTCATCCTATGCAGCGTGTTCCAATTCATCAATGTGGATCTTCATCGATGGCGTTTTCAACACTTTACCATCATAGATGGTGTGGTTTACCACTTGTCATTTGGGGCAAGTACTTGATAGGGTGACTAGGTTGGCCACATTGATAGCAATGGTCGGGTCTTGGCCGACCATAGGGGTTTGGGATCCTGCTTGGACCAATAGCAGTCATTATACCCCTTTGGGGTTTGGCTAGCCCACTTCCCTTATCTCGGTTCGTGGGTGTAGGAGGTTAAGTGCGCACTCCTATAGGTTCTTTCCCTCGGGGTTGTGGAGCTCCCTATGATGGACCTATCACAACGACTACGGTGATAGGATAGGTCCATGTGTTTGGGGCATCTGGTGCGTGTTTCCCACTCGGGTGGCTGACACGATTGCATCATTCATCGTCCAAAATGGGCTACATGGACCCCGATCTTGGATTGCACATATGTAATCCACCATTGAATCGGCAACTTGTTGCAGTTCGGTCTCAATCAAATCATTACGCACCACCAAGTGGTAAAAAAATTCTTGTATAATCTCTCACCAGGCCAACTACCTACTTAGATAATTTGGTATTGTTGGAATAATACACGATCGTAGTCACTGGTAGGAATCGCCACAGTGTGAGAAGCTATGCGTTTGTTGCCATGTCTTGATTGGTGCTTTCATCTAGTCTTGTGCAGCTCGTATGAGTCAGGTTATGGTTGCTCTTACTGGTAACCGTGGCTCTTCGCCCTTCAACTTGTAGGCTACAAGTTGACCTTCTTCGTTTAAGGATTTTCATATAGTCGAAGAATCTCTACGGCTTAGTAAATCGAGAAAATCCTCGATGTGAAGTTTTGCCATTAAAGCTAGGGATATCAACCTTTATCCCAAACTCTTAATACCTTACTGTGCACATGCTCGATTATCGACTTGTCCGGGATATTGGAGGACCATGTCGTCGACCTCTTCATCATTGGATCCTCCTTCCTTAGGAATGATCCTTTGGTTCACCGCCGAGACCATCTTACAATCAGAGTAATTACGAGCTCCAACACCTATTGGTGGAGGATCACCGCCATAAACATGGAGTTGCCTTATGGCCTTCATCATGTACTTATCGATGGAAGCACCTTAACCCTTGCATGACTTACCGATTCTCTCATTGTGCGCGTCAAAGTTGTTAAAATATGATTATGAAGCAGATTTCATGTGAGATCGTTGCACCGACCCATCATTAAAGTCATGGATCCGAAGAAAAAGCTTTCGCTCGATGGCACAGCCCGACGGGGAGGGGCGTGTTGAGTCGAGCACCGTCTTATCGAGGGAATAACTATTACGAATCGCGGAACTTCTTTTGTACTCCTCACAACTAGATACCTCAAATTCATGAGGAAAATAAAAATAGAATAATTTACAGAAATTCATAGTAAATCGATTGATTATGAAAAACGCAGGCTTACAACTTCTAAATAGTAACATAAGCCCCTAGGAAGAATTTTGAGAATCAATACTATAATTAAAAAGCTCTAAGAAATCCTACTTACTATAAATAGTAAACTTATTATTTATGGATGGCCATGATTTACTACTAGTAATCATGGTTTTCATCCAAAAATAGTAAATGTTCTATTTGGATGAATCATGTGATTCTCTAATTATTAATAACACTTTTCAGTGTTGGACGGAAACTTAAAGGCGAATGGATGAAGAGTTATAATCCAACTAAAACTTACTATAAATAATAAAAACGAAAATAAAATGGAAATCCGACCATGGATATGATAGAATCTCACAAATTTGATGGTTGCGGCGTGGCTGTCATCGAAGGTCAAATAGGTCACCCACAATAGAGACTCGGGGTTTTGAGAAATCCCTTGAAATTGTAAAGGCTGCTAGTCATGATGCTCGCCGGATTCCGACAACACAACCCTTGTTTTCCATTCAGTCAATGATTGCGGTGCCATGTTTTGATTGGAAAGACAACCAACGCGTATAACCACAAATTCATATGCAGATTTCCTGTGAAAGCCTTTCACAGAAAGTTCCTACTCTAGAAACCTAAATGGGGCACTATATGGTGTTTTGTACGCAGAAATTTACGTTATCCATCATTTGTAGGCTCATTTTAGGACAGCTGAGTAAAAAAGTGAGATCCAAGACTTCAAGATGGGCTGCACTAAAGGAAAATGTTGGTAAGGAAATTCCTGCGCTTCAAAACCTCCCGATTGATGGCGTTTACAATACCAACCATATCATTCATAACTTGTCATTCTCTTTGTGATGAGACCAAAACCACAAATATTAGCTACTGATTCAAAACTTTTTGGCAAGGCTGACCAATATTTCAACTGTGGAAGTTGATCTTCGCCTTCTTTGTCTACTCCCGATTCTTAGATCTGCTAGTTTTTGGCCAATACCCTAAAATGAAATAAAAAACAGATGTATAGTGTAAATTTCTGGCAAACATCACGGTGGGACCACTTAAGCTTCCGGCACAATAACTTCCAGTGAAATGCTTTTGCAGGAAATCCGTGTCCCACAAATACGGTCCTGACTGTGCATGGTGGAGGACCATGGTTGCCATACGGTCAGTAACTCACAGCCAGTGCACGCTGACTGTAAAGGTGAGATTAAACCAGTGCTCCACAAACGATTCTATCATGATTATTACAGCCAAAGGGGCACAGCTCATCTTGTGTGACGAATGAGAGACAGTCCATCTTGTGTAACAAACTTTATCTTATAATATATGTGATAAAGTGAGGCCCACTGAATCACTCAATCTGAATAATCTAATTGTCATACCTGAACCAGTTATCATGTGTTGCTCACTTAATAATGTCTTTTAGTCTTTACAATGGAGAGTGGACCTACACCCTTTTCTTATAGAGGAAGGGACTTCTCACAAACGAGAGGTGAGGTAGAGAAAAAGAGTAGTCCCTTTTCTTGTAGATGAGAGGGACTAGTTACGAACCTTGGTGGAGTTTGTCTGGTGGCCCTTTTTCATTATGATTTTCCATAACTTATCAGTAATTACCATTGGATCAGTGCCATCCTATTAGATTAATTGGCTCACCTGTGGTTGCGGCCAAGGGGTCTGGTCCCATTGTGATGTTCATGTGAAATCCACCCCATCATTTCATTTTAAGGCTCATGGTCCAAAAATCAGCCACAAGACCAAACAATTGGACATAGTATATAAGGTGGCCCTCATCCTCCAAATTGTTTCCTTTTATGTGGCCCATATGAATAATACAAGCGGATTTGATTTTTGGGATTTGAGTCTAAATTTTAGTGTACCATTTAATGGATGGAGTAGATTTCATCTGTCATCGTAGCGGGCCTAGCAAAAATCAAGGGTGGATGTCTTTCTCCCAACTGTTTGTATCAGTGTGGCCCACTTGAATCACTTGGCAACGAGGGTTTATACATGTAATGGTATGAGTGTATCTAAAAATTAAGAACTAGTTGGGAGAGGGATGCCCACCCTTGTTTTTTAGGGGTCCACCGTGATGTAGATGTAAAATCCACTCTGGCCATTAGATGTGTAATCCTATAACATTAGGTTCAAGGCCAAAAAAGAGTCTAAATTGTGGTTCAAGTGGGCCACATATAGGAAACATTTGGGATAGAGATATCCACCCTTAATTTTTCCAGGGCCCATTATGATGATTACGTGAAATCCACTCCAACCATTAGATGGCAAACCAAGCAATGAAGGCTTGGGCTAAAATCTAGCCCACATGTAATTTAAGTGGGCTACAGTGAGGGAAACAGTTTGAAGGGTAAGCATTGCTTGCACGCACTATTCCAATCACGTGGTTCACCAGAATCGTGGAATTGAGTTTTGGGCCCTGGGCGTGAAAGGGTATGGTCAGAGGTGAATTTCACATAACGCTGTCTGTAGGTCCACCCTAGCCACCACCCTTTGGTGGCATGGCCAACCCAAGCAATAGTAACGAAATCCAACCAAAATTATTCTAAGGACTTGGGTTGGATTAATGAGGTGGGTTATTGGGACCAAAAACCTTTTTAAAAAAGTTTCCGAAATGAAATGTAGATAGTTTTCTGTTTAATTCTCTTAATTTTTTTCATCCAGATCCACCCGACACTAGAATCTGGTAGTCCGCTTTGTTGCCCCAGCATGACCTGTATCCTTGGTGACATGACTCTGTGGGGCCTACCACGATGTATGCATTTCATCCACACTGTATATCCTTTTTTCTAGCACATGAACCAAAAATTAAAGCATTGCTAGCCAAAGCTCAAGTGGACCGTCATTGACTTCTATTCTTGAGGCTTGAAGTTTTTGGATTAAGCTGATAATTATAATTTTCCTTCGTAGACATTACGAACAGGCCATAGCAATGGTTTCAACGGTGGATATTATTATTCCCATCAAGTTTCTTATGGTGTGGTCCACTTGAGCCTTGGATATGCTTTATTTTTGGAGCCCATGTGCAAAAATGAGCTTGAAAAACAGAGCCAGACGGTGTGGATAAAAAACACATGCTCATAACATCTTGTCGCTTAGGATATCCCTGATGGCAGGTGTTGCAGGCAATCTGCTTTCCTCAACCGGATGATGAGTTCGTTTTGCCTTTGGGTGGAGACTCAGCGCGTGTCGCTTCCACTGGGCCCACGTGCTAATTAGTCCAATGATCAGAAACGTACATGTTGTGTATGCTGTCGATACCACGTTAAAAAAAAAAAAAAAAAAAAACCAAACAAACAAACAAACGCAAGCTGAATGCGATGATCCTGACCCTTGCTATATGTAGATGGTAGACCGAGTAATTTTCACTGTAAAATGTGGGGACCCTGACTGTGGGGCCCACTGTGATGTATGTGACCGCTATCTACACCGTCCATCCATATTGAAAGTTCTATTTTAAGGTACATGGTCTAAAAAATGAAGCAGTTTCAAATCCCAAATAGACATTTATAGCATATGAAACAATAATGATTCAGATACATTAAAAACTTCTTATGGGCCACATTGAAAGCTTTAGGATCAGAGAATGATATATTGTAAAGGACTCTTCAGTCTCGGCTTTTGTGACCTTATCAATAGGTTGGATGTGGGAAATAAACATTCTTACTGGAATCCATGAAGATTTTAATGGTGGGATTCAATCACGACTATTTCCTGTGGTGTGGTCTACCTAAAATTTGAGTCAGTTTCATTTTTGGGATCATACCTTAAAATGATCTTTCAAAAGGGTTGGACAGTGTGGATTTAAGTCACATACATCACTGTGAGCCCCAAAGTCAGAGATCCCACCCACTTTGGTGGATCCGGTATCTCACTTATCCGCTCCCGCATCCGCATGTGAGACCCGGTGGGCGAGTTCACACGTGAATCTTAAATCGCGACACAATAAAAACCAGACTCACGGACGCTATCAAAGGCAAAACGCTCGCGTGAGTATAGGGAGTCATTGATTCAGCGCAACTGTCATGCTTACGTGGCGTTGTGAACGACCCCATGCCAGGCGAGATCCAGTCCGTCCATCAGGTGAGAACTACCCTGTACTTTGAACGAGTTCCAAAAATAAGCTGATTTGCACCTTAGCATGGGCTGCACCATGCAGGGGAATAGTTTAGATGTGAAATCGCCTGTACAATGTATTCTCAATTGAAAATCAGGGATTATGGTTTGTATATGCCATCCAATCCTGATTAATCTTACCTGGAGGATACCAGAGGTGAATCGAATCCACTGAAATCCTGGGACTCATGTATCTGCAAAACCATTTAAAATTGTGGAATTTCAGTCGCGGATCTGCCGCACATCATCGTGCAGTGATTTGGCTCATAGTTACAGCATCTGATTAAATTTTAGAATCCATGGTAAAAATGTGGTGGAACAGCTGGTGAACGGGTAGGACCTAATGGACGTTTGCCACTCATGGCATAAAGAAAGGCCAGAGCAGCATAGCCCATTTCTAGTAGTAGTGATGGCCAGAGATTTCTGCCCAATGATTTCCGCGCACTTCCGCCTTTTGCATGGTAGTGAATGACCCTTTTTGGCAAGTCTAAATCTAATCCTAATAAGAACTATTCCCACCAAGACCTCTGAAATGAAGAGACCTTTTTGCTAGGGAGCACGTTAGAAGCACTTTGTTGTTTTTTAGCAAGCTGGTCCAGTACAAAATCACTTTTAGAGAGAAAGAAGAAAGAAAAGAAGAAGAAAAAAACTTTTATTTAAAGTAAGAGCTCCTTTGATGGTTGTCCCATTATGAGGTCGTGGGTCATCCATCATGTAGAATACACTATCAACAGTTGATGTAGAGGCAGGGTTCCTGACAGTTGACCAAGCAAGATGGATCGAGAAAAGGCCCGGAAGCTTGGCGAAGAAGTGATGCAGACCATCACCTTAAATCGGCGTATCTCACAATCCGGGATGAGTTAGCCGACGAAAAATATATGATTTTGGGGTAGAACGAGCTACTTTAGCCAACCAACCCAGCTATGCCGGGTTGCGATGAACTGAATTGCGAGAAACCCCTGATTTGATGGTCGTTTCCCCTGTTTCAATTTCGCTTTTACTATAAATAAGAAGTTTTAGTTTGTTATAACTCTTCATCCGTCGGGGCTTTAGGAGTTGCGCCCAACGTGAAAAGAGCTTAGAATAATTAGGGGAACGGTTTGGTGAAGCCAAATAGGACACTTACTATTTTTGGCCGAAAACTCAAGACTAGTAGACATCACGACCGTCTATAAATAGTAAGTTTACTATTTATAGTAAGTCGCTAATTCTAGGAGTTTTAGTTGTAGTTTGATTCTGATTTCTTTCCCATTGCTTAGTACCCTTATTTAAAGGGTTGTGAACTCGTTTTTTATTCATTCATTAATCTATTTCGAATTTATTTAGAATTTATTTCTATTTTCTTTCTTTTCTCGTGGATTCGAGAAGTCT
This sequence comes from Magnolia changhungtana, assembly GCA_030180095.1. Lineage (NCBI taxonomy): Eukaryota > Viridiplantae > Streptophyta > Magnoliopsida > Magnoliales > Magnoliaceae > Magnolia > Magnolia changhungtana. Next base: position 15,144,678 of record JASAUF010000421.1, on the reverse strand, counting down.
CTCAGAGGAGTCCAGAGAAGTTCCGTGGATTCGGAATATTTATCCTCTTGAGGAAGACGGTGCTCGACCTCACGTCCTCCCCTCGTCAGCCGCCAGGTATCAAAGCGAGGTTTCTCCTCGGGTCGATGGCTTCTAACGACGGGTCTGGGCAACAATCCCATAGGCGGTGCTCCAGAAATTTTCCTTAACTAGCGGCAACTTTCCAAGCAACAAGAAGAAGAGAATCGGCAAGCATGCAAGGGCTGCAGTGCTTCCATGGACCGCATAGCGAATCTCTCGGGCAGAACCCTAGGGCAACTCCGTGTTCCCGGTGGTAATCCTCCACCACCAATTGCCGAGACTCGTAATCGCCCCGATCGCAGGATAATACCAAAGAAGTGCATTCAAGGGTCATGCCCGAGGACGGGGCTCCAAGTGAAGAGGAGATCGATGACGTGATCTTCCAACACCCTGCAAGGCGGCGATCGGTAGATCGAATGGATCGAGACTTCAAGATACGGGTTGATATTCCTAACTTCAATGGCCACCAACCACACATTGAGGATTTTCTCGATTGGCTTTCAAGTTGAGCGATTTTTTGACTATATGGACATCCCGAAACAAAGAAGGTCAAGCTTGTGGCCTACAAGTTGAAAGGAGGAGCGTCACTTGGTGGGAACAACTCGCAACTCGCATCTAACCAGCAGCATGAAAGCACCAATCCGCACATAGGGAGCTGATGAAGCAGCCACTACGCGCCCGATTCCTCCCTAGCGATTTACGATCGTATTATTCCAACAATACCAAAATTGCTCGGCATGTGGTAGTCGGTCGGTGAGAGAGTACGTTGAAGAATTTTACTGCTCACCGGCGTCGCGTAACGATTTGGTCGAGACCGAATCGCAGCAAGTCGCCTCGATTCAATGGTGGATCACGTATGACGATTCAAGATCGGTCCGATGCACCGTCCGGACGATGAATGATGCGATCAAGTTGGCTACTCGAGCGTAAGCGCAACTTGAACGTCCTAACACACGACCTATCCTATCGCGTGGATTACTACGGTAGTCCACCTCGTGAGCTCCACAACCTAAGGGGAAGGAGCCCGCAGGAGCACGCACTCAACCTCTTACGCTCCGAGAACCGAGATCGTGGAAGCGGCAAGCTGTGACCCCAAAGGGGCGTTCCACCGCCGCCGGTCCAAGTAGAATTTCGAACCCTTATGCTCTGCTGCAAGGCCCGACAAACTGCTATCGTTGTGGCCAACCACCACCACAAATACTTGTCCCAGGCCGAAAAGTGGCAAACCTCGCCATTAATGATGGTAGTGCCATAACGCTATGAAGATCCGCATGTTGAAGAACAGAGCATATCACCGAGGACGAGGTAGATGATTCAATTGGGTTCAAGAAGATCAAGGCGAGTCGCTTGTCGTCAGAGGCGACTATTATATGCGCCAAGAAAAGAAGTGCATCCACAAAGCATAACATCTTCCGCACTAGGTGTACTGTGAATCGAAAGGTTTGTGACGTGATCATTGACAAGGGGAGCAGCGAGAACATCGTCTCCAGTGGTCATGGTGGAAAAATTGCAATTGAAAATGAGCGCCATCCCTCTCCATATACAATCTATTGGATCAAGAAGGTCAAATAAACAAAGGTAATCGAATCCAAGCACCATATCTTTTTCCATTGGCAAACATTATAAGGATGAAGTAGTATGCGATGTGGTTGACATGGAAGCATGTCACATACTACTTGGTCGACCCTGGCAATCTGACCGTGACGCCACTCATAAGGGGCGAGATAACATATATATCTTCGTCAAGGACTACTTTGAAGACTATATTGGCCCCTATGGATCCAGTAGGGACCACCCGAAACTTCTAAAGTGGAGGGTCGTTTTCTCTTAACCATTCGAGACTTTGTGGAAGAATCGAAAGAAACAGGACAGACTTATGCATTAATTGTAAAAGGGGAAGAACTCGAGTCTACCATCATCCCTGAAAGATTAAGGCCCTTGTTACATGAATTCCAAGAAATCTGCCCGAGGACCTTCCCGATGGGTTACCCCTATGCGAGATATCCAACACCATATCGACCTTGTCCCCGGGTCCAAGCACCTAATCGTCCTCATTATCGAATGAGCCCGAATGAGTGCGAGATTCTCGCAGTGGACAAGTGGAGGAACTGATCCGTAAGGGTCTTATTCGAGAAAGCATGAGCCCATGTGTCAGTACTCACCGCTAACTCCAAAGAAAGATGGGAGTTGGCGCATGTGTGTCGACAAATGGGCCATCAACAAGATCACCATAAAATACAGTTTCCTATACCACGGTTGGATGATATGTTGATATGCTAGAGAGCGCAAAAATATTCTCTAAATTGGACTTAAGGAGCGGCTACCATCGATTCGAATACGGCCGGTGATGAGTGGAAAACACCTTTTCAAGACCAAGGAAGGATTGTACGAATGGATGGTCATGCCTTTCGGTCTTTCTAATGCGCCTAGCACATTCATGAGGTTGATGAACCAAGTTCTCAAACCTTTCATCAAGCGTTCGTTGTGGTTTATTTTGATGATATTTTGATATACAACCAAGACGAAACCACCCATATGGAGCACCTCAAGAAGGTCCTTCAAGTGCTCACCGAAAATAAACTCAGCACTCTCAATTTAAAAAGTGTAGCTTCATGACCGATAGCCTATTGTTTCTGGTTTTGTGGTTACATCCACGGCATTCGAGTGGATGAGGAAAAGGTGAAGACAATCGAGAGTGGCCGGTTCCCAAAAATATTCACGGCGCGAAGTTTCCATGGACTAAGCAACATTCTATCGTCGGTCAGTGAAAAACTTTAGTACCATTGTGTCACCGATCACGATTGCATGAAGAAAGGGCAAGTTTCAAGTGGACCGACGAGCCGACAGAGCTTTGCCGAAATCAAGCGCAGATTATCCACGACCCCGCTTCTTGTACTTCCCAACTTCGACAAACTGTTTGAAGTCGAATGTGATGCCTCATATGTCGGGATTGGGGAGTTTTGTCTCAAGAAGGTAGGCCGGTAGCCTTCTACAAAGGAGAAACTTAGTGATGCACGCAAGAAGTGGTCTACATATGAGATCGAGTTGTACGCGGTGGTCCGTGCATCGCGACACCGGCGACATTATTTGATTCAAAGGGAATTCATACTTTACACGACCATCAAGCCCTCAAGTTTATTAATAGTCAAGCTAACATTAACCGTGTGCATGCTAGATGGATCTCATTTTTGCAGAATTCACATTCGTGCTAAAGCATAAGTCGTGGCAACAATGTAACAAAGTAGCCGATGCGCCGAGTCGTCGTGCAACTTTGTTAGTCACTATGAGCAATGAAGTTGTCGGTTCGATCGCCTCAAAGACATATATGCCGACGACGACGACTTCAAGGACGCATGAGTTAGATGTCGTGAAGGTCACCCCAAGACTTACATATACAAGACGGGTTCCTTTTAAGGGAAATCGACTATGTATCCCAAAGAGTTCGCTAAGGGAACAGATAATCCAAGAGCTACATGGAGGTGGCCTCATGGGACACCAAGGGCGAGACAAGACGCGAGCTCTTGTGGAAGAACGTGACATACGGCCACAATTGGTACGTGATGTGGGAAAGGCAAATTCAACGCCGTTATATTTGTCGACTTCCAAGGGGCACCATAATACGGGCCTCTACACCTCGTTACCCGTGCCCGACGCCCTTGGGAGGATTTATCTATGGACTTTGTGTTGGTCTCCCACGAACACAACGCGGCATGGATTCTGTTCGTGGTAGTAGATCGTTTTTCCAAGATGGCGCACTTTATTCCATGCAAGAAGACTCTCGATGCAACACACGTGGCGAATCTATTCTTCGAGAAATTGTGCGGCTACACGGGTTCCTAAGACTATTACTTCCGACCGTGACACGAAGTTCATAAGCCACTTTTGGCGGACTTTGTGGACTCGATTCGATACACGCCTTCAGCTTCAAAGAAATACAGACACCCATGCAGACCGACGGCCAAACCGAGGTTGTGAATCGCACATTGGGAAACCTCCTTCGATGTATTTCAGAGAAAACCGAAGCAAAGGGGATTTGGCCTTGTCTCAAGCGGAGTTCGCATTCAACAACATGGTGAACCGCTCGACAGAAAATCTCCGTTCCTGTGTTATTTACGACGAGTACCTCGCCATACACTAGACTTGGTCCCTCCGCCCAAGCTCCTGTGCATGAGCATTGCAGCAGAACATATGGCGACAAAATCATGGGCATTCATGCGAGGTACGTAACAAGCTACATGCCTCGAACGAAAAGTACAAGGAGCAAGCTGACAAGCACGGCGACAAAAAGTGTTCGAGGTGGGCGACCAAGTAATGGTCCATCTCGCGCAAAGAAAGATTTCCGACCGAACGTACAACAAGTTGAAGAATAAAAGATTGGACTGGTACCAATCATCCGAAAGATCAATGACAACGCTTATGTTGTTGATCTTCCAGATGATATGGCGATCTCACGAACTTTCAATGTCGCGACCCGACCGAGTATCATGAGCCAACAAGATAATGATAACTCGAGGACGAGTTCTTTTGAAGTGGAGGAGACTGATGTAGAGCGGGTCGCGGACAATTACATGGCAAAGATGGATCGAAAAGGCCCTATTTACGAAAGAAGTGATCGGGACCATCGACCTTAAATCGCGTATCTCACAATCCGGATGAGTTAGCCGACGAAAAATATATGATTTTGGGGTAACGAGCTACTTTAGCTAACCAACCCAGCTATGCCGGGTTGCGACGCTCGGAATTGCGAGAAACCCCTGATTTGATGGTCGTTTCCTCGTTTCAATTTCGTTTTTACTATAAATAAGTAAGTTTTAGTTTGTTTATAACTCTTCATCCGTCGGGCTTTAGGAGTTGCGCCCAACGTGAAAAGAGCTTAGAATAATTAGGGAACGGTTTGGTGAAGCCAAATAGGACACTTACTATTTTTGGCCGAAAACCTCATAAGACTAGTAGACATCACGACCGCCTATAAATAGTAAGTTTACTATTTATAGTAAGTCGCGAATTCTAGAGTTTTAGTTGTAGTTTGATTCTCGATTTCTTTTCCATTGCTTAGTACCCTTATTTAAAGGGTTGTGAACTCGTTTTTATGAATTCATTAATCTATTTCGAATTTATTTAGAATTTATTTCTATTTTCTCGCTTCTCTTTCTCGTGGATTCGAGAAAGTCTCTGTGAGGAGTCCAGAGAAGTTCCGTGATTCTAATAATTATCCTCTTGAGGAAGACGGTGCTCGACCTCACGTCCTCCCCTCCGCGCCTTTGGTATCAAAGCGAGGTTTCTCCTCTGGGTCGATGGCTTCTAACGACGGCCTCAGGGCAACAATCCCATAAAGCGGCTCCAGAAATTTTTTTTAACAAATGCAAGCAACTTTCCAAGCAACAAGAAGAAGAGAATCGGCAAGCCATGCAAGGGCCGCAGTTCCATGGACCGCATAGCGAATCTCTTGCGTAAACCCTAGGGCAACTCCGTGTTCCTCGGTGGTAATCCTCCACCGCCACCGTCGAGACTCGTAATCGCCCGATCGCAGATATAGCACCAAGAAGGCATTCAAGGGTCATGCCCGAGGACTGGCCCAAAGAAGAGGAGATCGATGACGTGATCTTCCAACACCCTGTGCAAGGCGGCGATCGGTAGATCGAATGGATCGAGACTTCAAGATACGGCCGATATTCCTAACTTCAATGGCCAACCACACATTGAGGATTTTCTCGATCGGCTTTCAAGTCGAGCGATTTTTTGACTATATGGACATTCCCGAAACAAAGAAGGTCAAGCTTGTGGCCTACAAGTTGAAAGGAGGAGCATCACCAGGGAACAACCGCAACTCGCACGAACCAGTGCAGATGAAAGCACCAATCCGCACATGGGAGCGGATGAAGCAACCTACTACGCGCCCGATTCCTCCCTAGCGACACGATCGTATTATTCCAACAATACCAAAATTGTCGACAGTGGTAGTCGGCCTTGCAAGGAGAGAGTACGCAGAAGAATTTTACTGCCGGCGGCGCGTAACGATTTGGTCGAGACCGAATCGCAGCAAGTCGCCCGATTCAACGGTGGATTGCGTATGGCGATTCAAGATCGGGTCCGATGCACCGTCCGGACGATGAATGATGCGATCAAGTTGGCTACTCGGCGTGCGTAAGCGCAACTTGAACGTCCTAACACACGGACCTATCCTATCGCGCGGATTACATCGCGGCAGTCCACCTCGTGAGCTCCACAACCTAAGGGGAAGGAGCCCGTAGAGCACGCACTCAACCTCTTACGTCCGAGAACCGAGATCGTGAAGCGGCAAGCTAGACCCCAAAGGGGCGTCTCCACCGCCGCCGGTCCAAGTAGAATTCGAACCCTTATGCTCGGCCAAGGCCCGACAAATGCTATCGTTGTGGCCAACCCGCCACCGTCAAATACTTGTCCCCGCCGAAAAGTGGCAAACCTCGCCATTAATGATGGTAGTGCCGATAACGCTTATGAAGATCCGTATGTTGAAGAACAGAGCATATCGCCGAGGACGAGGTAGATGATTCAAATTGGGTTCAAGAAGATCAAGGCGAGTCGCTCGTCGTGAGGCGACTATTATATGCGCCAAGAAAAGAAGTGCATCCACAAATGCAAGATAACATCTTCCGCACTAGGTGTACGGTGAATCGAAAGGTTTGTGACGTGATCATTGACAAGGGGAGCAAATGAGAACATCGTCTCCAGGGTCATGGTGGAAAAATTGCAATTGAAAACAGAGCGTCATCCCTCTCCATATACAATCGGTTGATCAAGAAGGTCAGCGAAACAAAGGTAACGAACAAAGGCACCATATCTTTTTCCATTGGCAAACATTATAAGGATGAAGTAGTATGCGATGTGGTCGACATGGAAGCATGTCACATACTACTTGGTCGACCCCGGCACCGACCGTGACGCCACTCATAAGGGGCGAGATAACATATATATCTTCGTCAAGGACGGCCGAAGACTATATTGGCCCCTATGGATCCGTAGGGACCACCCGAAACTTCTAAAGTGGAGGGTCGTTTTCTCTTAACCATTCTGGACTTCGTGGAAGAATCGAAAGAAACAGACGACTTATGCATTAATTGTAAAAGGGGAAGAACTCGAGCCTACCATCATCCCCGAAAGATTAAGGCCCTCGTTACATGAATTCCAAGAAATCTGCCCGAGGACCTTCCCGATGGGTTACCCCCATGCGAGATATCCAACACCATATCGACCTTGTCCCCGGGTCCAAGCTTACCTAATCGTCCTCATTATCGAATGAGCCCGAATGAGTGCGAGATTCTCAGGACAAGTGGAGGAACCGATCCGTAAGGGTCTTATTCGAGAAAGCATGAGCCCATGTGTCGTACTCACCGCTAACTCCAAAGAAAGATGGGAGTTGGCGCATGTGTGTCGACAAATGGCCATCAACAAGATCACCATAAAATACAGTTTCCTATACCACTATTGGATGATATGTTGATATGCTAGAGAGCGCAAAAATATTCTCTAAATTGACTTAAGGAGCGGCTACCATCGATTCGAATACGGCCGGTGATGAGTGGAAAACAAATTTCTTCAAGACCAAGGAAGGATTGTACGAATGGATGGTCATGCCTTTCTGTCTTTCTAATGCGCCTAGCACATTCATGAGGTTGATGAACCAAGTTCTCAAACCTTTCATCAGGCGTTCGTTGTGGTTTATTTTGATGATATTTTGATATACAAGACGAAACCACCCATATGGAGCACCTCAAGAAGGTCCTTCAAGTGCTCACCGAAAATAAATCAGTACCTCAATTTAAAAAGTGTAGCTTCATGACCGATAGCCTATTGTTTCGGTTTTGTGGTTACATCCACGGCATTCGAGTGGATGAGGAAAAGGTGAAGACAATCGAGAGTGGCTTGCCCAAAAATATTCACGGCGCGAAGTTTCCATGGACTAGCAACATTCTATCGTCGGTTCTCGTGAAAAACTTTAGTACCATTGTGTCACCGATCACGATTGCATGAAGAAAGGGCGCTTCAAAGTGACCGACGGGCCGACAGAGCTTTGCCGAAATCAAGCGCAGACATCCACGACCCCGCTTCTTGTACTTCCCAACTTCGACAAACCGTTTGAAGTCGAATGTGATGCCTCATATGTCGGGATTGGGGAGTTTTGTCTCAAGAAGGTAGGCCTAAGAGCCTTCTACAAAGGAGAAACTTAGTGATGCACGCAAGAAGTGGTCTACATATGAGATCGAGTTGTACGCTATGGTCCAGTGCATCGCGACACCGGCGACATTATTTGATTCAAAGGGAATTCATACTTTACACTTAACCATCAAGCCCTCAAGTTTATTAATAGTCAAGCTAACATTAACCGTGTGCATGCTAGATGGATCTCATTTTTGAAGGAATTCACATTCGTACTAAAGCATAAGTCAGGGCAACAGAACAAAGTAGCCGATGCGCTGAGTCGTCGTGCAACTTTGTTAGTAACTATGAGCAATGAAGTTGTCGGTTCGATCGCCTCAAAGACATATATGCCGACGGCGACGACTTCAAGGACGCATGGGTTAGATGTCAGGAAGGTCACCCCGGTGACTTACATATACAAGACGGGTTCCTTTTTTAAGGGAAATCGACTATGTATCCCAAAGAGTTCGCTAAGGGAACAGATAATCCAAGAGCTACATGGAGGTGGCCTCAAGGGACACCTGGGCGAGACAAGACGCGAGCTCTTGTGGAAGAACGACATCGGCCACAATTGGTACGTGATGTGGGAAAGGCAAATTCAACGCCGTTATATTTGTCGACTTCCAAGGGACAATCTCATAATACGGCCTCTACACTCGCTACCCGTGCCCGACGGCCCTTGGGAGGATTTATCTATGGACTTTGTGTTGGTCTCCCACGAACACAACGCGGCATGGATTCTGTGTCGTGGTAGTAAATCGTTTCTCCAAGATGACACACTTTATTCCATGCAAGAAGACTCTCGATGCAACACATGTGGCGAATCTATTCTTCAGAGAAATTTTGCGGCTACACGGGTTCCCAAGACTATTACTTCTGTCCGTGACACGAAGTTCATGAGCCACTTTTGGCGGACTTTGTGGACTCGATGCGATACACGCCTTCGCTCAAGAAATACAGACCACCCACAGACCGACTCACAAACCGAGGTTGTGAATCGCACATTGGGAAACCTCCTTCGATGTATTTCAGAGAAAACCGAAGCAAAGGGATTTGGCCTCGTCTCAAGCGGAGTTTGCATTCAACAACATGGTGAACCGCTCGACAGAAAATCCCGCCTGTGTTATTTACTGACGAGTACCTCGCCATACACTAGACTTGGTCCCTCCGCCCAAGCTCCTGTGCATGAGCATTGCAAACAGAACATATGGCGTACAAAAATCATGGGCATTCATGCGGAGGTACGTAACAAGCTACATGCCTCGAACGAAAAGTACAAGGAGCAAGCTGACAAGCACGGCGACAAAAGTGTTCGAGGTGGGCGACCAAGTAATGGTCCATCTCGCGCAAAGAAAGATTTCCGACCGAACGTACAACAAGTTGAAGAATAAAAAGATTGGACGGACCAATCATCCGAAAGATCAATGACAACGCTTATGTTGTTGATCTTCCGATGATATGGCGATCTCACGAACTTTCAATGTCGCGACCGACCGAGTATCATGAGCCACAGATAATGATAACTCGAGGACGAGTTCTTTTGAAGTGGAGGAGACTGATGTAGAGAGGGTCGCGGACAGTTACATGGCCAAGATGGATCGTAAAGGCCCTGGCCGGCGAAAGAAGTGATCCGACCATCGACCTTAAATCGCGTATCTCACAATCCGGATGAGTTAGCCGACGAAAAATATATGATTTTGGGGTAAAACGAGCTACCTTAGCCAACCAACCCAGCTATGCCGGGTTGCGACACTCGGAATTGCGAGAAACCCCTGATTTGATGGTCGTTTCCTCGTTTCAATTTCGCTTTTACTATAAATAAGTAGTTTTAGTTTGTTTATAACTCTTCATCCGTCGGGCTTTAGGAGTTGCGCCCAACGTGAAAAGAGCTTAGAATAATTAGGGGAACGGTTTGGTGAAGCCAAATAGGACACTTACTATTTTTGGCCGAAAACCTTGCAAGACTAGTAGACATCACGACCGCCTATAAATAGTAAGTTTACTATTTATAGTAAGTCGCGAATTCTAGGAGTTTTAGTTGTAGTTTGATTCGATTTCTTTTCCATTGCTTAGTACCCTTATTTAAAGGGTTGTGAACTCGTTTTTATTCATTCATTAATCTATTTCGAATTTATTTAGAATTTATTTCTATTTTCTCGCTTCTCTTTTCTCGTGGATTCGAGAAAGTCTCTGTGAGGAGTCCAGAGAAGTTCCGTGATTCTAATAATTATCCTCTTGAGGAAGACGGTGCTCGACCTCACGTCCTCCCCCTCGCGTCGCTTGGTATCAAAGCGAGGTTTCTCCTGCCGATGGCTTCTAACGACGGCCCGGCAACAATCCCATAAAGTGTGCTCCAGAAATTTGCTTTAACAACAAGCAACTTTCCAAGCAACAAGAAGAAGAGAATCGGCAAGCCATGCAAGGGCCGCAGTTTCCATGGACCGCATAGCGAATCTCTTGGCGTAAACCCTAGGGCAACTCCGTGTTCCTCGTGGTAATCCTCCACCGCCACCGCCGAGACTCGTAATCTCCCGATCGCAGGATAGTACCAGCAGGCATTCAAGGGTCATGCCCGAGGACCTGGGCTCCAAAGTGAAGAGGAGATCGATGACGTGATCTTCCAACACCCTGTGCAAGGCGGCGATCGGTAGATCGAATGGATCGAGACTTCAAGATACGGGTTGATATTCCTAACTTCAATGGCCGCCACACATTGAGGATTTTCTCGATCGGCTTTCTCGGTTGAGCGATTTTTTTTTGACTATATGGACATTCCCGAAACAAAGAAGGTCAAGCTTTGGGCCTACAAGTTGAAAGGAGGAGCATCACCAGGGGGAACAACCGCAACTCGCACGAACCAGTGCAGATGAAAGCACCAATCCGCACATGGGAGCGGATGAAGCAACTACTACGCGCCCGATTCCTCCCTAGCGACATACGATCGTATTATTCCAACAATACCAAAATTGTCGATGTGTAGCAGTCGGCCTCATGAGAGAGTACGCAGAAGAATTTTACTGCCGGCGGCGCGTAACGATTTGGTCGAGACCGACCGCAGCAAGTCGCCCGATTCAACGGTGGATTGCGTATGGCGATTCAAGATCGGGTCCGATGCACCGTCCGGACGATGAATGATGCGATCAAGTTGGCTACTCTGGGCAAGCGCAACTTGAACGTCCTAACACACGACCTATCCTACTCGCGCGGATTACCGCGGCAGTCCACCTCGTGAGCTCCACAACCTAAGGGGAAGGAGCCCGTAGGAGCACGCACTCAACCTCTTACGTCCGAGAACCGAGATCGTGGAAGCGGCAAGCTAGACCCCAAAGGGGCGTCTCCACTACCGCCGGTCCAAGTAGAATTCGAACCCTTATGCTCGGCCAAGGCCCGACAACCGCTATCGCCAGGGCCAACCCGCCACCATCAAATACTTGTCCCCAAATGCCGAAAAGTGGCAAACCTCGCCATTAATGATGGTAGTGCCGATAACGCTTATGAAGATCCGTATGTTGAAGAACAGAGCATATCGCCGAGGACGAGGTAGATGATTCAAATTGGGTTCAAGAAGATCAAGGCGAGTCGCTTCGTCGTGAGGCGACTATTATATGCGCCAAGAAAAGAAGTGCATCCACAAAGACATAACATCTTCCGCACTAGGTGTACGGTGAATCGAAAGGTTTGTGACGTGATCATTGACAAGGGGAGCAAATGAGAACATCGTCTCCAAGTGGTCATGGTGGAAAAATTGCAATTGAAAACAGAGCGTCATCCCTCTCCATATACAATCGGTTGATCAAGAAGGTCACCGAAACAAAGGTAATCGAACAAAGGCACCATATCTTTTTCCATCGGCAAACATTATAAGGATGAAGTAGTATGCGATGTGGTTGACATGGAAGCATGTCACATACTACTTGGCCGACCCTGGCAATCTGACCGTGACGCCACTCATAAGGGGCGAGATAACATATATATCTTCGTCAAGGACGGCCGGAAGACTATATTGGCCCCTATGGATCCAGAGGGACCACCCGAAACTTCTAAAGTGGAGGGTCGTTTTCTCTTAACCATTCGGGACTTCGTGGAAGAATCGAAAGAAACAGGACAGACTTATGCATTAATTGTAAAAGGGGAAGAACTCGAGCCTACCATCATCCCCGAAAGATTAAGGCCCTTGTTACATGAATTCCAAGAAATCTGCCCGAGGACCTTCCCGATGGGTTACCCCCATGCGAGATATCCAACACCATATCGACCTTGTCCCTGGGTCCAGTTTACCTAATCGTCCTCATTATCGAATGAGCCCGAATGAGTGCGAGATTCTGCAGGACAAGTGGAGGAACCGATCCGTAAGGGTCTTATTCGAGAAAGCATGAGCCCATGTGTCGTACTCACCGCTAACTCCAAAGAAAGATGGGAGTTGGCGCATGTGTGTCGACAAATGGCCATCAACAAGATCACCATAAAATACAGTTTCCTATACCACTGTTGGATGATATGTTGGATATGCTAGAGAGCGCAAAAATATTCTCTAAATTGACTTAAGGAGCGGCTACCATCGATTCGAATACGGCTCACGGTGATGAGTGGAAAACACCTTTCAAGACCAAGGAAGGATTGTACGAATGGATGGTCATGCCTTTCTGTCTTTCTAATGCGCCTAGCACATTCATGAGGTTGATGAACCAAGTTCAAACCTTTCATCAAGGCGGTTCGTTGTGGTTTATTTTGATGATATTTTGATATACAAATAAGACGAAACCACCCATATGGAGCACCTCAAGAAGGTCCTTCAAGTGCTCACCGAAAATAAATCAGTACCTCAATTTAAAAAGTGTAGCTTCATGACCGATAGCCTATTGTTTCGGGTTTTGTGGTTACATCCACGGCATTCGAGTGGATGAGGAAAAGGTGAAGACAATCGAGAGTGGCTTGCCCAAAAATATTCACGGCGCGAAGTTTCCATGGACTAGCAACATTCTATCGCTCGCTCGTGAAAAACTTTAGTACCATTGTGTCACCGATCACAGATTGCATGAAGAAAGGGCGCTTTCAAAGGACCGACGAAGCCGACAGAGCTTTGCCGAAATCAAGCGCAGATTATCCACGACCCCGCTTCAGATTTCTTCCCAACTTCGACAAACCGTGCTTCAAGTCGAATGTGATGCCTCATATGTCGGGATTGGGGAGTTTTGTCTCAAGAAGGTAGGCCGTAGCCTTCTACAAAGGAGAAACTTAGTGATGCACGCAAGAAGTGGTCTACATATGAGATCGAGTTGTACGCGGTGGTCCGTGCATTGCGACACCGGCGACATTATTTGATTCAAAGGGAATTCATACTTTACACCTTACCATCAAGCCCTCAAGTTTATTAATAGTCAAGCTAACATTAACCGTGTGCATGCTAGATGGATCTCATTTTTGCAGAATTCACATTCGTAAAAGCATAAGTCGTGGCAACAAACAAAGTAGCCGATGCGCCGAGTCGTCCGCAACTTTGTTAGTCACTATGAGCAATGAAGTTGTCGGGTTCGACGCCTCAAAGACATATATGCCGACGACGACGACTTCAAGGACGCATGGGTTAGATGTCGTGAAGGTCACCCCATGACTTACATATACAAGACGGGTTCCTTTTAAGGGAAATCGACTATGTATCCCAAAGAGTTCGCTAAGGGAACAGATAATCCAAGAGCTACATGGAGGTGGCCTCAAGGACACCTTTCTGGCAGAGACAAGACGCGAGCTCTTGTGGAAGAACGGACATCGGCCACAATTGGTACGTGATGTGGGAAAGGCAAATTCAACGCCGTTATATTTGTCGACTTCCAAGGGACAATCTCATAATACGGCCTCTACACTCGTACCCGTGCCCGACGCCCTTGGGAGGATTTATCTATGGACTTTGTGCTTGTCTCCCACGAACACAACGCGGCATGGATTCTGTTCGTGGTAGTAGATCGTTTTTCCAAGATGGCGCACTTTATTCCATGCAAGAAGACTCTCGATGCAACACACGTGGCGAATCTATTCTTCGAGAAATTGTGCGGCTACACGGGTTCCCAAGACTATTACTTCCGACCGTGACACGAAGTTCATAAGCCACTTTTGGCGACTTTGTGGACTCGATTCGATACACGCCTTCAGCTCAAAGAAATACAGTACCACCCACAGACCGACGGCCAAACCGAGGTTGTGAATCGCACATTGGGAAACCTCCTTCGATGTATTTCAGAGAAAACCGGGCAAAGGGATTTGGCCTCTGTCTCAAGCGAGTTTGCATTCAACAACATGGTGAACCGCCGACAGAAAATCTCCGTTCCAAAGTATTTACTGACGAGTACCTCGCCATACACTAGACTTGGTCCCTCCGCCCAAGCTCCTGTGCATGAGCATTGCAAAGCAGAACATATGGCGTACAAAATCATGGGCATTCATGCGAGGTACGTAACAAGCTACATGCCTCGAACGAAAAGTACAAGGAGCAAGCTGACAAGCACCACAAAAGTGTTCGAGGTGGGCGACCAAGTAATGGTCCATCTCGCAAGCAAAGAAAGATTTCCGACCGAACGTACAACAAGTTGAAGAATAAAAAGATTGGACTGCACTAATCATCCGAAAGATCAATGACAACGCTTATGTTGTTGATCTTCCGATGATATGGCGATCTCACGAACTTTCAATGTCGCGACTGACCGAGTATCATGAGCAACAGATAATGATAACTCGAGGACGAGTTCTTTTGAAGTGGAGGAGACTGATGTAGAGCGGGTCGCGGACAATTACATGGCAAAGATGGATCGTAAAAGGCCCTATGGCCGAAAGAAGTGATCCGACCATCGACCTTAAATCAAAGCGTATCTCACAATCCGGATGAGTTAGCCGACGAAAAATATATGATTTTGGGGTAGAACGAGCTACTTTAGCTAACCAACCCAGCTATGCCGGGTTGCGACGCTCGGAATTGCGAGAAACCCCTGATTTGATGGTCGTTTCCCGTTTCAATTTCGTTTTTACTATAAATAAGAAGTTTTAGTTTGTTTATAACTCTTCATCCGTCAAGCTTTAGGAGTTGCGCCCAACGTGAAAAGAGCTTAGAATAATTAGGGAACGGGTTTGGTGAAGCCAAATAGGACACTTACTATTTTTGGCCGAAAACTCTTAAGACTAGTAGACATCACGACCGCCTATAAATAGTAAGTTTACTATTTATAGTAAGTCGCGAATTCTAGAGTTTTAGTTGTAGTTTGATTCTGATTTCTTTCCCATTGCTTAGTACCCTTATTTAAAGGGTTGTGAACTCGTTTTTATTCATTCATTAATCTATTTCAATTTATTTAGAATTTATTTCTATTTTCTCGCTTCTCTTTCTCGTGGATTCGAGAAAGTCTCTCGTGAGGAGTCCAGAGAAGTTCCGTGATTCTAATAATTATCCTCTTGAGGAAGACGGTGCTCGACCTCACGTCCTCCCCCGCGCCGCTTGGTATCAAAGCGAGGTTTCTCCTGCCGATGGCTTCTAACGACGGCCCGGGCAACAATCCCATAAAGCGTGCTCCAGAAATTTTCCTTTAACAATGCGCAACTTTCCAAGCAACAAGAAGAAGAGAATCGGCAAGCCATGCAAGGGCCGCAGTTTTCCATGGACCGCATAGCGAATCTCTCGCGTAAACCCTAGGGCAACTCCGTGTTCCTCGGTGGTAATCCTCCACCGCCAATTGCCGAGACTCGTAATCGCCCGATCGCAGATAGTACCAGAAGGCATTCAAGGGTCATGCCCGAGGACCGGGGCTCCAAAGAAGAGGAGATCGATGACGTGATCTTCCAACACCCTGTGCAAGGCGGCGATCGGTAGATCGAATGGATCGAGACTTCAAGATACCTGGCCGATATTCCTAACTTCAATGGCCGCCCACACATCGAGGATTTTCTCGATCGCTTTCCTCAAGTCGAGCGATTTTTTGACTATATGGACATTCCCGAAACAAAGAAGGTCAAGCTTGTGGCCTACAAGTTGAAAGGAGGAGCATCACCAGGGGGAACAACCGCAACTCGCACGAACCAGCAGATGAAAGCACCAATCCGCACATGGGAGCGGATGAAGCAACTACTACGCGCCCGATTCCTCCCTAGCGATTACGATCGTATTATTCCAACAATACCAAAATTGTCGACAGGGTAGTCTGGCCGGTGAGAGAGTACGCAGAAGAATTTTACTGCCTGGCGGCGCGTAACGATTTGGTCGAGACTGAATCGCAGCAAGTCGCCCGATTCAATGGTGGATTGCGTATGGCGATTCAGGATCGGGTCCGATGCAATCCGTCTGGACGATGAATGATGCGATCAAGTTGGCTACTCGGCGTGCCGCAACTTGAACGTCCTAACACACGACCTATCCTACCGCGCGGATTACCGCGGCAGTCCACCTCGTGAGCTCCACAACCTAAGGGGAAGGAGCCCGTAGAGCACGCACTCAACCTCTTACGTCCGAGAACCGAGATCGTGGAAGCGGCAAGCTAGACCCCAAAGGGGCGTCTCCACCGCCCGCCGGTCCAAGTAGAATTCGAACCCTTATGCTCGGCCAAGGCCCGACAACATGCTATCGTTGTGGCCACCCGCCACCATCAAATACTTGTCCCCAAATGGTGGCAAACCTCGCCATTAATGATGGTAGTGCCGATAACGCTTATGAAGATCCGTATGTTGAAGAACAGAGCATATCGCCGAGGACGAGGTAGATGATTCAAATTGGGTTCAAGAAGATCAAGGCGAGTCGCTTCGTCGTGAGGCGACTATTATATGCGCCAAGAAAAGAAGTGCATCCACAACAGATAACATCTTCCGCACTAGGTGTACGGTGAATCGAAAGGTTTGTGACGTGATCATTGACAAGGGGGAGCAAATGCAGAGAACATCGTCTCCAGGTCATGGTGGAAAAATTGCAATTGAAAACAGAGCGTCATCCCTCTCCATATACAATCGGTTGATCAAGAAGGTCACAAACAAAGGTAATCGAACAAAGGCACCATATCTTTTTCCATCATTGGCAAACATTATAAGGATGAAGTAGTATGCGATGTGGTCGACATGGAAGCATGTCACATACTACTTGGCCGACCCCGGCAATCGACCGTGACGCCACTCATAAGGGGCGAGATAACATATATATCTTCGTCAAGGACTACCGAAGACTATATTGGCCCCTATGGATCCGTAGGACCACCCGAAACTTCTAAAGTGGAGGGTCGTTTTCTCTTAACCATTCTAGACTTCGTGGAAGAATCGAAAGAAACAGACAGTACTTATGCATTAATTGTAAAAGGGGAAGAACTCGAGCCTACCATCATCCCCGAAAGATTAAGGCCCTCGTTACATGAATTCCAAGAAATCTGCCCGAGGACCTTCCCGATGGGTTACCCCTATGCGAGATATCCAACACCATATCGACCTTGTCCCCGGGTCCGCTTACCTAATCGTCCTCATTATCGAATGAGCCCGAATGAGTGCGAGATTCTCACAGGACAAGTGGAGGAACCGATCCGTAAGGGTCTTATTCGAGAAAGCATGAGCCCATGTGTCGTACTCACCGCTAACTCCAAAGAAAGATGGGAGTTGGCGCATGTGTGTCGACAAATGGCCATCAACAAGATCACCATAAAATACAGTGTTTCCTATACCACGGTTGGATGATATGTTGGATATGCTAGAGAGCGCAAAAATATTCTCTAAATTGACTTAAGGAGCGCTACCATCGATTCGAATACGGCCGGTGATGAGTGGAAAATGTACCTTTCAAGACCAAGGAAGGATTGTACGAATGGATGGTCATGCCTTTCGGTCTTTCTAATGCGCCTAGCACATTCATGAGGTTGATGAACCAAGTTCTCAAACCTTTCATCATGGCGGTTCGTTGTGGTTTATTTTGATGATATTTTGATATACAAAAGACGAAACCACCCATATGGAGCACCTCAAGAAGGTCCTTCAAGTGCTCACCGAAAATAAACACCTCAATTTAAAAAGTGTAGCTTCATGACCGATAGCCTATTGTTTCGGGTTTTGTGGTTACATCCACGGCATTCGAGTGGATGAGGAAAAGGTGAAGACAATCGAGAGTGGCTCTGCTCCCAAAAATATTCACGGCGCGAAGTTTCCATGGACTAGCAACATTCTATCGCTTGCTCGTGAAAAACTTTAGTACCATTGTGTCACCGATCACGATTGCATGAAGAAAGGGCGCTTCAAGGACCGACGAAGCCGACAGAGCTTTGCCGAAATCAAGCGCAGATTATCCACGACCCCGCTTTGTACTTCCCAACTTCGACAAACCGTTTGAAGTCGAATGTGATGCCTCATATGTCGGGATTGGGGAGTTTTGTCTCAAGAAGGTAGGCCTGAGCCTTCTACAAAGGAGAGAACTTAGTGATGCACGCAAGAAGTGGTCTACATATGAGATCGAGTTGTACGCGGTGGTCCAGTGCATCGCGACACCGGCGACATTATTTGATTCAAAGGGAATTCATACTTTACACCTTACCATCAAGCCCTCAAGTTTATTAATAGTCAAGCTAACATTAACCGTGTGCATGCTAGATGGATCTCATTTTTGCAGAATTCACATTCGTATAAAGCATAAGTCGTGGCAACAGAACAAAGTAGCCGATGCGCCGAGTCGTCGTGCAACTTTTGTTAGTCACTATGAGCAATGAAGTTGTCGGGTTCGATCGCCTCAAAGACATATATGCCGACGACGACGACTTCAAGGACGCATGGGTTAGATGTCGTGAAGGTCACCCCTGACTTACATATACAAGACGGGTTCCTTTTAAGGGAAATCGACTATGTATCCCAAAGAGTTCGCTAAGGGAACAGATAATCCAAGAGCTACATGGAGGTGGCCTCAAGGACACTCAAGGCGAGACAAGACGCGAGCTCTTGTGGAAGAACGGTATTACGGCACACTGGTACGTGATGTGGGAAAGGCAAATTCCAACGCCGTTATATTTGTCGACTTCCAAGGGGCACATCTCATAATACGGCCTCTACACTCATACCCGTGCCCGACGCCCTCGGGAGGATTTATCTATGGACTTTGTGTTGTCTCCCACGAACACAACGCGGCATGGATTCTGTTCGTGGTAGTAGATCGTTTTTCCAAGATGGCGCACTTTATTCCATGCAAGAAGACTCTCGATGCAACACACGTGGCGAATCTATTCTTCGAGAAATTGTGCGGCTACACGGGTTCCCAAGACTATTACTTCCGACCGTGACACGAAGTTCATAAGCCACTTTTGGCGACTTTGTGGACTCGATTCGATACACGCCTTCGGGGCCTCAAGAAATACAGACCACCCACAGACGACGGCCAAACCGAGGTTGTGAATCGCACATTGGGAAACCTCCTTCGATGTATTTCAGAGAAAACCGAAGCAAAGGGGATTTGGCCTTGTCTCTCAAGCGAGTTTGATTCAACAACATGGTGAACCGCTCGACAGAAAATCCCGTTCCAGTGTTATTTACTTTACGAGTACCTCGCCATACACTAGACTTGGTCCCTCTCGCCCAAGCTCCTGTGCATGAGCATTGCAAAGCAGAACATATGGCGTACAAAATCATGGGCATTCATGCGAGGTACGTAACAAGCTACATGCCTCGAACGAAAAGTACAAGGAGCAAGCTGACAAGCACGGCGACAAAAAGTGTTCGAGGTGGGCGACCAAGTAATGGTCCATCTCGCAAGAAAGAAAGATTTCCGACCGAACGTACAACAAGTTGAAGAATAAAAAGATTGGACCGGACTAATCATCCGAAAGATCAATGACAACGCTTATGTTGTTGATCTTCCGATGATATGGCGATCTCACGAACTTTCAATGTCGCGACCGACCGAGTATCATGAGCCAACAGATAATGATAACTCGAGGACGAGTTCTTTTGAAGTGGAGGAGACTGATGTAGAGATGGGTCGCGGACAATTACATGGCAAAGATGGATCGTAAAGGCCCGGCCGGCGAAAGAAGTGATCCGACCATCGACCTTAAATCAAAGCGTATCTCACAATCCGGATGAGTTAGCCGACGAAAAATATATGATTTTAGGGTAAAACGAGCTACTTTAGCCAACCAACCCAGCTATGCCGGGTTGCGACGCTCGGAATTGCGAGAAACCCCTGATTTGATGGTCGTTTCCCCTCGTTTCAATTTCGTTTTTACTATAAATAATAAGTTTTAGTTTGTTTATAACTCTTCATCCGTCGGGCTTTAGGAGTTGTGCCCAACGTGAAAAGAGCTTAGAATAATTAGGGAACGGTTTGGTGAAGCCAAATAGGACACTTACTATTTTTGGCCGAAAACCATGCGACTAGTAGACATCATTTACCGCCTATAAATAGTAAGTTTACTATTTATAGTAAGTCGCGAATTCTAGAGTTTTAGTTGTAGTTTGATTCTGATTTCTTTCCCATTGCTTAGTACCCTTATTTAAAGGGTTGTGAACTCGTTTTTATTCATTCATTAATCTATTTCAATTTATTTAGAATTTATTTCTATTTTCTCGCTTCTTTTTCTCGTGGATTCGAGAAGTCTCTCGTGAGGAGTCCAGAGAAGTTCCGTGGATTCTAATAATTATCCTCTTGAGGAAGACGGTGCTCGACCTCACGTCCTCCCCGCGTCGCTTGGTATCAAAGCGAGGTTTCTCCTGGGTCGATGGCTTCTAACGACGGCCTCGGGCAACAATCCCATAGGCGTGCTCCAGAAATTTGCTTTTAACAAAAGGCAACTTTCCAAGCAAATAAGAAGAAGAGAATCGGCAAGCCATGCAAGGGTCGCAGCTTCCATGGACCGCATAGCGAATCTCTCGCGTAAACCCTAGGGCAACTCCGTGTTCCTCGGTGGTAATCCTCCACCGCCACCGCCGAGACTCGTAATCGCCCGATCGCAGGATAGTACCAAGCAGGCATTCAAGGGTCATGCCCGAGGACCTGGGGCTCCAAAGTGAAGAGGAGATCGATGACGTGATCTTCCAACACCCTGTGCAAGGCGGCGATCGGCAGATCGAATGGATCGAGACTTCAAGATACGGGTTGATATTCCTAACTTCAATGGCCACCACACATTGAGGATTTTCTCGATCGGCTTTCAAGTTGAGCGATTTTTTGACTATATGGACATTCCCGAAACAAAGAATGTCAAGCTTGTGGCCTACAAGTTGAAAGGAGGAGCATCACCAGGGGAACAACCGCAACTCGCACGAACCAGCATGATGAAAGCACCAATCCGCACATGGGAGCGGATGAAGCAACTACTACGCGCCCGATTCCTCCCTAGCGACACGATCGTATTATTCCAACAATACCAAAATTGTCGACAGGGTAGTCTGGCCTGAGAGAGTACGCAGAAGAATTTTACTGCCGGGCGCGCGTAACGATTTGGTCGAGACCGACCGCAGCAAAGTCGCCCGATTCAACGGTGGATTGCGTATGGCGATTCAAGATCGGGTCCGATGCACCGTCCGGACGATGAATGATGCGATCAAGTGGCTACTCTGGCGTAAGCGCAACTTGAACGTCCTAACACACCTGACCTATCCTACTCCGCGGATTACCGCGGCAGTCCACCTCGTGGAGCTCCACAACCTAAGGGGAAGGAGCCCGTAGGAGCACGCACTCAACCTCTTACGTCCGAGAACCGAGATCGTGAAGCGGCAAGCTGACCCCAAAGGGGCGTCTCCACCACCGCCGGTCCAAGTAGAATTCGAACCCTTATGCTCGGCCAAGGCCCGACAACAAGCTATCGTTGTGGCCAACCCGCCACCCGTCAAATACTTGTCCCCAAAAAGTGGCAAACCTCGCCATTAATGATGGTAGTGCCGATAACGCTTATGAAGATCCGTATGTTGAAGAACAGAGCATATCGCCGAGGACGAGGTAGATGATTCAAATTGGGTTCAAGAAGATCAAGGCGAGTCGCTCGTCGTGAGGCGACTATTATATGCGCCAAGAAAAGAAGTGCATCCACAAGATAACATCTTCCGCACTAGGTGTACGGTGAATCGAAAGGTTTGTGACGTGATCATCGACAAGGGGGAGCAAATGAGAACATCGTCTCCAAGGTCATGGTGGAAAAAATTGCAATTGAAAACAGAGCGTCATCCCTCTCCATATACAATCGGTTGATCAAGAAGGTCAACAAACAAAGGTAACCGAATCTTTTTATCTTTTTCCATCGGCAAACATTATAAGGATGAAGTAGTATGCGATGTGGTCGACATGGAAGCATGTCACATACTACTTGGTCGACCCCGGCACCGACCGTGACGCCACTCATAAGGGGCGAGATAACATATATATCTTCGTCAAGGACGGCCTAAGACTATATTGGCCCCTATGGATCCGTAGGGACCACCCGAAACTTCTAAAGTGGAGGGTCGTTTTCTCTAACCATTCTAGACTTCGTGGAAGAATCGAAAGAAACAGACAGTACTTATGCATTAATTGTAAAAGGGGAAGAACTCGAGCCTACCATCATCCCCGAAAGATTAAGGCCCTCGTTACATGAATTCCAAGAAATCCGCCCGAGGACCTTCCCGATGGGTTACCCCCATGCGAGATATCCAACACCATATCGACCTTGTCCCCGGGTCCAAGCTTTACCTAATCGTCCTCATTATCGAATGAGCCCGAATGAGTGCGAGATTCTGCAGGACAAGTGGAGGAACCGATCCGTAAGGGTCTTATTCGAGAAAGCATGAGCCCATGTGTCCGTACTCACCGCTAACTCCAAAGAAAGATGGGAGTTGGCGCATGTGTGTCGACAAATGGCCATCAACAAGATCACCATAAAATACAGTTTCCTATACCACTATTGGATGATATGTCGATATGCTAGAGAGCGCAAAAATATTCTCTAAATTGGACTTAAGGAGCGGCTACCATCGATTCGAATACGGCCGGTGATGAGTGGAAAACACCTTTCAAGACCAAGGAAGGATTGTACGAATGGATGGTCATGCCTTTCTGGTCTTTCTAATGCGCCTAAGACATTCATGAGGTTGATGAACCAAGTTCTCCGAAACCTTTCATCAAGGTTCGTTGTGTTTATTTTGATGATATTTTGATATACAAATAAGACGAAACCACCCATATGGAGCACCTCAAGAAGGTCCTTCAAGTGCTCACCGAAAATAAATCAGACTCTCAATTTAAAAAGTGTAGCTTCATGACCGATAGCCTATTGTTTCGGGTTTTGTGGTTACATCCACGGCATTCGAGTGGATGAGGAAAAGGTGAAGACAATCGAGAGTGGCTTGCCTCAAAAATATTCACGGCGCGAAGTTTCCATGGACTAGCAACATTCTATCGCTTCTCGTGAAAAACTTTAGTACCATTGTGTCACCGATCACAGATTGCATGAAGAAAGGGCGCTTCAAAGACCGACGGCCGACAGAGCTTTGCCGAAATCAAGCGCAGATTATCCACGACCCCGCTTCTTGTACTTCCCAACTTCGACAAACCGTTTGAAGTCGAATGTGATGCCTCATATGTCGGGATTGGGGAGTTTTGTCTCAAGAAGGTAGGCTCAGTAGCCTTCTACAAAGGAGAAACTTAGTGATGCACGCAAGAAGTGGTCTACATATGAGATCGAGTTGTACGCGGGGTCCAGCATCGCGACACCGGCGACATTATTTGATTCAAAGGGAATTCATACTTTACACCTGACCATCAAGCCTCAAGTTTATTAATAGTCAAGCTAACATTAACCGTGTGCATGCTAGATGGATCTCATTTTTGCAGAATTCACATTCGTATAAAGCATAAGTCGTGGCAACAGAACAAAGTAGCCGATGCGCCGAGTCGTCGTGCAACTTTGTTAGTCACTATGAGCAATGAAGTTGTCGGGTTCGACGCCTCAAAGACATATATGCCGACGACGACGACTTCAAGGACGCATGGGTTAGATGTCGTGAAGGTCACCCCTGACTTACATATACAAGACGGGTTCCTTTTTAAGGGAAATCGACTATGTATCCCAAAGAGTTCGCTAAGGGAACAGATAATCCAAGAGCTACATGGAGGTGGCCTCAAGGGACACTCAAGGGCGAGACAAGACGCGAGCTCTTGTGGAAGAACGGACATCGGCCACAATTGGTACGTGATGTGGGAAAGGCAAATTCAACGCCGTTATATTTGTCGACTTCCAAGGGACAATCTCATAATACGGCCTCTACACCTCGTTACCCGTGCCCGACGCCCTTGGGAGGATTTATCTATGGACTTTGTGTTGTCTCCCACGAACACAACGCGGCATGGATTCTGTGTTCGTGGTAGTAGATCGTTTTTCCAAGATGGCGCACTTTATTCCATGCAAGAAGACTCTCGATGCAACACACGTGGCGAATCTATTCTTCGAGAAATTGTGCGCTACACGGGGTTCCCAAGACTATTACTTCCGACCGTGACACGAAGTTCATAAGCCACTTTTGGCGGACTTTGTGGACTCGATTCGATACACGCCTTCGGGGCTCAAGAAATACAGCAGTACCACCCACAGACCGACGGCCAAACCGAGGTTGTGAATCGCACATTGGGAAACCTCCTTCGATGTATTTCAGAGAAAAACCGGCAAAGTTGGGATTTGGCCTCGTCTCAAGCGAGTTCAGCATTCAACAACATGGTGAACCGCTCGACAGAAAATCCCCGTGCTCCAGTTATTTACTTTACGAGTACCTCGCCATACACTAGACTTGGTCCCTCCGCCCAAGCTCCTGTGCATGAGCATTGCAGCAGTAACATATGGCGTACAAAATCATGGGCATTCATGCGAGGTACGTAACAAGCTACATGCCTCGAACGAAAAGTACAAGGAGCAAGCTGACAAGCACGGCGACAAAAAAGTGTTCGAGGTGGGCGACCAAGTAATGGTCCATCTCGCGCAAAGAAAGATTTCCGACCGAACGTACAACAAGTTGAAGAATAAAAAGATTGGACCGGCATTAATCATCCGAAAGATCAATGACAACGCTTATGTTGTTGATCTTCCAGATGATATGGCGATCTCACGAACTTTCAATGTCGCGACTGACCGAGTATCATGAGCCAACAGATAATGATAACTCGAGGACGAGTTCTTTTGAAGTGGAGGAGACTGATGTAGAGCGGGTCGCGGACAATTACATGGCAAAGATGGATCGAAAAGGCCCTGGCCGGCGAAAGAAGTGATCCGGACCATCGACCTTAAATCGCGTATCTCACAATCCGGATGAGTTAGCCGACGAAAAATATATGATTTTGGGGTAGAACGAGCTACTTTAGCCAACCAACCCAGCTATGCCGGGTTGCGACGCTCGGAATTGCGAGAAACCCTGATTTGATGGTCGTTTCCTCGTTTCAATTTCTTTTTTTACTATAAATAGTAAGTTTTAGTTTGTTTATAACTCTTCATCCGTCAAGCTTTAGGAGTTGCGCCCAACGTGAAAAGAGCTTAGAATAATTAGGGAACGGTTTGGTGAAGCCAAATAGGACACTTACTATTTTTGGCCGAAAACCTCATAAGACTAGTAGACATCACGACCGCCTATAAATAGTAAGTTTACTATTTATAGTAAGTCGCGAATTCTAGGAGTTTTAGTTGTAGTTTGATTCTGATTTCTTTCCATTGCTTAGTACCCTTATTTAAAGGGTTGTGAACTCGTTTTTATTCATTCATTAATCTATTTCGAATTTATTTAGAATTTATTTCTATTTTCTCGCTTCTCTTTTCTCGTGATTCGAGAAAGTCTCGTGAGGAGTCCAGAGAAGTTCCGTGATTCTAATAATTATCCTCTTGAGGAAGACTGTGTCGACCTCACGTCCTCCCCTCGCGCGCTTGGTATCAAAGCGAGGTTTCTCCTGGGTCGATGGCTTCTAACGACGGCCCGGGCAACAATCCCATAAAGCGTGCTCCAGAAATTTTCTTTAACAACGCCGCAACTTTCCAAGCAAGAAGAAGAGAATCGGCAAGCCATGCAAGGGCCGCAGTTTCCATGGACCGCATAGCGAATCTCTGCGTAAACCCTAGGGCAACTCCGTGTTCCTCGGTGGTAATCCTCCACCGCCACCGCCGAGACTCGTAATCGCCCGATCGCAGATAGTACCTGAAGGCATTCAAGGGTCATGCCCGAGGACGGGGCTCCAAAGGAAGAGGAGATCGATGACGTGATCTTCCAACACCCTGTGCAAGGCGGCGATCGGTAGATCGAATGGATCGAGACTTCAAGATACGGGTTGATATTCCTAACTTCAATGGCCACCACATCGAGGATTTTCTCGATTGGCTTTCTCGAAGTTGAGCGATTTTTTGACTATATGGACATTCCCGAAACAAAGAAGGTCAAGCTTGGGCCTACAAGTTGAAAGGAGGAGCATCACCAGGGGAAACAACCGCAACTCGCACGAACCAGCAGATGAAAGCACCAATCCGCACATGGGAGCGGATGAAGCCTACTACGCGCCCGATTCCTCCCTAGCGACACGATCGTATTATTCCAACAATACCAAAATTGTCGACAGGTAGTCGGCTCCATGAGAGAGTACGCAGAAGAATTTTACTGCCGGCGGCGCGCGTAACGATTTGGTCGAGACCGACCGCAGCAAGTCGCCCGATTCAACTGGTGGATTGCGTATGGCGATTCAAGATCGGGTCCGATGCAAATCCGTCCGGACGATGAATGATGCGACTGTTGGCTACTCTGGGCGTGCGCAACTTGAACGTCCTAACACACGACCTATCCTACCGCGCGGATTACCGCGGCAGTCCACCTCGTGAGCTCCACAACCTAAGGGGAAGGAGCCCGTAGAGCACGCACTCAACCTCTTACGTCCGAGAACCGAGATCGTGAAGCGGCAAGCTAGACCCCAAAGGGGCGTCTCCACTACCGCTGGTCCAAGTAGAATTCGAACCCTTATGCTCGGCCAAGGCCCGACAACTGCTATCGTTGTGGCCAGCCCGGCCACCTGTCAAATACTTGTCCCCAGCAAAAAGTGGCAAACCTCGCCATTAATGATGGTAGTGCTGATAACGCTTATGAAGATTCAGATGTTGAAGAACATGAGCATATCGCCGAGGACGAGGTAGATGATTCAAATTGGGTTCAAGAAGATCAAGGCGAGTCGCTCGTCGTGAGGCGACTATTATATGCGCCAAGAAAAGAAGTGCATCCACAACGAGATAACATCTTCCGCACTAGGTGTACGGTGAATCGAAAGGTTTGTGACGTGATCATTGACAAGGGGAGCAAATGAGAACATCGTCTCCAAGGTCATGGTGGAAAAATTGCAATTGAAAACAGAGCGTCATCCCTCTCCATATACAATCGGTTGATCAAGAAGGTCACCGAAACAAAGGTAATCGAACAAAGGCACCATATCTTTTTCCATCGGCAAACATTATAAGGATGAAGTAGTATGCGATGTGGTCGACATGGAAGCATGTCACATACTACTTGGCGACCCCGGCAATCCGACCGTGACGCCACTCATAAGGGGCGAGATAACATATATATCTTCGTCAAGGACGGCCGAAGACTATATTGGCCCCTATGGATCCGTAGGGACCACCCGAAACTTCTAAAGTGGAGGGTCGTTTTCTCTTAACCATTCTAGACTTCGTGGAAGAATCGAAAGAAACAGACAGACTTATGCATTAATTGTAAAAGGGGAAGAACTCGAGCCTACCATCATCCCCCGAAAGATTAAGGCCCTTGTTACATGAATTCCAAGAAATCTGCCCGAGGACCTTCCCGATGGGTTACCCCCATGCGAGATATCCAACACCATATCGACCTTGTCCCCGGGTCCAGCTTACCTAATCGTCCTCATTATCGAATGAGCCCGAATGAGTGCGAGATTCTCACAGGACAAGTGGAGGAACCGATCCGTAAGGGTCTTATTCGAGAAAGCATGAGCCCATGTGTCAGTACTCACCGCTAACTCCAAAGAAAGATGGGAGTTGGCGCATGTGTGTCGACAAATGGCCATCAACAAGATCACCATAAAATACAGTTTCCTATACCACTTGGATGATATGTTGATATGCTAGAGAGCGCAAAAATATTCTCTAAATTGACTTAAGGAGCGGCTACCATCGATTCGAATACGGCCGGTGATGAGTGGAAAAAATGTTTCAAGACCAAGGAAGGATTGTACGAATGGATGGTCATGCCTTTCGGTCTTTCTAATGCGCCTAGCACATTCATGAGGTTGATGAACCAAGTTCTCAAACCTTTCATCAAGGTTCGTTGTGGTTTATTTTGATGATATTTTGATATACAAATAAGACGAAACCACCCATATGGAGCACCTCAAGAAGGTCCTTCAAGTGCTCACCGAAAATAAATCAGTACCTCAATTTAAAAAGTGTAGCTTCATGACCGATAGCCTATTGTTTCGGGTTTTGTGGTTACATCCACGGCATTCGAGTGGATGAGGAAAAGGTGAAGACAATCGAGAGTGGCTTGCCCCAAAAATATTCACGGCGCGAAGTTTCCATGGACTAGCAACATTCTATCGTCGCTCGTGAAAAAATTTAGTACCATTGTGTCACCGATCACGATTGCATGAAGAAAGGGCGCTTTCAAAGTGGACCGACGAAGCCGACAGAGCTTTGCCGAAATCAAGCGCAGATTATCCACGACCCCGCTTCTTGTACTTCCCAACTTCGACAAACCGTTTGAAGTCGAATGTGATGCCTCATATGTCGGGATTGGGGAGTTTTGTCTCAAGAAGGTAGGCCGTAGCCTTCTACAAAGGAGAAACTTAGTGATGCACGCAAGAAGTGGTCTACATATGAGATCGAGTTGTACGCGGTGGTCCGTGCACCGCGACACCGGCGACATTATTTGATTCAAAGGGAATTCATACTTTACACCTTTTACCATCAAGCCTCAAGTTTATTAATAGTCAAGCTAACATTAACCGTGTGCATGCTAGATGGATCTCATTTTTGCAGGAATTCACATTCGTGCTAAAGCATAAGTCAGGGCAACAGAACAAAGTAGCCGATGCGCTGAGTCGCCGTGCAACTTTGTTAGTCACTATGAGCAATGAAGTTGTCGGGTTCGATCGCCTCAAAGACATATATGCCGACGACGACGACTTCAAGGACGCATGGGTTAGATGTCAGGAAGGTCACCCCTGACTTACATATACAAGACGGGTTCCTTTTAAGGGAAATCGACTATGTATCCCAAAGAGTTCGCTAAGGGAACAGATAATCCAAGAGCTACATGGAGGTGGCCTCAGTGGACACTGGGCGAGACAAGACGCGAGCTCTTGTGGAAGAACGGTATTACTGGCCGCAATTGGTACGTGATGTGGGAAAGGCAAATTCAACGCCGTTATATTTGTCGACTTCCAAGGGACAATCTCATAATACGGCCTCTACACCTCTGCTACCCGTGCCCGACGCCCTTGGGAGGATTTATCTATGGACTTTGTGTTGTCTCCCACGAACACAACGCGGCATGGATTCTGTTCGTGGTAGTAGATCGTTTTTCCAAGATGGCGCACTTTATTCCATGCAAGAAGACTCTCGATGCAACACACGTGGCGAATCTATTCTTCGCAGAAATTGTGCGGCTACACGGGTTCCCAAGACTATTACTTCCGACCGTGACACGAAGTTCATAAGCCACTTTTGGCGACTTTGTGGACTCGATTCGATACACGCCTTCGCCAAGAAAGCCGCGTACCACCCACAGACCGACGGCCAAACCGAGGTTGTGAATCGCACATTGGGAAACCTCCTTCGATGTATTTCAGAGAGAAAACCGAAGCAAAGGGATTTGGCCTCGTCTCAAGCGAGTTTGCATTCAACAACATGGTGAACCGCTCGACAGAAAATCTCCGTTGTGTTATTTACGACGAGTACCTCGCCATACACTAGACTTGGTCCCTCCGCCAAGCTCCTGTGCATGAGCATTGCAGCAGCAGAATATATGGCGTACAAAATCATGGGCATTCATGCGAGGTACAGTAACAAGCTACATGCCTCGAACGAAAAGTACAAGGAGCAAGCTGACAAGCACGGCGACAAAAAGTGTTCGAGGTGGGCGACCAAGTAATGGTCCATCTCGCAAAAAGAAAGATTTCCGACCGAACGTACAACAAGTTGAAGAATAAAAAGATTGGACTCGGTACATTAATCATCCGAAAGATCAATGACAACGCTTATGTTGTTGATCTTCCGTATGATATGGCGATCTCACGAACTTTCAATGTCGCGACTCGACCGAGTATCATGAGCCACAGATAATGATAACTCGAGGACGAGTTCTTTTGAAGTGGAGGAGACTGATGTAGAGATGGGTCGCGGACAATTACATGGCAAAGATGGATCGTAAAAGGCCCTACGGCGAAAGAAGTGATCCGACCATCGACCTTAAATCAAAGCGTATCTCACAATCCGGATGAGTTAGCCGACGAAAAATATATGATTTTGGGGTAGAACGAGCTACTTTAGCTAACCAACCCAGCTATGCCGGGTTGCGACGCTCTGAATTGCGAGAAACCCCTGATTTGATGGTCGTTTCCTCGTTTCAATTTCGCTTTTACTATAAATAAGAAGTTTTAGTTTGTTTATAACTCTTCATCCGTCGGCTTTAGAGTTGCGCCCAACGTGAAAAGAGCTTAGAATAATTAGGGAACGGTTTGGTGAAGCCAAATAGGACACTTACTATTTTTGGCCGAAAACCTTGCAAGACTAGTAGACATCACGACCGCCTATAAATAGTAAGTTTACTATTTATAGTAAGTCGCGAATTCTAGAGTTTTAGTTGTAGTTTGATTCTGATTTCTTTTCCATTGCTTAGTACCCTTATTTAAAGGGTTGTGAACTCGTTTTTATTCATTCATTAATCTATTTCAATTTATTTAGAATTTATTTCTATTTTCTCGCTTCTTTTCTCGTGGATTCGAGAAAGTCTCTGTGAGGAGTCCAGAGAAGTTCCGTGATTCGAATAATTATCCTCTTGAGGAAGACGGTGCTCGACCTCACGTCCTCCCCCGCGTCAGGCCAGCTTGGTATCAAAGCGAGGTTTCTCCTGCGATGGCTTCTAACGACGGCCTCGGCAACAATCCCATAAAGCGTGCTCCAGAAATTTGCCTTTAACAAAGGCAACTTTCCAAGCAAATAAGAAGAAGAGAATCGGCAAGCCATGCAAGGGCCGCAGTTTCCATGGACCGCATAGCGACCTCTTGCGTAAACCCTAGGGCAACTCCGTGTTCCTCGGTGGTAATCCTCCACCGCCACCGCCGAGACTCGTAATCGCCCGATCGCAGATAGTACCGGCAGGCATTCAAGGGTCATGCCCGAGGACTCGGGGCTCCAAAGTGAAGAGGAGATCGATGACGTGATCTTCCAACACCCTGTGCAAGGCGGCGATCGGTAGATCGAATGGATCGAGACTTCAAGATACGGGTTGATATTCCTAACTTCAATGGCCACCCACACATTGAGGATTTTCTCGATCGGCTTTCCGAAGTTGAGCGATTTTTTGACTATATGGACATTCCCGAAACAAAGAAGGTCAAGCTCATGGCCTACAAGTTGAAAGGAGGAGCATCACCAGGGGGAACAACCGCAACTCGCACGAACCAGTGCAGATGAAAGCACTAATCCGCACCTGGCAACGGATGAAACAACTACTACGCGCCCGATTCCTCCTTAGTGATTACGATCAGATATTATTCTAACAATACCAAAATTGTCGACAGGTAGTCGGCCTCATGAGAGAGTACGCAGAAGAATTTTACTGCCGGCGCGCGTAACGATTTGGTCGAGACCGACCGCAGCAAGTCGCCCGATTCAACGGTGGATTGCGTATGGCGATTCAAGATCGGGTCCGATGCAAATTGTCTGGACGATGAATGATGCGATCAAGTTGGCTACTCTGCGTAAGCGCAACTTGAACGTCCTAACACACGACCTATCCTACCGCGCGATTACCGCGGCAGTCCACCTCGTGGAGCTCCACAACCTAAGGGGAAGGAGCCCGTAGGAGCACGCACTCAACCTCTTACGTCCGAGAACCGAGATCGTGAAGCGGCAAGCTAGACCCCAAAGGGGCGTCTCCACTACCGCCGGTCCAAGTAGAATTCGAACCCTTATGCTCTGGCCAAGGCCCGACAACAAGCTCGTCAGGCCACCACCCGCCACCACAAATACTTGTCCCCAAATAAAAGTGGCAAACCTCGCCATTAATGATGGTAGTGCCGATAACGCTTATGAAGATCCGTATGTTGAAGAACAGAGCATATCGCCGAGGACGAGGTAGATGATTCAAATTGGGTTCAAGAAGATCAAGGCGAGTCGCTCGTCGTGAGGCGACTATTATATGCGCCAAGAAAAGAAGTGCATCCACAAATGACATAACATCTTCCGCACTAGGTGTACGGTGAATCGAAAGGTTTGTGACGTGATCATTGACAAGGGGGAGCAAATGAGAACATCGTCTCCAAGGTCATGGTGGAAAAATTGCAATTGAAAACAGAGCGTCATCCCTCTCCATATACAATCGGTTGATCAAGAAGGTCACCGAAACAAAGGTAACCGAACAAAGGCACCATATCTTTTTCCATTGGCAAACATTATAAGGATGAAGTAGTATGCGATGTGGTCGACATGGAAGCATGTCACATACTACTTGGTCGACCCCGGCAATCGACCGTGACGCCACTCATAAGGGGCGAGATAACATATATATCTTCGTCAAGGACGGCCTAAGACTATATTGGCCCCTATGGATCCGTAGGGACCACCCGAAACTTCTAAAGTGGAGGGTCGTTTTCTCTTAACCATTCTAGACTTCGTGGAAGAATCGAAAGAAACAGACAGTACTTATGCATTAATTGTAAAAGGGGAAGAACTCGAGCCTACCATCATCCCCGAAAGATTAAGGCCCTTGTTACATGAATTCCAAGAAATCTGCCCGAGGACCTTCCCGATGGGTTACCCCCATGCGAGATATCCAACACCATATCGACCTTGTCCCCGGGTCCAGCTTACCTAATCGTCCTCATTATCGAATGAGCCCGAATGAGTGCGAGATTCTCACAGGGGACAAGTGGAGGAACCGATCCGTAAGGGTCTTATTCGAGAAAGCATGAGCCCATGTGTCGTACTTTCACTCGCTAACTCCAAAGAAAGATGGGAGTTGGCGCATGTGTGTCGACAAATGCCATCAACAAGATCACCATAAAATACAGTTTTCCTATACCACGGTTGGATGATATGTTGATATGCTAGAGAGCGCAAAAATATTCTCTAAATTGGACTTAAGGAGCGGCTACCATCGATTCGAATACGGCCGGTGATGAGTGGAAAATGTACCTTCAAGACCAAGGAAGGATTGTACGAATGGATGGTCATGCCTTTCGGTCTTTCTAATGCGCCTAGCACATTCATGAGGTTGATGAACCAAGTTCTCAAACCTTTCATCAAGGGCGGTTCGTTGTGGTTTATTTTGATGATATTTTGATATACAAATAAGACGAAACCACCCATATGGAGCACCTCAAGAAGGTCCTTCAAGTGCTCACCGAAAATAAACTCACCTCAATTTAAAAAGTGTAGCTTCATGACCGATAGCCTATTGTTTCGGGTTTTGTGGTTACATCCACGGCATTCGAGTGGATGAGGAAAAGGTGAAGACAATCGAGAGTGGCCTGCTTCCCAAAAATATTCACGAAGTGCGAAGTTTCCATGGACTAGCAACATTCTATCGCTTGCTCGTGAAAAACTTTAGTACCATTGTGTCACCGATCACGATTGCATGAAGAAAGGGCGCTTTCAAGTGGACCGACGAAGCCGACAGAGCTTTGCCGAAATCAAGCGCAGATTATCCACGACCCCGCTTCTTGTACTTCCCAACTTCGACAAACCGTTTGAAGTCGAATGTGATGCCTCATATGTCGGGATTGGGGAGTTTTGTCTCAAGAAGGTAGGCCGTAGCCTTCTACAAAGGAGAAACTTAGTGATGCACGCAAGAAGTGGTCTACATATGAGATCGAGTTGTACGCGTGGTCCGTGCATTGCGACACCGGCGACATTATTTGATTCAAAGGGAATTCATACTTTACACCTGACCATCAAGCCCTCAAGTTTATTAATAGTCAAGCTAACATTAACCGTGTGCATGCTAGATGGATCTCATTTTTGCAGGAATTCACATTCGTGCTAAAGCATAAGTCAGGGCAACAGAACAAAGTAGCCGATGCGCTGAGTCGTCGTGCAACTTTGTTAGTCACTATGAGCAATGAAGTTGTTTGTTCGATCGCCTCAAAGACATATATGCCGACGACGACGACTTCAAGGACGCATGGGTTAGATGTCAGGAAGGTCACCCCTGACTTACATATACAAGACGGGTTCCTTTTTAAGGGAAATCGACTATGTATCCCAAAGAGTTCGCTAAGGGAACAGATAATCCAAGAGCTACATGGAGGTGGCCTCAAGGACACTGGGCGAGACAAGACGCGAGCTCTTGTGGAAGAACGGACACGGCCACAATTGGTACGTGATGTGGGAAAGGCAAATCCAACGCCGTTATATTTGTCGACTTCCAAGGGGCAATCTCATAATACGGCCTCTACACTGTTACCCGTGCCCGACGGCCCTTGGGAGGATTTATCTATGGACTTTGTGTTGGTCTCCCACGAACACAACGCGGCATGGATTCGTGTTCGTGGTAGTAGATCGTTTTTCCAAGATGGCGCACTTTATTCCATGCAAGAAGACTCTCGATGCAACACACGTGGCGAATCTATTCTTCAGAGAAATTGTGCGGCTACACGGGTTCCCAAGACTATTACTTCCGACCGTGACACGAAGTTCATAAGCCACTTTTGGCGGACTTTGTGGACTCGATTCGATACACGCCTTCGCTCAAGAAATAGCCGACCACCCACAGACCGACCGACCAAACCGAGGTTGTGAATCGCACATTGGGAAACCTCCTTCGATGTATTTCAGAGAAAACCGGCGCAAGGGGGATTTGGCCTTGTCTCAAGCGGAGTTTGCATTCAACAACATGGTGAACCGCTCGACAGAAAATCCCGTTCCTGTGTTATTTACGACGAGTACCTCGCCATACACTAGACTTGGTCCCTCCGCCCAAGCTCCTGTGCATGAGCATTGCAGCAGAACATATGGCGTACAAAATCATGGGCATTCATGCGAGGTACGTAACAAGCTACATGCCTCGAACGAAAAGTACAAGGAGCAAGCTGACAAGCACGGCGACAAAAAGTGTTCGAGGTGGGCGACCAAGTAATGGTCCATCTCACAAGCAAAGAAAGATTTCCGACCGAACGTACAACAAGTTGAAGAATAAAAAGATTGGACCAGTACAATCATCCGAAAGATCAATGACAACGCTTATGTTGTTGATCTTCCGATGATATGGCGATCTCACGAACTTTCAATGTCGCGACCCGACCGAGTATCATGAGCCAACAGATAATGATAACTCGAGGACGAGTTCTTTTGAAGTGGAGGAGACTGATGTAGAGCGGGTCGCGGACAATTACATGGCAAAGATGGATCGTAAAAGGCCCGGCGGCGAAAGAAGTGATCTGACCATCGACCTAAATCAAAGCGTATCTCACAATCCGGATGAGTTAGCCGACGAAAAATATATGATTTTGGGGTAGAACGAGCTACTTTAGCTAACCAACCCAGCTATGCCGGGTTGCGACGCTCGGAATTGCGAGAAACCCCTGATTTGATGGTCGTTTCCCGTTTCAATTTCGCTTTTACTATAAATAAGTAAGTTTTAGTTTGTTTATAACTCTTCATCCGTCGGCTTTAGGAGTTGCGCCCAACGTGAAAAGAGCTTAGAATAATTAGGGAACGGTTTGGTGAAGCCAAATAGGACACTTACTATTTTTGGCCGAAAACCTTGCTAGACTAGTAGACATCACGACCGCCTATAAATAGTAAGTTTACTATTTATAGTAAGTCGCGAATTCTAGGAGTTTTAGTTGTAGTTTGATTCTCGATTTCTTTCCCATTGCTTAGTACCCTTATTTAAAGGGTTGTGAACTCGTTTTTATTCATTCATTAATCTATTTCAATTTATTTAGAATTTATTTCTATTTTCTCGCTTCTTTTCTCGTGGATTCGAGAAAGTCTCTCGTGAGGAGTCCAGAGAAGTTCCGTGGATTCTAATAATTATCCTCTTGAGGAAGACGGTGCTCGACCTCACGTCCTCCCCCGCGTCGCTTGGTATCAAAGCGAGGTTTCTCCTGCCGATGGCTTCTAACGACGGGCCTGGGCAACAATCCCATAAAGTGTGCTCCAGAAATTTGCCTTTAACAAATGCAACTTTCCAAGCAAATAAGAAGAAGAGAATCGGCAAGCCATGCAAGGGCCGCAGTTTCCATGGACCGCATAGCGAATCTCTTCGCGTAAACCCTAGGGCAACTCCGTGTTCCTCGGTGTAATCCTCCACCGCCACCGCCGAGACTCGTAATCGCCCGATCGCAGATAGTACCGGAAGGCATTCAAGGGTCATGCCCGAGGACGGGGCTCCAAAGTGAAGAGGAGATCGATGACGTGATCTTCCAACACCCTGTGCAAGGCGGCGATCGGGTAGATCGAATGGATCGAGACTTCAAGATACGGGTTGATATTCCTAACTTCAATGGCCGCCACACATTGAGGATTTTCTCGATCGGCTTTCTCAAGTTGAGCGATTTTTTGACTATATGGACATTCCCGAAACAAAGAAGGTCAAGCTTGTGGCCTACAAGTTGAAAGGAGGAGCATCAGCTTGGGAACAACTGCAACTCGCACGAACCAGGCAGATGAAAGCACCAATCCGCACATGGGAGCGGATGAAGCAACTACTACGCGCCCGATTCCTCCCTAGCGATTACGATCGTATTATTCCAACAATACCAAAATTGTCGACAGTGGTAGTCGGCCTCAGTGAGAGAGTACGCAGCAGAAGAATTTTACCGCCCGGCGCGCGTAACGATTTGGTCGAGACCGACCGCAAAGCAAGTCGCCCGATTCAACTGGATTGCGTATGGCGATTCAAGATCGGGTCCGATGCACCGTCCGGACGATGAATGATGCGATCAAGTTGGCTACTCGGCAGTGCGCGCAACTTGAACGTCCTAACACACGACCTATCCTACCGCGCGGATTACCGCGGCAGTCCACCTCGTGAGCTCCACAACCTAAGGGGAAGGAGCCCGTAGAGCACGCACTCAACCTCTTACGTCCGAGAACCGAGATCGTGAAGCGGCAAGCTAGACCCCAAAGGGGCGTCTCCACTACCGCCGGTCCAAGTAGAATTCGAACCCTTATGCTCTGGCCAAGGCCCGACAAATGC
This sequence comes from Magnolia changhungtana, assembly GCA_030180095.1. Taxonomy (NCBI): domain Eukaryota; kingdom Viridiplantae; phylum Streptophyta; class Magnoliopsida; order Magnoliales; family Magnoliaceae; genus Magnolia; species Magnolia changhungtana. Next base: position 15,107,070 of record JASAUF010000421.1, on the reverse strand, counting down.
TATCGTTGTGGCCAACCCGCCACCGTCAAATACTTGTCCCCAAATGAAAAGTGGCAAACCTCGCCATTAATGATGGTAGTGCCGATAACGCTTATGAAGATCCGTATGTTGAAGAACAGAGCATATCGCCGAGGACGAGGTAGATGATTCAAATTGGGTTCAAGAAGATCAAGGCGAGTCGCTGTCGTGAGGCGACTATTATATGCGCCAAGAAAAGAAGTGCATCCACAAATGCGATAACATCTTCCGCACTAGGTGTACGGTGAATCGAAAGGTTTGTGACGTGATCATTGACAAGGGGAGCAAAGAGAACATCGTCTCCAGTGGTCATGGTGGAAAAATTGCAATTGAAAACAGAGCGTCATCCCTCTCCATATACAATCGGTTGATCAAGAAGGTCACCAAACAAAGGTAACGAACAAAGGCACCATATCTTTTTCCATTGGCAAACATTATAAGGATGAAGTAGTATGCGATGTGGTTGACATGGAAGCATGTCACATACTACTTGGTCGACCCTGGCAATCTGACCGTGACGCCACTCATAAGGGGCGAGATAACATATATATCTTCGTCAAGGACGGCCGAAGACTATATTGGCCCCTATGGATCCATAGGGACCACCCGAAACTTCTAAAGTGGAGGGTCATTTTCTCTTAACCATTCTGGACTTTGTGGAAGAATCGAAAGAAACAGACAGACTTATGCATTAATTGTAAAAGGGGAAGAACTCGAGCCTACCATCATCCCCGAAAGATTAAGGCCCTTGTTACATGAATTCCAAGAAATCTGCCCGAGGACCTTCCCGATGGGTTACCCCTATGCGAGATATCCAACACCATATCGACCTTGTCCCCGGGTCCGCTTACCTAATCGTCCTCATTATCGAATGAGCCCGAATGAGTGCGAGATTCTCACAGGACAAGTGGAGGAACCGATCCGTAAGGGTCTTATTCGAGAAAGCATGAGCCCATGTGTCAGACTCACTCGCTAACTCCAAAGAAAGATGGGAGTTGGCGCATGTGTGTCGACAAATGCCCATCAACAAGATCACCATAAAATACAGTTTCCTATACCACGGTTGGATGATATGTCGATATGCTAGAGAGCGCAAAAATATTCTCTAAATTGGACTTAAGGAGCGGCTACCATCGATTCGAATACGGCCGGGTGATGAGTGGAAAACAAATTTTCAAGACCAAGGAAGGATTGTACGAATGGATGGTCATGCCTTTCTATCTTTCTAATGCGCCTAGCACATTCATGAGGTTGATGAACCAAGTTCTCAAACCTTTCATCAAGGCGGTTCGTTGTGGTTTATTTTGATGATATTTTGATATACAAATAAGACGAAACCACCCATATGGAGCACCTCAAGAAGGTCCTTCAAGTGCTCACCGAAAATAAATCAGTACCTCAATTTAAAAAGTGTAGCTTCATGACCGATAGCCTATTGTTTCGGGTTTTGTGGTTACATCCACGGCATTCGAGTGGATGAGGAAAAGGTGAAGACAATCGAGAGTGGCTCGCCTCCCAAAAATATTCACGGCGTGCGAAGTTTCCATGGACTAGCAACATTCTATCGTCGGTTCGTGAAAAAACTTTAGTACCATTGTGTCACCGATCACGATTGCATGAAGAAAGGGCGCTTTCAAAGGACCGACGAAGCCGACAGAGCTTTGCCGAAATCAAGCGCAGATTATCCACGACCCCGCTTCTTGTACTTCCCCAACTTCGACAAACCGTTTGAAGTCGAATGTGATGCCTCATATGTCGGGATTGGGGAGTTTTGTCTCAAGAAGGTAGGCCGAGCCTTCTACAAAGGAGAAACTTAGTGATGCACGCAAGAAGTGGTCTACATATGAGATCGAGTTGTACGCGGTGGTCCGTGCACGCGACACCGGCGACATTATTTGATTCAAAGGGAATTCATACTTTACACCTGACCATCAAGCCCTCAAGTTTATTAATAGTCAAGCTAACATTAACCGTGTGCATGCTAGATGGATCTCATTTTTGCAGGAATTCACATTCGTGCTAAAGCATAAGTCAGGGCAACAGAACAAAGTAGCCGATGCGCTGAGTCGTCGTGCAACTTTGTTAGTCACTATGAGCAATGAAGTTGTCCTGGTTCGACGCCTCAAAGACATATATGCCGACGACGACGACTTCAAGGACGCATGGGTTAGATGTCATGAAGGTCACCCCTGACTTACATATACAAGACGGGTTCCTTTTTAAGGGAAATCGACTATGTATCCTAAAGAGTTCGCTAAGGGAACAGATAATCCAAGAGCTACATGGAGGTGGCCTCAGTGGACACCTGGGGCGAGACAAGACGCGAGCTCTTGTGGAAGAACGGACTTGGCCACAATTGGTACGTGATGTGGGAAAGGCAAATCCAACGCCGTTATATTTGTCGACTTCCAAGGGGCAATCTCATAATACGGCCTCTACACCTCGTTACCCGTGCCCGACGCCCTTGGGAGGATTTATCTATGGACTTTGTGTTGGTCTCCCACGAACACAACGCGGCATGGATTCGGTGTTCGTGGTAGTAGATCGTTTTTCCAAGATGGCGCACTTTATTCCATGCAAGAAGACTCTCGATGCAACACACGTGGCGAATCTATTCTTCGAGAAATTGTGCGCTACACACGGGTTCCCAAAACTATTACTTCCGACCGTGACACGAAGTTCATAAGCCACTTTTGGCGACTTTGTGGACTCGATTCGATACACGCCTTCGCCTCAAGAAGCAGCACCACCCACAGACCGACGGCCAAACCGAGGTTGTGAATCGCACATTGGGAAACCTCCTTCGATGTATTTCAGAGAAAACCGGCGCAAGGGGATTTGGCCTTGTCTCAAGCGAGTTTGCATTCAACAACATGGTGAACCGCTCGACAGAAAATCTCCGTTCCAGTGTTATTTACGGACGAGTACCTCGCCATACACTAGACTTGGTCCCTCCGCCCAAGCTCCTGTGCATGAGCATTGCAGCAGTAACATATGGCGTACAAAATCATGGGCATTCATGCGGAGGTACAGAACAAGCTACATGTCTCGAACGAAAAGTACAAGGAGCAAGCTGACAAGCACGGCGACACAAAAGTGTTCGAGGTGGGCGACCAAGTAATGGTCCATCTCAAGCAAAGAAAGATTTCCGACCGAACGTACAACAAGTTGAAGAATAAAAAGATTGGATCGGACCAATCATCCGAAAGATCAATGACAACGCTTATGTTGTTGATCTTCCAGATGATATGGCGATCTCACGAACTTTCAATGTCGCGACCCGACCGAGTATCATGAGCCAACAGATAATGATAACTCGAGGACGAGTTCTTTTGAAGTGGAGGAGACTGATGTAGAGATGGGTCGCGGACAATTACATGGCAAAGATGGATCGAAAAGGCCCGGCCGGCGAAAGAAGTGATCTGACCATCGACCTTAAATCAGCGTATCTCACAATCCGGATGAGTTAGCCGACGAAAAATATATGATTTTGGGGTAGAACGAGCTACTTTAGCTAACCAACCCAGCTATGCCGGGTTGCGACGCTCGGAATTGCGAGAAACCCCTGATTTGATGGTCGTTTCCTGTTTCAATTTCGTTTTTACTATAAATAAGTAAGTTTTAGTTTGTTTATAACTCTTCATCCGTCGGGCTTTAGGAGTTGCGCCCAACGTGAAAAGAGCTTAGAATAATTAGGGGAACGGTTTGGTGAAGCCAAATAGGACACTTACTATTTTTGGCCGAAAACCTTGCAAGACTAGTAGACATCACGACCGCCTCTATAAATAGTAAGTTTACTATTTATAGTAAGTCGCGAAATTCTAGGAGTTTTAGTTGTAGTTTGATTCTCGATTTCTTTTCCATTGCTTAGTACCCTTATTTAAAGGGTTGTGAACTCGTTTTTATTCATTCATTAATCTATTTCGAATTTATTTAGAATTTATTTCTATTTTCTCGCTTCTCTTTTCTCGTGATTCGAGAAAGTCTCTCGTGAGGAGTCCAGAGAAGTTCCGTGGATTCTAATAATTATCCTCTTGAGGAAGACGGTGCTCGACCTCACGTCCTCCCCCCGCGCTGCTTTGGTATCAAAGCGAGGTTTTCCTGGGTCGATGGCTTCTAACGACGGCCCGGGCAACAATCCCATAGCGTGCTCCAGAAATTTGCTTTTTAACAAATGCAAGAACTTTCCAAGCAACAAGAAGAAGAGAATCGGCAAGCCATGCAAGGGCCGCAGTGCTTCCATGGACCGCATAGCGAATCTCTTGCGTAAACCCTAGGGCAACTCCGTGTTCCCGGTGGTAATCCTCCACCGCCACCGCCGAGACTCGTAATCGGCCCGATCGCAGATAGTACCGGCAAGCAGCATTCAAGGGTCATGCCCGAGGACGGGGCTCCAAAGAAGAGGAGATCGATGACGTGATCTTCCAACACCCTGTGCAAGGCGGCGATCGGGTAGATCGAATGGATCGAGACTTCAAGATACGGGTTGATATTCCTAACTTCAATGGCCGCCACACATTGAGGATTTTCTCGATCGGCTTTCTCGAAGTTGAGCGATTTTTTGACTATATGGACATTCCCGAAACAAAGAAGGTCAAGCTTGTGGCCTACAAGTTGAAAGGAGGAGCATCACCAGGGGGAACAACCGCAACTCGCACGAACCAGTGCAGATGAAAGCACCAATCCGCACATGGGAGCGGATGAAGCAAGCCTACTACGCGCCCGATTCCTCCCTAGCGATTACGATCGTATTATTCCAACAATACCAAAATTGTCGACAGTGGTAGTCGGCCTGAGAGAGAGTACGCAGAAGAATTTTACCCCGGCGGCGCGTAACGATTTGGTCGAGACCGAATCGCAGCAAGTCGCCCGATTCAATGGTGGATTGCGTATGGCGATTCAAGATCGGGTCCGATGCACCGTCCGGACGATGAATGATGCGATCAAGTTGGCTACTCGGCGTAAGCGCAACTTGAACGTCCTAACACACGGACCTATCCTACATCGCGCGGATTACCGCGGCAGTCCACCTCGGGAGCTCCACAACCTAAGGGGAAGGAGCCCGTAGAGCACGCACTCAACCTCTTACGTCCGAGAACCGAGATCGTGAAGCGGCAAGCTAGACCCCAAAGGGGCGTCTCCACTACCGCCGGTCCAAGTAGAATTCGAACCCTTATGCTCTGCCAAGGCCCGACAACATGCTATCGTTGGGCCACCCGCCACCTATCAAATACTTGTCCCCAAATGAAAAGTGGCAAACCTCGCCATTAATGATGGTAGTGCTGATAACGCTTATGAAGATCCGGATGTTGAAGAACAGAGCATATCGCCGAGGACGAGGTAGATGATTCAAATTGGGTTCAGCAAGATCAAGGCGAGTCGCTCGTCGTGAGGCGACTATTATATGCGCCAAGAAAAGAAGTGCATCCACAACAACATAACATCTTCCGCACTAGGTGTACGGTGAATCGAAAGGTTTGTGACGTGATCATTGACAGTGGGAGCAGCGAGAACATCGTCTCCAGGGTCATGGTGGAAAAATTGCAATTGAAAACAGAGCGTCATCCCTCTCCATATACAATCGGTTGGATCAAGAAGGTCAGAAAACAAAGGTAAACGAACCAGTGCACCATATCTTTTTCCATTGGCAAACATTATAAGGATGAAGTAGTATGCGATGTGGTTGACATGGAAGCATGTCACATACTACTCGGTCGACCCTGGCAATCTGACCGTGACGCCACTCATAAGGGGCGAGATAACATATATATCTTCGTCAAGGACGGCCAGAAGACTATATTGGCCCCTATGGATCCAGAGGGACCACCTGAAACTTCTAAAGTGGAGGGTCATTTTCTCTTAACCATTCGGGACTTTGTGGAAGAATCGAAAGAAACAGGACAGACTTATGCATTAATTGTAAAAGGGGAAGAACTCGAGCCTACCATCATCCCTGAAAGATTAAGGCCCTTGTTACATGAATTCCAAGAAATCTGGCCTGAGGACCTTCCCGATGGGTTACCCCCTATGCGAGATATCCAACACCATATCGACCTTGTCCCTGGGTCCAGTTTACCTAATCGTCCTCATTATCGAATGAGCCCGAATGAGTGCGAGATTCTGCAGGGACAAGTGGAGGAACTGATCCGTAAGGGTCTTATTCGAGAAAGCATGAGCCCATGTGTCCGTACTCACCGCTAACTCCAAAGAAAGATGGGAGTTGGCGCATGTGTGTCGACAAATGCCATCAACAAGATCACCATAAAATACAGTTTTCCTATATACCACGGTTGGATGATATGTTGATATGCTAGAGAGCGCAAAAATATTCTCTAAATTGGACTTAAGGAGCGGCTACCATCGATTCGAATACGGCCGGTGATGAGTGGAAAATGTACTTCAAGACCAAGGAAGGATTGTACGAATGGATGGTCATGCCTTTCGGTCTTTCTAATGCGCCTAGCACATTCATGAGGTTGATGAACCAAGTTCTCAAACCTTTCATTGGGCGGTTCGTTGTGGTTTATTTTGATGATATTTTGATATACAAATAAGACGAAACCACCCATATGGAGCACCTCAAGAAGGTCCTTCAAGTGCTCACCGAAAATAAACCGTACCTCAATTTAAAAAGTGTAGCTTCATGACCGATAGCCTATTGTTTCGGGTTTTGTGGTTACATCCACGGCATTCGAGTGGATGAGGAAAAGGTGAAGACAATCAGAGAGTGGCCTGGTTCCCAAAAATATTCACGGTGCGAAGTTTCCATGGACTAGCAACATTCTATCGTCGGTTCGTGAAAAACTTTAGTACCATTGTGTCACCGATCACAGATTGCATGAAGAAAGGGCGCCAAGGACCGACGGCCGACAGAGCTTTGCCGAAATCAAGCGCAGATTATCCACGACCCCGCTTTGTACTTCCCAACTTCGACAAACTGTTTGAAGTCGAATGTGATGCCTCATATGTCGGGATTGGGGAGTTTTGTCTCAAGAAGGTAGGCCGGTAGCCTTCTACAAAGGAGAAACTTAGTGATGCACGCAAGAAGTGGTCTACATATGAGATCGAGTTGTACGCGGTGGTCCAGCATGCGACACCGGCGACATTATTTGATTCAAAGGGAATTCATACTTTACACGGACCATCAAGCCCTCAAGTTTATTAATAGTCAAGCTAACATTAACCGTGTGCATGCTAGATGGATCTCATTTTTGCAGAATTCACATTCGTGCTAAAGCATAAGTCGTATAACAGAAACAAAGTAGCCGATGCGCCGAGTCGTCAGTGCAACTTTGTTAGTCACTATGAGCAATGAAGTTGTCGGGTTCGATCGCCTCAAAGACATATATGCCGACGACGACGACTTCAAGGACGCATGGGTTAGATGTCGTGAAGGTCACCCTGACTTACATATACAAGACGGGTTCCTTTTAAGGAAAATCGACTATGTATCCCAAAGAGTTCGCTAAGGGAACAGATAATCCAAGAGCTACATGGAGGTGGCCTCAAGGGACACCTGGGCGAGACAAGACGCGAGCTCTTGTGGAAGAACGGTAGACATCGGCCACAATTGGTACGTGATGTGGGAAAGGCACCAACGTCGTTATATTTGTCGACTTCCAAGGGGCAATCTCATAATACGGCCTCTACACCCCGTTACCCGTGCCTCGACGACCCTTGGGAGGATTTATCTATGGACTTTGTGCTTGTCTCCCACGAACACAACGCGGCATGGATTCGGTGTTCGTGGTAGTAGATCGTTTTTCCAAGATGGCGCACTTTATTCCATGCAAGAAGACTCTCGATGCAACACACGTGGCGAATCTATTCTTCAGAGAAATTGTGCGGCTACACGGGGTTCCCAAAACTATTACTTCCGACCGTGACACGAAGTTCATAAGCCACTTTTGGCGGACTTTGTGGACTCGATTCGATACACGCCTTCAGTTCAGCAGCGCGTACCACCCACAGACTGACGGTCAAACTGAGGTTGTGAATCGCACATTGGGAAACCTCCTTCGATGTATTTCAGGAGAAAAACCGAAGCAGTGGGATTTGGCCTTGTCTCAAGCGAAGTTTGCATTCAACAACATGGTGAACCGCTCGACAGGAAAATCCCCGCCTGTGTTATTTACGACGAGTACCTCGCCATACACTAGACTTGGTCCCTCTGCCCAAGCTCCCAGGCATGAGCATTGCAGCAGAACATATGGCAGACAAAATCATGGGCATTCATGCGGAGGTATAGAACAAGCTACATGCCTCGAACGAAAAGTACAAGGAGCAAGCGGACAAGCATCGGTGACAAAAAGTGTTCGAGGTGGGCGACCAAGTAATGGTCCATCTGCGCAAAGAAAGATTTCCGACCGGAACGTACAACAAGTTGAAGAATAAAAAGATTGGACCGGTACCAATCATCCGAAAGATCAATGACAACGCTTATGTTGTTGATCTTCCAGATGATATGATGATCTCACGAACTTTCAATGTCGCGGACCTGACTGAGTATCATGAGCCAGCGCATAATGATAACTCGAGGACGAGTTCTTTTGAAGTGGAGGAGACTGATGTAGAGCGGGTCGCGGACAATTACATGGCAAAGATGGATCGTAGAAAAGGCCGGTCGGCGAAAGAAGTGATCTGGACCATCAGACCTTAAATCAGGCGTATCTCACAATCCGGGATGAGTTAGCCGACGAAAAATATATGATTTTGGGGTAGAACGAGCTACTTTAGCCAACCAACCCAGCTATGCCGGGTTGCGATGCTCGGAATTGCGAGAAACCCCTGATTTGATGGTCGTTTCCCTGTTTCAATTTCGTTTTTACTATAAATAGTAAGTTTTAGTTTGTTTATAACTCTTCATCCGTCGGGCTTTAGGAGTTGCGTCCAACGTGAAAAGAGCTTAGAATAATTAGGGGAACGGTTTGGTGAAGCCAAATAGGACACTTACTATTTTTGGCCGAAAACCTTGCGCACTAGTAGACATCACGACCGTCTATAAATAGTAAGTTTACTATTTATAGTAAGTCGCGAATTCTAGGAGTTTTAGTTGTAGTTTGATTCTGATTTCTTTTCCATTGCTTAGTACCCTTATTTAAAGGGTTGTGAACTCGTTTTTATGAATTCATTAATCTATTTCGAATTTATTTAGAATTTATTTCTATTTTCTGCTCTCTTTTCTCGTGGATTCGAGAAGTCTCTGTGAGGAGTCCAGAGAAGTTCCGTGGATTCGGAATAATTATCCTCTTGAGGAAGACGGTGCTCGACCTCACGTCCTCCCCTGCGTCAAATGTTAATGTCCACTGCTCATCACGTCACATGGAGTGCACATTTGATTTGTCCATCATGTTGCCCCACCTTCGAAGTGGGTTGTCCATCATGCGGCGCACACTTTAGATATGGGTCATTGATCATTAATGACCGACCTTTGATGTGGATTGTCCATTATGTGACCATTATGTGAGGCCCACCTTTATGTGGTCATTCATCCAGTGAGCCTCAGTTAATGTGAGTCATCCATTATGCGGGCCAAACTTTGATGTAGGCCATCCATCATGTGGAGCCCACCTTTGATGTGGGCCATCAAAATGTGGGGCCCACTTTTGATGTCCACCATCCATTATGTGGGGCACATCTATGTGGATCATCCATAATGTTGAGCCACTTTCAATATGGGTAATCCGTCATGCGTAACCTTGGATGTGGACTGTCCATCAGGTGGGGCCCACTTGATGTAGACCACCCATCACACGGGGCCACACTTTGACATGGTCCATCCATCATGTGAGGCTCACTCCATCAATTATGTGGGCCCACTTTAACATGGACCATCCACCATGTGGGGCCCCACCTTCAATACGGGTCATTCATCATGTGGGCCCACCTTTGAGGTCAATCATTAATTATATGAGATCACTTTCAATCCATATCAAGTGAGCCCCATCTTTAATGTGGACCATCCATCAGGTGGGGCCCACTTGATATGGATAGTCAATCCTGCAAGGCCTCACTTTGATGTGAGCCATCCATCATGTGGGGTTCATCTTTGATGTGAACCATGCAATATGTGGGCTTACCTTGATGTGGACCATTCATCATGTAGGCCCCACCTTCAATACGAGTCATTCATCATGTGGCCCAACCTTTGACGTCAACTTTCCATCATTATCTTAATGTGTTAAAAAAGCCCTTTATTTTTATTTTATTTTATTATTATTATTTTTCCTAACAATAAAGCAAGGGATATTCTATATAGTAGGCTCCTCAATTATTTTATGGAAGATAGAAAATGACTTGGCTGAGCTTTTGGTATAGTATACAGTAGTTCTGTTCTTATTTTTACCTTTTTCCTACCTATTAGAGGAATAGAAATGACTAGAGTGTATTGGGTCTGAGTACCCTTAAATCAGGATTGGTTTGAGCTGAACCCATTCACTTCAATTCTCTTTTCCATGCATTTGAGATGACAGAAAATGGAAACGGCATTGTGTGATTACACCATGCATTTTTCTGCCCCAATTATCAATTGAACCCGAAGATATGTTCTTCAGTTCCTATCCCAATAGAGATTTAGTAAGAACTGCCTCTGTATTCTTCTGACAGCTGAACTTCCAAGCACACCCTTAGTAGGTTCTTACTAAGGAGAGAATGATTGTTGCTTCTTGTTAACCTGTCATTACTGTTAAGCTTTTAGCTTATTACTAATTATTCCTTCGATGAAGTGGGATTTCTTGATTTATAGTATAAGAGCCTATCATGTGAAAATATTCCAAACATAGTTGAGCTTAATGTCTTTTAGACTACCATCTTTCCAGCAAAAAGTAATGGACTGATTCAGTGTTTCTCGACATCACTCTGATATGTTTCCACATCATCTAATTAGTGGAATGACAAGGGTCATCATTTCACAAAGGGTCAGATATTTCTTTTCCAAATTGGATGGTGGAAAATTAAAGGCCTGGAAGGGGTGCCACTTGGGTAGTTCAGGTTGGGTTGATGTCGACCCAAGCCCAACTGAACCTCAAAATGCGTTGGCCCAAGGCCCAACACAACCATAAACCCAATTCAAGCTATCCAACAAGAGGGTATTGAATACTTAACTCTAACACAATTTGGGTTGGATCAAGTTAAATTAAGACCAGTTGAGTTGGGTTGGGTTAGATCGGATTAACACTTGCAACTAGCCACTAACACATAAAATCAAACATCTAAGCATCAAATAATATCATTAAAGTAATAATCATTAATACTAAAATAATAATAGTAAAACAAAGTTTACAATCACCACTCATATACAAATAAAATTAACGAAACTGATTTAAAAAAACTCAATAAGGTTAAGGGAGACTATGAAAAGACACTGGACCATGTAGCAGCATATGAGCTCGGGGTTAGTTCCAAGTGTGAACCCTATTTCCATGTAAGGATGATTTCACACATGAACCCTTTATGGTATAGAGTCCACAACACAAATGGCTACAATAATAAACTATGTTTTCTATGCAAAGCTATAATCTTAACATTTATATCATGTATATTAGTCCTAACTCATATATATATATATATATATATATATATATATATATATATATATATATATATATATATATATATATAATACATATGAGGAATGAGGTCAGTTCAGGTTAGGTGGGGTTGTCCACACCACAAATGGCTACAATCATAAATCATGTTTTCCATGCAAGCCATAATCTTAGCATTTATATCATGTATATTTGACGCAGGGATGAACGTGATGAGGTCAATCACCGCCTTCCTCAAGGATAACTATGAATCCACAAAGCTTCTCTGGACTCCTCACAGAGATTCCTCGAATCCATGAGGAAAAAATAGGAAAGAATATAAATAAATTCTAATAAATTCAAAATTTTATTGATAGATAATAAAAACAAATTTACAACCCTTTAAATAGTGATACCAAACCTTAAAAAAGTTTCAGAATCAAACTCCAACTCTAACTCCATAAAATTCGTAACTTACTATAAATAGTAAATTTATTATTTATAGTAAGTGTCCCATTTGGCTTAACCACATTATTCTCCTAATTTTTCTAAGAACTTTTCATGTTGGATACAAATCCTAAAGCTCAAGGGATGAAGATCTATAATCAAACTAAAACTTACTATAAATAATAAAAATGAAAATAAAATGGATTTTCGACCGTCGATATGATGGAATTTGGCAAATTCGGGGTGAGCATCCTGGCAAAGTAGGGTTGGTTGGATAAAGTAGCTTCTCATACCCAAAAATCATATATCTTACGTTGAGTAACTCATTCCGTTTTGTGAGATATGCCTGTTATAAGGTTCTGACAGTCCGGATCACCTCCGCCTTCGATCGGGCCTTCTCTGGCCCATCTTGGACATGAAAGTGTCCGCGACCCGCTCTACATCAATATTAGTCATAACTCATATGTATAAATAATGCATATGAGGTCGGGTTCAAGTTAGGGCTAGGGTTAGGTGGGGTTGTCAACATCTCAACCAAAGTCTAAACAAATTTGGAATTGATTTGGGGTTAGGTTGAGGATTTTCAGGCAAAGCCCAAGTGCAAGTCCAAACCCACCTCATCCTAATGCAACCTAAACTTTGGGTTGGGCCAATCAGGTCAGGTTTAACCCAACTAGGATGCACCCCTAACTCCCAACTTATGTTTTGAGGGAACCACCTTATACACTCATAAATGAAAATGCTTTTAGCAGAGAAAATTTGATTTTTTTTTGACTTGATGGAATTTGGGGGAAAATACAAAGTTCAGAATTGTAAGTTTGATACCAATTCTATTGGTATGGATGCAATTCCATGTTTTATATTTATAAATTTAAAATTTTCTTGTAATAAGTGTTGGAACTCGTGAAAACACAGAGCAAAATCAAGCAAAGTAATCGCAATCGCACAAACAAACCCAACAATAAGACAATCTGAATTTTACATGGAAAAACCCTTGCAAGAATAAAACCACAGTACAAAGCGACGAGTAATGCACTATGAAATCAAAATTACAAGAGATAGTAGATCTTACCAATTCGAACAACCCTCGAATCTTTTTTGAAACCCTAGTTATGCCCTTGAACCCTTTATAACACCTTAGAAAGCCCTACTCCCGATTACACCCTGTATATATACTACCCAACCGAAATAGGAAACAAATTGCACACTTACGTAACTCTACGCGTGTAAGACTCGTATCCTAATCTGTACAGTCCCTTAGACTTCCGCAATCCTTCCTGTCAAATTCCAGTGACCCGCGACTTATAATCAGCGTTTGTGCACGACCCTAAGTCACATCCCCTAGATCAGAGTCGACTCGACCCGAGACTTGTACCATTGCGACCGCGCCATTGCCGCTGTTCCAACGCCGTGTCTCACGCGCCGATGTAATACCCAGGCCAGGAGATGTGGGCCCGCGTATATTTCGAGGAAATGCTGTGTGTTGCAAATCCCAAGAGAATCTCTACCACCTTTCACATCAATCAATCAATCACAAGTCAAGTACACAACTCATCCCCCTCTTACACAAGCCATTCCCTAAAGTCAACTCTCTCTCTCTCTCTCTCTCTCTCTCTCTCTCTCTCTCTCTCTCTCTCTCTCCACCCATCCCTTTCTTACACTCACCCATCACTTCCTTACACCCATCACCCATCACTCCACCCATCACCCATTACCTCTCTCTTACAAGACCCTCTCTCTCTCACTCTCTACCCATTTTTCCCAAGCACCCAAGGAGAGCAACCGTCCAAGCTAGGGAAGCTCCAAAATTTGTCAAGTGTGGCCCACTTCCTACCCCTAAATCCTCATCTCCACCCTTCAATCTTCATCGTCTTCCATTAAAGAAGAAGCTTAGGAGCTAAGGAAGCCAATGGGCCAAGAAGGAGTGCAATCGGTGGGTGATCTTAGGATTTCCACCGTTGATTTTTATTTGAGGGCCCACTTGTGGTGGGACCCATTTTGATGTATGTGTTGTAAACCGAGAGGAGCTCATATTGGCGGAGCTCTTCCCTCACACACGTCGTCTCTCTCTCTCTCTCTCTCTCTCTCTCTCTCTCTCTCTCTCTCTCTCTCTCTCTCTCTCTCTCTTTATGATGATGTGTGTGGCCCACCTGTGATTTGGTATGTTGATCCAGACCGTCCAACAGGTGGGACGACCTTATTGTCCACCCTGCTGGACTGTCAGTCCGATTGGGCCATTTGGATGATGTGAAAACACTAATATCGGCTTGATTGAGAGTGGGGCGGCCCACCCATCCGTGGACCACACCTTGATGTATGTGTAGCATCCATGGCGTTCGTCCAACGGTCAAGACGAAGGGGAAATATAAATATCAGCTTGATGCATACGTGCGGCCCACTGGACGTGGGACCACCATGATTTAAGTGTTTTATCCACCGTCCATCCCTGGATGGTGGGAACCCACCTCAATGTATGTTTATTCACGCCATCCGTCCGTGGATCCCATCCACGTGGCCCACCATTGTGCATGTGTGAGATCCACATCGTCCAGTAAGGACGGTGGGTCCTACCGATGTAAGTGTTTTATCCATCCGTCCATCCTGGTGGGCCACACGTGGGATCCACCTGATGTGGAATCGGATTGGCTGGTGTACCTCACACCAGCTATGTAGCTGCTGTATTGACGTCAGCAACTCTGTGGGTTCCACCAGCTGCATACCTGCTGTATTGACATTAGCAAGTTCTGTGGGCCTGATCTTGAGGTATGTGTTATATCCCAACCTTCCATTTGGACGGTGGGAACCATCCAGCTATATAGATGCTGGATTGACGTCAGTAAGTTCTGTGGGCCTGACCATGATGTAGGTGTCGTATCCACACTGTCCACCCTATTTCCAGATCATTTTAAGGCCTGGGCCTCAACGGCTAGGCCTAGCTGGTGGTCAGCAGGTTCACCTGCTGCTAGACCAACGTCCAGTAGCAGCTGGGATGAGACCCACCATGATATGTCTCATATCCACACACGTGTGGACCTACCACACCGTGATGTATGTATGGCTCTCATCCACGCCGTCTAGACAGATTGGACAGTGGGACCCACCGTGATGTAAGTTTTATCTACATCGTCTGTCTGACGGGCCCACCTTGATGTATGTGTTTTAGCCATGCCGTCCAGTTCGCTGGACGTGCGGCCCACTTGATATATGTGTTGTACATCCATGCTGTTCATCTGGTGGGCCCATTTGGAAGGTGCAGGCCCACCTGCTGGCTGTGCAGGGCCCACCTATTGTGAGGCCCAATGTAACACCCTGTACTCTTCAGTACTCGAGTGCTACCATTTAGTATGGATACAAACCTAACCTACTTAAACATTCACATTCATTACAGTTTAAATCTGATCGTTTCAAAATAGTCACCATCCATATGTTAACCCATCCATCCGTTGACATTCGAGACGAACCATCACATCACCAATACAACTCGTTGTTAGGACCTTGGTCACCTCGATAGATGAATCAAACCATCCAATAATATTTAATAAGTATATTATTTTTTTATTTATTATATTATAAAATCTATACAAACATAGATCAAAAAATTATATATATATTTTGATAATTTATTTATCATATAGAAATGTATGAAAATGTATTGTAATAGAGGGATACATATATATTTAATGTATATAAAATATTACAAAAATAATATTATATTAACTAAACATAATGGATAATAATTTTACAATATATAATTGAATTATAAATATTAATGTAGTATTAAATATCTTTTATACATATGTATACAAAAATTATTAGATATTTTAATAAAATTGTACATTATTTAACAATGTGATTTTAAATATGATATTGTACAATTTTCAATTCATATATATATATATATATATATATATATATATATAATATGATATTGTATATTATGAATTATATATTAATAAATATGTGATCAATAGCATGTATATAGTAGTATGTTAATATTAAGATTATATTTATATATGTGTATGAGATTTTAATCATTGTAATTATAAGTAATATACAATAGTAATAAAATTTATATTAATATTAGTATTGGTTAGTAATATGTGATGAAAGCATTACAAACGATCCACTAGGATCTTTTAACCATTGACGTTCAAACTCAGATGACACGACTGTCGGATCAACGTGGATCCATAAACGGGACCCCAAATCAAGTTGTGGGCCCCACCTAAGCATTGCATCAGCCCGATCTCTGATCACGGACCTGCTTGGGACCTCCAAGTGAAATAGACGGAGTGAATTTGTCGAAGAACATCACGGTGGGCCCCATGCACATGTTACGTGTGTACAGCTGGTGCACACTCGCTGTGCACCGGACCTGTCAGTCCGGTCAAGGACTGCTGACCTGACATATGCCAAAAAAAGGAGAGATTTTCTCCTTGCCGCTGCTCCCGCCTACGGGCATTTTTTAAAAACAGAGGGTGTCCGTTTGTTGCAAATGTGGTCCACCATCATGCCCACGTGTACGATCTGAACTGTCCATCTTGTGCGCAGCGTGGCTCTAACCAGAACCATGTCCTCCATACGCACTCATGCAACCACACGTGCACACAATCCTTGGTGCAAACAAGTCCCACAAGCACACCACGTTTTCAAAAACGGAAACTGTTCTCCTTGCCACAATGGCAATCCGTGTGAGGGGAAAATCCTCCAACCTCGACCATTCGTCTAGGCAAATCTTAGCCATCTATCTTGCTTAGGGCTTTCCAAACGAAACCGTGGCCGGTTTCAGTTTTTACCCACCATATTTGAAGGCAGTTTCGGCCAGAGAAAATCTGGACTGTTTGCTATTGATCCAACGGTCTAATAAGGGTTAGGGGATGCATAAAAGGGCACAAAGATCAGGAGTTGGGCACTCCTCCATTTTCGCAGCCACAACTAAGAAACTAGTCGTTTCCCTTCTTTATTCGAACCCACCACCCAAACTCTCCTAAAGCTTCGAAAGAGCTTGCCCATGAGCTTCCTAGGGTCTATACAAACCGTCCCATGCTATCAGATTAAAGGAAGAAACAGTGGGAGAGAATCTGCCATGAACATCGATCGTCTTCCCCGCCGTTTCAAACCGAGTCAGACTCAGTTCGGACATGCTGTTTTTTGGGCTCTCATTGTCTGGTGATGTCCCTAGTGTGGGAAGAAAGAGAGGGAGAGAGATAGGAAGAAAAGGGAGAAACAAAAGAGAAAGGAGAGAAGAGAGTTGGCTCGACCGGTGTCATCCGAGTCGAGTTTTCACTATCTTTCGGTTGAGGCTCATCACAACACAGTTGCAACCTGCAGCACCAGTTCTACCAGACCTCCAAGCCATCAAGGTGGCACTAGTCCTTTGCACATCCAGGAGGAGAGGAGCCAAGGGCAATGTTGTCATGCCAATCGCTCAAGCTAGCCCGACCCGGGGCGAGTTAAGGCGGTCTAGCAAGGTTCGGGCTCGAGCTCGGTGTTCAGAGTTGTCTGGCGGACCCGCTGTGGCTGCTAGGACTGCTTCGGGGATATCGAACCACCCAAACCACCCCTATGGTCACTTCCTCAGGTAATCACCTCCAATCGAGCCTTGGTGGGCTGAGTCGACTAGGTGGTCGACTCTCCGTACTCAGGGCATTTCTTGATGAGTTGGGACCCTCTGGTTGCCAAAAACCAAGGTTTCTTTCCCCTTGCTGTAATGATGGTTGGTCCATCTCAGATAGAAATGCACTGATCAATGCATTACTCACATCACAGTGGGTCGCACCTGAGTTGTAACTTAGTGGGCTACACCATGAATACAGCGGGTCACACCTGAGTTGTGACTCAGTGGGCCACACCACATAACACAACGGGTAGCAACGGCTCGGCCAAAACAGGCCCAACCCAGTCGTTGGGCCACCATGGGACAGCCACCACTGGGCCAAACTGTGCCAAACCCAGGCCCAATTTCGGGCCGCAGTTGGGCAACAAATGTTAGGCCGAACCGGCTGAGTTCAGGCCCAATCTTGGGTCCTAGTGTTGGGCCACAACTGTTGGGCCTGATCAAGTTGGGTGCAGGCCAGATTCCACTTGAGGGTAATCTTCATAAACCTCACCCACTTGTGATGGCTTAGATAACTAGGAGCCTCGAAAATTATCATTAGACACTATTAATTCCACTACTTGATTGTTAGCATCAATATTAACATTAAGGTTACTCTCATTTTGTCATTAATAGATTAATTATTATAAGATTAGTGTTGATAGTATTAACTAACAATTATTACTTATCATTACTTCATTTCTAATATTATTATAAATTTATTTATATGAATTAGATTTCTAACTCTAAACCGAAGCCTAAAAGTAGAATAGTGGATGAAACTCTAAGGTTAAGTAATCTAAACCATTAGTAAATGATCCGTAGTTATCATAGACAATAAAATAAAATAATATCGTTACTAATTACTAGTGTATTATTATTATTATTATTTTTGTCATTCTTAAATATTATTATAATGGTAGATCATAATATTAATTATCATCATAATAATTATCATTAACATGTTACGCTAATGTTGGTTACTATAAATGAAACTCTCATTAATGATATTAGCATGATATCCATCACTTGAAAATATTATCTTTAATAATAGGCTATACTATTTTATTACAATTTTAATACTAATTATTACCATGATCACAAACAATAACATTAAATTGTAACTAACCATATTATTATATTGTATTTAAGCTGCACATACATCATAAGTTCTACTCCTAGAACTAAACCCTAGGATGAAAACCCTAAGTCTTACATCAAAACCCTAAAAACCTAAGTAATCCAAACCTTAGGTTAAGACCCTAACCCTAAATAGTGTGTGAGCTTGGATCTAATTGTATAATTTTACAATTGATGGTAAGAATTGATTCCAAGGGAACGCGCATTTTGTAGCGATGGTGCAGACGATTCAAATATAAGGTGATGACTTTTTCCCTTGAGCTTTCCATCTCTAAATTAGACCAAGGATAGCTTTTAAAATTAATTATGAATGATGTCTTAGAGCTTAATTAATTATATGATTTGTTTACTTCGATATATGTTTAAGAATTGATCATGAATATCAAATGCATATGTTAGACCTTGATTTATTTAATAGTTCTTGAACTGTATTTACACTTGTACTTAGGTTATACTCTATTAGGGTGGTATTGTAGTTTGATACTTGATCTCTATGCTAGTTGGATATGCTATTGTACTGTTTGCAAGACACATGTGAATCGAAATCTCTCTAGTTGTGAGGTGGACCTCTATTTAAGAAAAAGAGTCCGTACTCAGGGTGTAATGAGACTGATTGTGCTAGGAATAGACCCTCAACATGGAGGTTATGTTAGTGATAATTTTATTCATGGGACTTACCATCTATGGGATGAATCCACATATTTGATTTTAGGATGAACTGTTTGACGTTTTATTACCGTTGTTTATTCGTGTTTAAGGCAGGCCTACCGACTCCTTTTTAATCGTTGTATTTTAGTATTTTTTATAGTCATTTCCACTCGATATACGATGGTAGTTTCCCGTACATTGAGAATTGATTAGCCACGTGTTGATGGGTTCTATACACACCCTAAGGTGGTAGACTCATGGGTCGAGGATGGTGGTCATGGGACATTATGCCCGAGTCGTCGACCTATGCTGGTGACGAGCCCCCGTAGTG
Source organism: Magnolia changhungtana (assembly GCA_030180095.1). Classification (NCBI taxonomy): domain Eukaryota; kingdom Viridiplantae; phylum Streptophyta; class Magnoliopsida; order Magnoliales; family Magnoliaceae; genus Magnolia; species Magnolia changhungtana. Next base: position 15,087,365 of record JASAUF010000421.1, on the reverse strand, counting down.
ACCTTGAGTTTTACTAAACCGGTTAATTGTAACTAGACTAATAATGGTTTTGCTAATCATGTATACATGGCACAGACCAGCGTCTATCGCTAACGTACGTGATGTATGGTAGGCAGTCGTTATGTAGTATGTGATGTACACACGTGATGTGCTTCGCTAACGGCCAGCTTTTGTCCGACTGGATGAGCATTCCCAGGTCGATAATTACGTGACGAACCCACTGTCCACACGGATGAGCATCCTTGGGGCGATGATTGCATTCACGCATCCATGCATATAATATGACTGCATTTACTATGTTTTGGTTGCCTGGATGTTTTATGTTATACTTGTCTGAGGAGGTGGTATGTAATCTTGAAGGGAATTCATACTGAGTTGACCACTCATCCATCAAACATATAACCGGGTAGCATAGATGGCTTAAATGATTTTCACGTTCAAACTTGTCACACCCCGAACTCGGAAACCGGGCTCACAAAATTCCCGATCGCCGAATTTGGCGCCGACAGCCTCCGTAGTACCCCATTCTCGGCTCTCGGCACCCATACACTAGGCTCCGATCCTGGGATGCTACAAGGAGGATTTTAAACATGATTTGATTCGTAATGAGCATAACCACAAACATAACCCATGAATAATAACCACAAGAACGTCACCACAAAATCCACTATGATCAAAAACTTTGAGTACAATGCGGATAAGGGAAATACAAGATAGTGATAATAACAAAACTCCAAAAGCTCGACTGCACGCTCCTGCTGCTACTATGTTATGGTTGCGTCCTGACGTCACTTGCACGCATCAATCGTGCATAAGCTTATAGAAAGCTTAGAGGGTGGTGTAAGTGTGTGCGCAATACGATCGTGCTCAGGATGCAAGGTCAGAGTAATGCAGAAACATGCTGATGAGTACATGAATGCAATTAGCTGTACTAAGGCTATGCGGTGCAGGATATGAATGTTGTCGGCCATAACACGGCTATTAAATGCGAGATGCAACTCAAGCATGCCAATTCTCATCATATATCAGTATATAGGTCCTCACTAGAGCATCAAATCAGTACGGTTCTCAGTCTGGATAATCACTGGGGTCTAGTACACTCTACCGCTAGCTTGCCGCCCTTATCCGAACGCACAACTGGGAGAGTGGAAGAGACCTCACTATCCGCCTGCCAATATCAGGATTGGCATATCGATAGTGGACCGATTCCTCAAGCTGGTCAAACTCAACCTAGAAATTGCCCCCTCACTCAGGAGAGTAAGGTCACACCCCTTTCCAACTGACCACGACACAGTGGGAGATGCGACCTACTAGTATACGGCCCTCGCGCGCTCGTGTATCCACTCGGCCTCGACGTTATAGTCATCCTCTGGTATCATCGAATTTAGGGATTTTCACCCACGGACATCTATGGCGCCCCGATGCTAGAACAATATTTTCGGTATTCAATCCGGCCATCCACGATATATTTGTAGAGGCTATGGCCCTGATGACGCTAGGGCATACAGTAACCACAATCACACAAATGCAAGTGTATGAATCACACCACCAGTCATGCAGCAGTCCTACGTGTATCACGCGCTCATGTAGGGCAACTCCGCCTATCAGGGAGCCCATAAACAATCTGCCCGAGGGCATATGCTATGATCAGTCACTCCTCATATCAATCATACATATGATGCGTATGATCATGAATCATGGATCTATACTAAACATGTTATATAATGATGGACTTTGTACATAGCGAAAATGGGCCTAGGCGGCCTACATACTGTAAGTATGGGCCTATTAATGGGCCTTAGGAAGAGTGATAATGCGGACATTTAACCGACATCATCCATACAATGTGGACGTCAAACCATCATTGCTCCCAAGGCATAGCCTGTTGTAAACATCATTATATATACCGTGGAGGAATCACACCTTGTAATGGACCTAAATACTTCCCATTGGGCCTTAAGTACATCGAATGGGCCGTATCAATGGGCCGCACCAATGGGCCTTATGTACATTGCAATGGGCCAAACCCATGGGCCTTGCATACATCTCAATGGGCCTTATACAATTTAAGGTGAGCCTCAACAATGGGCCACGCGTATATCAAATGGGCCACACCCAAATATAAGTGGTGATAAGGATTTTCACCATTAAAATTTCTAAGGGTTTAATGGTGGGCGCTCAAACCCACTATTTTCTATAATGTGGTCCACCTGATCTTAGATCTGTCTTATTTTTAGTCTCAAGCCTTTAAAATAAACTTGCCAAAGGTTGGACGGTTTGGATGTAACATATGCATCAGGGTGGGTCCCATAGGGATGGAAAGGACGGACATCATAGATGAAGTACATATCTCATGTTGGGGCCCACACAATGGAAGGTGTGAATACAATACATACATTAGTGGGTCCCATGTGGGGCCCACCATAACATTTAATTCCCACCCAGCCTGTTGACAAGGCCACACAGACATGGGGGCCCATCAAAATGTTTGTTTTCCACCAACCTGGGGCCCATCGTAATGTTTATTTTACACCCAACCTGGGCCCTATTGTAATGTTTATTTTACACCCAACCTGGGGCCCACTGTAATATTTAAATGCCATTCGAACTGTTCATAAGGTCATGTGGACCTAGGGCCCCCTGTAATGTTTATTTGCAACCTAAACTGTTCATAAGGCCACGTGGACCTTAGACCTACCAAAATGTTTATTTGCATCCTATCTGTTCATAAGGTCACGTGGACCAGGGGCCCACGGTGATGTTTGTTTCCATCCAACCGGTTGATGAGATCACACGGACCTGGATTGAGGAAAAACAAATTTCATATTGATCCAAAACTTCTGACCCCAGAGGGTTTCAAGGGCAGACGTTCAACCCACTGCTTCCTGTGATGTGGGCCACCTGAGTCGTGTACGTGGTTGATTTTTTGGTCCACCATCCTAAAGGGGACCCATCAAATGCATGGTATTGATGGTCGACACACAACATGGTGGGGCCCACAGCTGGGACTGTGGGTCCCTGCCTCTTGCGCCAACGTCCAGCGCAGGTGCTGCCGCGTCCTCATGTCAGCGGCAGCAGTAGGCATTACTGCCTCAAGTATTTTTTTTAAAAACCGATATCTAGCGGTTTTTCGCAGGTGGGGCCCGCCTTAGGAAAATCCAACCCAGCCATCACTCCTACGGCTCAAGACAAGCCAAATGAGTCTAATATGCGGTATGATCTAGCGAGTAAAAGAGATCAAGGTGTGTTTCAACGGAAAACACCATTATTTCCTATGGTATGGCCCGCCAGAGAATGGGATCAGCTTCATTTCTCGGCTCAGTGGCTAAAATGAGTTGGGGAACGGAATGGACGGCTTGGATTATATACATACATCAAGGTGGGGCTTACATGAACGGCCCACCCCAAAAGCATTTTTTTATAGCTTGAAAGTACACACCCATGTCAGTACATGCACTCCATGTTAGCCCCACACCTCACTTGGACCCACGTCCAGCATCCCTGGACGCTGGACAGTGGATACAATACAAGCATCATGGTGGGTCCCACAGGGACGTGGCCCACTTGATCTGGATCTGCATGATGTTGGTGTTTTGCCTTCCATCCAGGTTTGGACAGTAAGGCGGGCTCCACCAGTGGGTTAAGTGTGGTCCAGTAAATGGACAGTATGGATACAATACACATATCATCAGGTGGCCCATCAACAATGAAAGAGGGAGAGAGAGAGAGAGAGAGAGAGAGAGAGAGAGAGAGAGAGAGAGATCGGTGGAGTGGAGTGACCCCGCCACTATGGGTCCCTCTTTAATCACAAACACATACATCAAAGTGGGTCCCATCATAAGTGGGCCCTTAATGGAAATTAACGGTGGATCACCCACCTCTAGGCCTTCTTTTTCCCTTAGGCTCCTTAGCTCCTATGCTTAGCTTTTAACGGTGGATGATGGAATTTTGGTAGTGGGGATGAGAGATGAGAGGGTGGAAAATGGGCCACACTTGTTTCTCTTGGAATGCTTGGGAAGGCTTGGACGTATGGAGCTTGGGAGAGTGTTTGAGAATGAATGGGAGAGAGAGGGAAGTGATGGGTGAAAAGGTGATGGAGTGATGGTGTTGTAAGAAGGGATAGGTGGAGAGAGAGATGAAGTGATGTAATGGTTGACTTTGGGTAGCTTGTGTAAGAGAGAGGTAAGGATATATAAGGTATGGGTTGTTGTACTTGGGTAGGTGTGTATGTGACATTGATTGATTGATTGATTAATGGGACATGTTGTAGAGATTTTCTTGAAGTTCGTAACGTGTGGCGTTTTTCCTCGAAATGAATGCTGGCCGACATCTTCTAGCTTGAGTATCGGGTCAGTGCTCGAGTCACGGCGTTGGAACCGCGACGACAGCGCGGTCGCTAAGATACAAGTATTGGGTTGAGCCGACCTTGGCATGCAGGTCTCAACTTAGGATTGTGCACGAACGTCGGATACGGGTCAAGGATTGCCGGAATTCGACCAAAAAGATCGCGGAAGCCTACGGAACAGTACGGACTAGGATACGGGTCTTACAAAACTGATGAAGAGCCTGGTATAAGTGTCAGGGATGTATGACTGTATTGCTAAGAGGAGCTACGTGATCTTGCGACTTTCGCTTATATGTTTTTTTTTTTATATTTCTCATGTATGTAAATCTTGTAATTGTTAATGTAGAGACATTGTTTGTATAAGTCATTATAGGCAACCTCTTGTGTATTCTAAATGTAAACATAAATTTTCCTTTATGTTGTCTTGTCCATTCTACGCTTATCTGCTAACTCTGATAAAAGAAAAAAATATATATATGGAGTTCGGCTCTTTTTAGGTTAGCACTCGGGTTTTGGGAAACGAGTCATATACTCGAGTCCTGAAAACACAAGGCGTTACACCCAATGTGATGTATTCGAGGCCCAGATAGTGAGGCCCATTATAATGTATTTAAGGCCCAGATGGTGAGGTCCATTATAATGATTTGAGGCCCATGGGTGAGGCCCTATGTGATGTATATGAGGCCCATGAGTGAGGCCCAATGTGATGCATGTGAGGCCTTTGTATGAGGCCCAATGTGATGTATATGAGGCCCAATATGATGCATGTGAGGCCTTTATATGAGGCCCAATGTGATGTATATGAGACCCTTGCATGAGGCCCAACGTGATGTGTGTAAGGCCTTTGTGTGAAGCCCAATGTGATGTATATGAGGCCCATTGTGATGTGTGATTCCACCGTGATATATGTAATGATGTTTATGATGCCCATTCATCTTCCTATAGTTGATTCTAAATGGGCCATGTCTTAGGAGCAATGATGGTTTAATGTCCATGTTGTAAGGGCAATGATAGTTAAATGTCCACATTGTAACTCTCCCTAGGGCCTGTTGTTAAGCCTATTCTTATCTCCCCTTAGTGGACTAACCCAAACTGTTGGGCCCCCATGATCGTTAGGCCCATTCTTGATATGAGTAGACTATTTAGGCCCATCCTTGAATGAGGAGAGTACATCATCATCATATAACATGCTTAGTATAGCTTCACGATCCATGCACATGCATATCATATGTATGCTTGATATGAGGAGTGATTGATCATAACACATGCTATTGGGCGGATTATTATGGGACTCCTTGATAGGAGTTGCCCATATGAGCGCGCGGTACGAGCAGAATTTACTGTGTGACTGATGTATGATTCATGCATCTCTCATTTGTATGACATGATTACTATATGCCCTAGCGATATCAGGGCCGTAGCCTTCATAGGCATACCGTGGATGGCAGGATTGGACATCAAAAATCTTTTCTCTACATGGGGTGCGATAGATGTCTCTGGGTGAAATTTCCTAAACCCTGATGGTACCAAGAGGTTGCTTCAACGTCTAGACTGAGTGGATGTATGACCGTCAAGTGCCAAGTGCCAAATAATAAAAGGTCGTGCTTCCATTATTTCGTGGTCGGTTGAAAGGGGGTGCAGCCTTACCCGCCCGAGAGGAGGGGGCAAAGCTAGGTTGAGTTTGACCAGCTCGAGGAATGGGATCTCTATCGATGAGTCAAGCCCGATATTGACAGGCGGATAATGAGGTCTCTTCCACTAATCTTGTTGCGCGCGATAGTGCGACAATCTGGTTTGCAGTGTACTAGACCCCGGTGATATCCCAAAGATGAGCTGTATTGATATGTAGATTCCAACTGAGAACTGGTGTACTTATGTTACATCTTGCATATGACATTTGGCTAAGTAGGCCTTGCATCGCATAGCCTTGGTATGACTAATGGCATTCATGGACTTACAAGCATTTCCGCATTACTCTGATATTATATACTTGCATTTTTACCATGCGCACACACTTTCACCACCTTCTAAGCTTTCTATAAGCTTGCACGACCGTTGCGTGCAAGTGATGTTAGGCCATAGTTGAGCAGGAGCAGGAGCGTGCCGCAGAGCTTCTGGAGTTTTGTCATTATTATCATTGTATTTCCCTTTATACGTATTGTACTCAAGTTTTGATAATAGTTTTTATGATGGTATTCTCGTTATTGTTCATGGGTTATGCTTATAGTTATGCTTATTATGAATCAAATTCATGTTGAAAATCCTTCTTGTAGGATTTCAGGATCGGAACCTGGTATATGAGTGCCAGGAGCTGAGAATGGGGTACTACGGAGGCTATCGGCGCCGGATTTGGCGATCGAGAACTTTATGAGCCCGGTTTCGGAGTTTGGGGTGTGACAGCGCGCGTACTTGGATGAAGAGGAAAAACTAATATCATATTGATCCAAAACTTCGGTGACCCCCAAAAGGGTTTCCATGGTAGACGTTTAATCTCCAACTGCTTTGTACAGTGTGGTCCACTTGATCTTTGGATTCGTCTTATTTATTTGGGTCAAGCCTTACCAATAGCTCGCGAAATGGAAGGACGGTTGTGATATAACACATACCTCATGATGGGACCCACGGAACTCCGCCACGTCAGCACATCAGCCAGATCAGTGGTGTGTGGTACACCAGCCAATCCACTTTCCTAAAAAAGGCATATGTATACGGTGGCCCCGACAGTGATGGACCACCAAACCCACGTTCACCGTTTGAAAGTTTTGCACGGCGTCCTTGGTCCCCATTTGAGATTTTTATAGGCCGCTTTTGCAAGATGGGTTGTGTTAATACTTTTATTGCTTCAAATTTTTTTAGAGACGATCAAAGGGTTGTGTTAATACTTTTATTGCTTCAAATTTAGTAACTTAAAAATAAAATGATGTAAATCCATTGACATATTTGAAATATAAACACAAAAAGAATGTAATGAGAAATTGATACGAATTCTTTTCACCTACTTTGATTGATAGATACATCCATCTCCTTTCTACTTTTGTTAATACAGTAATGCTACTTTGTACAACTAATAGTATCAAAAGTTGAAATGAAATGTTGTATTTATCCATCATGGCGAGTTTAAATTATAAAAACAGAATGCAATTAAGAATTCCTAGTCTAAAACTTTAAAAATACTAATTCCTGGAGGTAGCTAAACAGGGGTTTATCAGACACAGGTATGCACTTCACAAGCCAACCAATTGGCCAAGAAACAGCAGCGATTCCGACACAAACACCCCATTGCCCCCAATTCAATCTCTCTGTATCAGCAAACCTATTCAGAAACTCCACCATCACCACTTGCAAAACAATTGTGAACCCCACGATGCCGACAAATAGACGGTTACGATGAATTCCCTCAAACACATTCTTCTTCTCTAGCTTCCTGGCATTGAACTCATTGAAAACTTGGCACAACACAAAAGTGTTAAAAGTTAAATGTGTTTCTCAGCCTCTCGTCCACGCCGAAGATCGATTTCCCCTTGAATTGCAATGTCAGCAAGACTATGATTTGATATAGAGCTTGAGCAATGAGATTCCTCCACATGATATTGGTGATCAGTGGCTCAGTGCGGCCCACCGGCTTCTGATCCATCAGCTCCTTGGTCGGCCGCTCTGTAGCCAGAGCCAGAGCGCCTAACGTGTCCATGATCAGGTTCACCCACAGCAGCTGGACTGCTGTGAGTGGAACATCGCCGGAAGAAATCGCTGCGATGAAATTGATCAGTAGGGCTGCTACATTCACCGAGAGCTGGAATTGGATGAATTTCTGGATGTTGTTGTACACACGTCTCCCCCATTGCAAAACCGTCACAACAGAAGTGAAATTGTCATCCAAAATGACAATGTCGGAGCTCTCTTTCGCTACTTCAGTGCCTTGGATTCCCATGGAGAGCCCGATGTCCGATTCTTTTAGAGCAGGAGCATCGTTTGTTCCATCTCCGGTGACGGCAACTACTTGGCCTTTCCGTTTGAGAAATTTGCGAGAATACGACCCATTTATGGCCCATTTAGGAGAGTAAGCCCACCTCATTTTCCTTTGCGAGAATACGACCCGGCTGTACGGGCGCCTTGCCAAAGGTCGAAAATGCCCCTGCCTTTTCCTTCAAGCGGGAAGACGAGCGCTGACGCTCCTCGAACACCGAGTTGTACGAACGGTTCAAAAGTGATCAACGTTACATGGGCCCCACAGTTATGTATTTATTATATCCACAACGTTCATCCATATTTCGAGATCATTTCGGACCATTATCTAAAAAAAGAAAATCATATCCAAGGATCAACTGGACCACACCACAAAGAGGAGCGGGAAAAGTGATTTTCACCGTTAAAACTTTTTAAGGGCCCACCATAACATTTATTTTCCATCCAATCTATTCATAGGGTCACAAAGACCTGGATGAAGAGGAAAAAAAAATTTCATAATGATCCAAAACCTCTGTGACCCCTAAAAGGGTTTCAATGGTAGACGTTCAATTCCCCACTGCCTTTCACAGTGTGGTCCACTTGATTGTTAGATCTGTCTTATTTTCCGTCTCAAACCTTAATATGAGCTCGTCAAATAGACGGACGGTTTAGATATAACATAGACCTCATGATGGGACCCAAAAAACAAAAACAAAAATAAAAACAAAAAAAAAAAACTAAATTTTTATATATTTTTTTATTTTTTTTACATTGGGAGATTTGGCTACGGATTATAACCGTAGCCATAGCTACAAAAATCCGTAGCCATAGATGACTACCGGGGTGGGCGCGCCGAACTAGCCGCGCCCGCGCCACTTGCTGATGCATCTGGCGGGGCCACGCCGATTCGGCGTGGCCACGCCCATTTGGAGGCCCCTATGGCTACGGATTATAACCGTAGCCATAGATGGCTATGCAAATTTTTTTTTTTATTTTTTTATTTTTATTTTTATTTTTTACATGGAGAACTTTATTTTACCTACAATTTGCTCAAATACATATTTATATAAATATGCATATATAAGCATATAAAAAAAATTTTCCTCTTTTTTTTTCATTTATTTCTTTATTCATTTAAAAAGTATATCTTCTAAACCAAAATTAGTTACTCGATGAACCCTATATGATTTTGGGGTAGGAGAAGCTACTTTAGCCAACCAACCTAGTTATTTTCCAAGATTCCATCAGGTTAATGACCGTGAAATGCATGAAAATTACTGTAAAGTGCATGGAAATGACCGTGAAATAAAACGGAATCGCCGAAAATGATCGTAAAGTGAGGGGCATGACTGTGAAGTGAAGGGGCATGACCGTGAAGTGAAGGGACATGACCGTGAAATGCGCGGAAATGACTGTGAAGTGAAGCGATTGGACTGTGAAATGCATGGAAATGACCGTGAAGTGAAGGGGAATGACAGTGAAATACGTCGAAATGACCGTGAATCAACACGGAATAGGCGTTGTGGTATGCATGGAAATGACCGCGAAGTGAGCGATTGGACCTTGAAATCTTGTGAAATGACCGTGAAATGCTTGTAAAATGACCATGAATCAACACGGAATAGGCGGGAATGACCGTAGGATGCATGGAAATGACTGCGAAGTGAGGCGATTGGACCTTGAAATGCGTAGAAATGACCGTCAAGTGAAGAGGCGTGACCGTGAATGCGCCGAAATGACCGTGAATCAACACAGAATAAGCAGGAATGATCGTGATATGCATGGAAATGACCGTGAAGTGCAGCGATTGGACCATGAAATGCGTGGAAATGACCGTGAAGTAAAGGGACATGACCGTGAAATGCGCCAAAATGACCGTGAATCAACACGAATAGGCGGGAATAACCGTGATATAAATAGAAATGAGAATGAAGTGAGGCGATTGAACCGTGAAGTGAAGGGGCATGACCGTAAAATGCGCTGAAATGACCGTGAATCAACACGAATACGCGGAATGACATGGGTATGCATGAAAATGACCGCGAAGTGAGGTAATTAGACAAAGGAAATGTGCAAAATGACCGTGAAGTGAAGGGACATGACTAAAATATGCTTAGAAATGACCGTGAATCAACACGGAATAGGCGGGAATGACCGTGAAATGCATGAAAATGGGGGTGAAGTGAAGCGAATGGATTGCGAAATGCACGAGACTGACCTTGAAGTGAAGACGTGTCACTGAGAAATGCGTCGAAATGACCGTGAATCAACACGGAATAGGCGGGAATGATCGTGATATGCATGGAAATGGGGGTGAAGTGAAGCGATTAGACCGCGAAATGCACGGAAGTGACCGTAAAGTGAAGACGCGGGACCTCAAAATGCGTCGAAATGACCGTGAATCAACACGGAATATGCGGGAATGACCGTGATATACATGGAATAGGGTGAAGTGAAGCGATTGGACCACGAAATGCACGGAAGTGACCGTGAAGTGAAGACGCGGGACCGTGAAATGCGTCGAAATGACCGTGAATCAACACGGAATATGCGGGAATGACCGTGATATGAATGAAAATGATTGTGAAGTGAGGCGATTGGACCGCAAAATGCGCGGAAGTGACCGTGAAGTGAAGATGTGGGACCGTGAAGTGCGTCGAAATGACCGTGAATCAACACGGAATATGCGGGAATGACCATTATATGCATGAAAATGAGGGTGAAGTGAAGCGATTGGATCGTAAAATGCACAGAAGTAACCGTGAAGTGAAGATGCGGGACCGTGAAGTGTGTCGAAATGACCGTGAATCAACACGGAATATGCGGGAATGATCATGATATACATGGAAATAGGGGTGAAGTGAAGCGATTGGACCGCGAAATGCACGGAAGTGACCGTGAAATGAAGACGCGGGACCGTGAAATGCGTCGAAATGACCGTGAATCAACACGGAATATGCGGGAATGACTGTGATATGCATGAAAATGGGGGTGAAGTGAACCGATTGGACCGCAAAATGCGCGGAAGTGACCGTGAAGTGAAGATGCGGGACCGTGAAGTGCGTCGAAATGACCGTGAATCAACACGGAATATGCGGGAATGACCGTGATATGCATGGAAATGGGGGTGAAGTGAAGCGATTGGACCGTAAAATGTGCGGAAGTGACCGTGAAGTGAAGACGCGGGACCGTGAAGTGCGTCGAAATGACCGTGAATTAACACGGAATATGCGGGAATGACCGTGATATGCATGGAAATGGGGGTGAAGTGAAGCGATTGGACCGCAAAATACGCGGAAGTGACCGTGAAGTGAAGACGCGGGACCGTGAAGTGCGTCGAAATGACCGTGAATCAACACAGGAATATGCGGGAATGACCGTGATATGCATGGAAATGGGGGTGAAGTGAAGCGATTGGACCGCAAAATACGCGGAAGTGACCGTGAAGTGAAGACGCGGGACCGTGAAGTGCGTCGAAATGACCGTGAATCAACACGGAATATGCGGGAATGACCGTGATATGCATGGAAATGGGGGTGAAGTGAAGCGATTGGACCGCAAAATACGTGGAAGTGGCCGTGAAGTGAAGACGCGGGACCGTGAAGTGCGTCGAAATGACCGTGAATCAACACAGAATATGCGGGAATAACCGTGATATGCATAAAAATGAGGGTGAAGTGAAGCGATTAGGCCACGAAATGCGCGGAAGTGACCGTGAAGTGAAATGCACAGAAATGACCGTGTATTGGCCGCATGCATTTCGCGGTCCAATCACTTCACTTCACCCCATTTCCATGCATATCACGATCATTCCCGCATATTCCGTGTTGATTCACGGTCATTTCGACGCACTTCACGGTCCCGCATCTTCACTTCACGGTTACTTCCGCGCATTTTACGGTCTAATCGCTTTACTTCACCCCCATTTTCATGCACATCACGGTCATTCCCGCATATTCCGTGTTGATTCACGGTCATTTTGACGCACTTCACGGTCCCGCATCTTCACTTCACGGTCACTTTCGCGCATTTTACGGTCCAATCGGTTCACTTCACCCCATTTTCATGCATATCACAATCATTCCCGTATATTCCGTGTTGATTCACGGTCATTTCGGCGCATTTCACGATCTGCCTCGTCTTCATTTCACGGTCACTGCATTTCGCGGTCCAATCGCTTCACTTCACCCCTATTTCCATGTATATCATGATCATTCCCGCATATTCCGTGTTGATTCACGGTCATTTCGACACACTTCACGGTCCCGCATCTTCACTTCACGGTTACTTCTGTGCATTTTACGATCCAATCGCTTCACTTCACCCTCATTTTCATGCATATAATGGTCATTCCCGCATATTCCGTGTTGATTCACGGTCATTTCGACGCACTTCACGGTCCCACATCTTCACTTCACGGTCACTTCCGCGCATTTTGCAGTCCAATCGCCTCACTTCACAATCATTTTCATTCATATCACGGTCATTCCTGCATATTCCGTGTTGATTCACGGTCATTTTGACGCACTTCACGGTCCCGCATCTTCACTTCACGGTCACTTCCACGCATTTTCGCGGTCCAATCGGTTCACTTCACCCCCATTTTCATGCATATCACGGTCATTCCCGTATATTCCGTGTTGATTCACTGGTCATTTCGACGCATTTCACGGTCCCGCGTCTTCACTTCACGGCCTTCACTTCGGCACTTCCGCATTTTCATGGTCCCAATCACTTCACTTCACCCCTATTTCCATGTATACCACGATCATTCCCGCATATTCCATGTTGGTTCACGGTGATTTCAACGCATTTCACGGTCCCGCGTCTTCACTTCATGGTCACTTCCGTGCATTTCGTGGTCCAATCGCTTCACTTCACCTCTATTTCCATGCATATCACGATCATTCCCGCATATTCCGTCCTGATTCACGGTGATTTCGACGCATTTCACGGTCCTACGTCTTCACTTCATGGTCACTTCCGCACATTTCGCGAAATGCGGAAGTGAAGGGGAAATGACCGTGAAGTGAAGCAATTAGACCGCGAAATGTGCGGAAATGACCATGAAGTGAAGGGGCATGACCGTGAAATGCGCCGAAATGACCGTGAATCAACACGGAAGAGGCAGCAATGACCGTGATATGCATGGAAATGACCGTGAATTGTAGTGATTGGACCGAGAAATGCATGGAAATGACCGTGAAGTGAAGGGGGCGCGACCGTGAAATGCATCGAAATGACCGTGAATCAATATGGAATAGGCGGGATCAGGATTGGGTTTAGGTTTGGGTTTTCAAGTTTAGGTTTACGTATAGGTTAGGGAGTTGAGATTAAGATTAGGTGTAAGTTTAGGTTTAGGGATTTGAGAATACGTTCAGGTTTTAGGTTATAGGTTATAGCTTTAGGTTATAGGTTAAGGTTTATGTTTAGGTTTAGGTTTAGGCTAAGGTTTAGGTTATAGATTATAGGTTATAGATTTAGGCAATTGAGAATAAGTTAAGGTTTAGGTTTAGGTTATAGGTTACAGGGTATAGGTTTAGGTTTGGGTTTAGGTTATAGGTTATACGTTTAGGTTATAGGTTAAAGGTTTAGGTTTAGGGATTTGAGAATAGGTTTAGGTTAAGGTTATAAGTTTAGGTTAAAGGTTTAGGTTAATGTTATAGGTTTAGGTTTAGGTTTAGGTTATAGGTTTAGGTTATAAGTATAGGTTTAGGTTAGGTTGTAGGTTAAGGTTTAGGGAATTGAGTTTCGGTGATATGTTTAGGTTATAGGTTATAGGTTTAGGTTGTAGTTATAGGTTTTGGGATTTGAGAATAGATTTAGGTTATAAGTATAGGTTTAGGTTTAGGAATTCGGGTTCGGGTTTATGTTCGGATTTAGGCTATAGGTTATAGGTTTATGTTAAGGTTTAGGTTTAGGTTATAGATTTTGGGATTTGAGAATAGGTTTAGGTTATAAGTATGGGTTTAGGTTAGGGTGTAGATTAAGGTTTAGGAAATGACCGTGAAGTGAAGGGGCATGACCGTGAATCAACACTTTCTGAATAAAGGGAATGACCGTGATATGCATGGAAATAATTGTGAAGTGAGGCGATTGGACCGCGAAATATGCGGAATCGACCATGAAGTGAAGACGCGAACCGCGAATGCGTCGAAATCACCGTGAATCGGACGGAATTTGCGGGAATGATCGTGATATGCATGAAAATGGGGTGAAGTGAATCGATTGGACCGCGAAATGCACGGAAGTGACTGTGAAGTGAAGACGTGGGACCGTGAAATGCGTCAAAATGACCGTGAATCAACACAGAATATGCGGGAATGACCGTGATAAGCATGAAAATGGGGCGAAGTGAAGCGATTGGACTGCGAAATGCGCGGAAGTGATCGTGAAGTGAAGACGCGAGACCGTGAAATGCGTCGAAATGACCGTGAATCAACACGGAATATGCGGGAATGACCGTGATTTGCATGGAAATGAGGGTGAAGTGAAGCAATTGGACCGCAAAATATGCGAAAATGACCTTGAAGTGAAGACGCGGGACCGTGAAGTGCGTCGAAATGACCGTGAATCAACACAGAATATGCGGGAATGACTGTGATATACATGGAAATGGGGGTGAAGTGAAGAGATTGAACCGCAAAATGTGCGGAAGTGACCGTGAAGTGAAGACGCGAGACCGTGAAGTGCGTCGAAATGACCGTGAATCAACACGGAATATGCGGAAATAACCGTGATATGCATGAAAATGAGGGTGAAGTGAAGCGATTGGACCGTAAAATGCGCCGTGAAGTGACCGTGAAGTGAAGACGCGGGCCGTGAAGTGCGTCGAAATGACCGTGAATCAACACGGAATATGCGGGAATGACCGTGATATGCATGAAAATGAGGGTGAAGTGAAGCGATTGGACTGTAAAATGCGCAGAAGTAATCGTGAAGTGAAGACAGGACCGTGAAGTGCGTCGAAATGACCGTGAATCAACACGGAATATGCGGGAATGATCGTGATATGCATGAAAATGGGGGTGAAGTGAAGCGATTGGACCGCAAAATACACGGAAGTGGCCGTGAAGTGAAGACGCGGGACCGTGAAGTGCGTCGAAATGACCGTGAATCAACACGGAATATACAGGAATAACCGTGATATGCATGAAAATGAGGGTGAAGTGAAGCGATTGGACCGTAAAATGCGCGGAAGTGACGGTGAAGTGAAGACGCGGGACCGTGAAGTGCGTCGAAATGACCGTGAATCAACACGGAATATGCGGGAATGACCGTGATATGCATGGAAATGGGGGTGAAGTGAAGCGATTGATTTCGCAAAATACGCGGAAGTGACCGTGAAGTGAAGACGCGGGACCGTGAAGTGCGTCGAAATGATCGTGAATCAACACAGAATATGCGGGAATGACCGTGGTATGCATGGAAATGGGGGTGAAGTGAAGCAATTGGATTACAAAATACACGGAAGTGATTGTGAAGTGAAATGCACAGAAATGACCGTATATTGGCCGCATGCATTTCGTGGTCCAATCGCTTCACTTCACCCCCATTTCCATGCATATCACAATCATTCTCGCATATTCCGTGTTGATTCACGGTCATTTTGACGAATTTCACGGTCCCGCGTCTTCACTTCACCGTCATTTTCGCACATTTCGCAATCCAATCGGTTCACTTCACCCCCATTTCCATGCATATCACGGTCATTCCCACCTATTCCGTGTTGATTCACCTGTCATTCGTCGCATTTCACGGTCATGCCCCTTCACTTCACGGTCATTTTCGTGCATTTCACGGTCCAATCGCTACACTTCACCGTGAAATGCGTCGAAATGACCGTGAATCAACACGGAATAGGCGAGAATGACCATAAATGCATGGAAATGGCCGTGAAGTGAAGCGAATTGACCGTGAAATGCGCGAAAATGATCGTGAAGTGAAGGGGCATGACCGTGAAATGCATCGAAATGACCGTGAATCAACACGGAATAGACGGGAATGACCGTGATTTCCGTGCATATCACAGTCATCCCGCCTATTTCGTGTTGATTCACGGTCATTTCGACGCATTTCACGGTCATACCCTTTCACTTCACGGTCATTTCCATGCATTTTACTTAATTTGCTTCACTTCACGGTCATTTCCATGCATATCACTCATTCCCACCTATTCCGTGTTGATTCACGGTCATTTCGACGCATTTCACGGTCATACCCCTTCACTTCACGGTCATTTTCGCGTATTTCATGGTCCAATCGCTACACTTCACCGTGAAATGCGTCGAAATGACCGTGAATCAACACGGAATAGGTGGGAATGACCGTGAAATGCATGAAAATGGCCGTGAAGTGAAGCAAATTGACCGTGAAATGCGCGAAAATGACCGTGAAGTGAAGGGGCATGACCGTGAAATGTGTCGAAATTACCGTGAATCAACACGGAATAGGCGGTAATGATTGTGATATGCATGGAAATCATGGTCACTCCCGTCTATTTCGTGTTGATTCACAGTCATTTCGGCGCATTTCACGGTCAATTTCCTTCACTTCATGGTCATTTCCATGCATTTCACAGTCAATTCGCTTCACTTCATGGTCATTTCCATGCATATCACGGTCATTCCCACCTATTCCGTGTTGATTCACGGTCATTTCGTCGCATTTCACGGTCATGCCCTTCACTTCTGACATTTCAGCGCATTTCACGGTCCAATCGCTACACTTCACCGTGAAATGCGTCAAAATGACCGTGAATCAACACGAAATAGGCGGGAATGACCGTAAAATGCATGGAAATGACCATGAAGTGAAGCGAATTGACCGTGAAATGTGTGGAAGTGACTGTGAAGTGAAGGGAATTGACCGTGAAATGCATGGAAAAGACCGTGAATCAAAACAGAATCGCCGAGATTGATCGTAAAATACATGAAAATGACTATGAAGTGAAGTGAATTGATCGTGAAATGCATGGAAATGACCGTGAATCAAAACGTAATCTCCGGGATTGACCGTGAAATGCATGAAAATGACTGTGAAGTGAAGCGCATTGACCGTAAAATGCATGGAAATGACCATGAAGTGAAGAGAATTGACCGTGAAATGCATGAAAATGACCGTGAATCAAAATGGAATCACCGGGATTGACCGTGAAATGCATGTAATTGATCACGAAGTAAATGAAATGAGCGAAATTGACCGCGAACTGATTGAAATTGACTGTTAAGTGAATGAAATGAATTTTCAACCATCGACCTGATGAAATCTTGAAAAATAACTGGGTTGGTTGGCTAAATTAGCTTCTCCTACCCCAAAATCATATATGGTACGTCAAGTAACTAATTTTGGTTTAGAAGATATTCTTATTAAATGAAAAAAGAAAGAAATGAAAAAAATGTGAGAAATTTTTTTTTATATGCTTATGTATACATATTTATATAAATATGTATTAGAGAAAATTGTAGGTAGAATGAAGTTCTCCATGTAAAAAAATAAAAAAAAAATAAAAAAAAAAAAATTTTTTTTTTTTTTCATAGATTGGCACAGACTACAATTTTGGCTACGGTTATAATCCGTAGCTATAGTAGTCATCAAATGGGCGCGGCCACGCCAGATTGGCGCGCCCCCGCCGGATAGGTCAGCGAGTGGCGCGGGTATCTTAATTCGGCGCGCCCACCCCAGTAAAACCCTTTTAGCTACGGATTGTGGTAAATATGGCTACGGTTATAATCCGTAGCCAAATATCTGCATCCTGGTTAATAAAAATCTGTTTTTTTTTCCTTTTTAACATAAAATCTTTGTTGTTTTTTGGGTCCCATCATAAGGTCTATGTTATATCCAAACCGTACATCTATTTGGCGACCTCATAATAAGGCTTGAGACGGAAAATAAGATAGATCTAACTGTCAAGTGGACCACACTTTAAAAGGCAGTGGGGAATTGAACGTCTACCATTGAAACCCTTTTAGGGGTCACAGAGGTTTTGGATCATTATGAAATTTGTTTTTCCTCTTCATCCAGGTCTTTGTGACCTTATGCATATATTGGATGGAAAAGTAAATGTTACGGTGGGCCCTACAAAAGTTTCAACGGTGAAAATCAATTTTGTGCTGCTCTGTGGTGTGGTCCAGTTGATCTTTGGATATGATTTTTTTTTTGGGATAATGCTCCGAAATGATCTCGAAATACGGATGAATGTTGTGGATATAATAAATACATAACTGTGGGGCCCATGTAACGTTCATCTATTTTGAACCGTTCGTACAACTCGGAGTACGACGAGCGTCAGCGCTCGTCTTCCCGCCTGAAGGAAAAAGCAGGGGCACTTTCGACCTTTGGACAGGCGTCCGTACAGCCGGGTCGTATTCTCGCAAAGGAAAATGAGGTGGGCTTAGCCTCCTAAATGGGCCATAAATGGGTCGTATTCTCGCAAATTTCTCTTTCCGTTTCAAGGTCTGCACCATTAGAAGCTTATCAAATGGCGAGGATCTCGCCATCACACAAATTCTATTAACCATTTCCATCCTTTGTTCCTTCGAGTAGCTTCTGAAATCCTTGCCTTCGATCACAGCTCCATTCATGTCTTGATCAGGCCCAAGTATTCTGCATTCGACTGCTATTGCTCGTGCAGTGAAAACATTATCCCCAGTTATCATTTTGACAGCAACTCCGGCTTTTCTACAAGTTTCAACGGCCATTCTAACCCCAGGTCGGCAAGGATCCTTCAGGCCCACCATCCCTAATAGTGTCAAGCCATCTTCAGATAGTTTTTCAATCTTTAGTCCATCATTTTCATCAGTGATGGTATCTTCTGCAATCTGTTTGTGGGCAAAAGCAATGCACCGTAGACTCTGAGCTGCCATTGCTTCAATGATTTGCTCGAATTTCATCCTTTTCTGCTCATCTATGGCATTGATAGTCCCATTACTGTCAAAGTAATTCGAACACATCGCGAGAATCATCTCTGCAGCTCCCTTCCTATGCACATGGATCGACGACTTCTCATCATTCTTCCTGACTAAAATGCCACTCTGTTTCTTCTCTGAATTGAATGCTTCAACATGGAGAATAGTCCAACTTCTCTTCAATCCCCAAATTCAACACAGCCCAAGAGAGAATAGCTTTCTCAGTGGGACTCCCAGAAAACTCAGGCTCTGAAACCATAGTGGATGTATAAACACTACCTGTCGTGTTCAAACCGACACCTTGATGCAACAATTCAACAACATTGATGGCTATTTTGGATGAGTCCGGCAGAGATTCTTCATCAAGCCAGAACCTATCCACCTTCATCTGATTCATCGTCAAGGTGCCGGTTTTATCAGTGCAGATGGTGTTGACAGACCCCATAGTTTCACAGGCAGAGAGCTTCCGGACCAAGGCCTGATCAACCATCATTCTCTTCCTTGAATAAGCGAGCGTAAGAGTCGCAGCTAATGGCAGGCCTTCAGGAATCGCCACCACCACGATAGTGACTGCAGCAGCGAAAATGCTAGCTACTGAGTTCATCACCTTGCCAATCTTTGTCTTCCTGCCATTGAATTCCCATTGTCCATCATCACCTGTCGTGTTTCCAGTGAAGTAACAAACCAACAACACGATGAGGACGAGCGCATTGATGCTCAAGCCAATTTTCCCAATGTAGGAAGTAAGCTTGTTGAGGCGATCTTGCAGTGGTGTTTGCTCATTTGTATCTCGACTTATCGAGCTCATCATCTCGCCCCACGTTGTGTTTATGCCAACAGATGTAACAAGCATCTGTGCATACCCGTCCACCACCTTAGTAACGGAGAACAAGAACGGGTTCTTGATTTTGTCGACGTTCACATGATCACTCTCGTCCGTCATGCTCGATTCATCCAATTGTAAGGAATGGCCATTCAAGAACAGGCCATCGGCAGGAATTTGATCACCGATCTTTAAGCACACGACGTCGCCCACTACCACATCAAAGATGGAGATCTTCTGCCGCCGACCATCTCTCATGACATCGATCGCAATGTCGTTGCTCTTGTCAGAGAGCTTATCAAATTGCCTTGCTTGACGGAAATTACTGACAGCGGAGACAACCACAACTAGAAAGATGGCAATGAATATACTTCCACCATCATACCACCCCTCTTTCAAGCCATGCTCTTTGATACCGAAGGCGAGTGAGAGCCCAGCACAACCAAGAAGAATCAGAATCATGTTGTCTTTGAAGGCTTCCAGCACAAAGGATAAGAAGCCTTTACGAGGCTGCTTGAGATATGTGTTCGAACCAAACACATCACGCCGGGGATGGAGATGTTTGATGTCACCTTGGATTCCTTTCTCAGCATGGGATTCCAAAGAACCCACAATTCCTTCAACCCCTCCAAATCGGCTGAGGGAATTCAAGTCCTTTCCTTTTACAATCTTAGTCAGGCTCTCTTGGTCTACACCAGAGAAGCACAAACTACTGTCATGAACATTGTTGATGCAATCGACATTGATAGTAGTGTAAGGCTGGTTGGATGAGATCTTAGAAAGTAGGTGATTGTTGGTGGCTTTCTTCCTTTTAGATAAGATCTCATCAGCAAGAGAGAGCATAGCTCTAAAAGAAAAGATGGTAGCAAAAGCAATACGCCATTTCTTATGGGAGGATTTTCTAACGTTGAGCAAGAACATATCATAATCTGTTGGACTTGACATTGAGATAATCAAATGGGGAAGGAGGGAGGGAGGGAGGGAGGGAAAGAGATTTTCTTTCTTACAGTTGAAGAGAGAGAGAGAGAGAGAGAGAGAGTTTGTTTCTTACAGTTGAAACAACAGATGTAGGGAGGGAGGAGATTTTCTTTCTTACTGTTGAAAAGACGAGGGAGGGACAGAGGGATTGATTTTCTTTCGTACAGTTCAAAAGACAAGAGAGCCTACGTTCTACAGCAGAAGGTGAGAAAGAGATCTTCGAAGGAGAGATGTAGTAGAGAGAGAGCGCCGTCTTCTTTTATATATAGTTTTAATAAGTCTCATGAGTGTTTTTTTGGAAACTTCATGGAAGCAGACGGATTGCTTCCTCTGCTATTTTAATCGGATGGACAAAAGGCATCAGCTATTCATCTCCCTTTCTACAGCTGAGTACACACGGATGGCCATTCTTTGACAGCTGGGATTGATGACCATGTGATTGACGGTCCAAACGTTCCGGTGTAGATTACAAGTGTCATTAACATCGGCATACTGTCATCTAGGGGCGCACATCGAACCATAGGAACCGTGTAACCGGACCGGAACCGTTGGATCGGTCCAGTTTGGTCTGGTTCTAGGGTGCTAACGGTCCGGTTCCGGTTCCAAAATTCCCATAACCATTGGTTATAGATCGGTTCCGGTTTAGGGCCCTGTAGAACCGAGCCGAACCATTGATCTGAACCGTTACACGAACCGTAGATTCGAACATCACAAACCGTGGATCCGAACTGTTACATGAACCGTAAATTCGAAACCGTGACATCTAATGAACGTAGGTTATAACTAACTGATCAGTGGACATCTAATGAATGGTCAAAACAATATATTCATATTCAACAAAGTAGATGTACATTGAATTGAATTCCAAACTCAGCAAACAGCATTGCCGAGTCAATCTGATCATGGTGTGGCTACGTCCCATGTACGGTCAGTATCATTACACGTGGTACACATGTACCTTAAATTGAACTGTCCAAGTAGTGGGCCCAGTATCGAAGGATGATCATTTAGCATATGATCTTAACTGGCTGATTCGTGGACATATGATGGACCGTTATAGTGAGAAATCTTCGACGGTCCAAATCAACAGGAAAATGTCCATTGATCAGAGGTTAGAATTGTCTAATGAATCTAAATTTGGAGCTTTGTCCCATCTATAGTGGGTCCCATTATTTGGACGGTTTGGATTCTGTTACATGCAAGCCACATGTCTAATGTCTGATTGCATCATATAGGTTATTAAAAAAAGAGGTCTCCCATGTAACTAGTTGAATGATAAGTTACTGTTCAACTACCATATATGTGTCCACATCTTTAGTGTGTAAAATATTCAAATCGTCCAAGAATTGATATGAAGTTATTCTCATCCATTCACTTCCGATTGTATGGTTCCAAGACCTCAATAGTATTGTTAAAAAAGTACAATTGGGCTGGAGTTTAAAAAGCCCAGCATCGTGGAACCGAACCGGTTTTCACGGTCCGGTTCCAGTTCGGTTCTAGGGTGCTAACGGTCTGATTCCGGTTCCAAAAATCATAAAACCGTATGGAACGGTTCGGTTCGGTTTCACCCCAAAACCGGACCGAACCGAACCTGTACCCCCTATTGTCATCTCCCAAGGCCGTTGCAGACGCAGTTTGCAGGCCTAAGGCGGTTGGCAAACGCGGTTTACAGGCTTGTACATGAAGCTCCTGCTCACGGAAGCTACGTTGGGCCAGCGTTTCATTTTTACGGCTCAATTTAGGACGGGACAGAAAATGACAGTCGGTCAAACCTTCATAGGGCCAGTTTTATATTATTTAAGATTATTATTATTATTATTATTATTTGTATTTTCAGTTTATTAAAATGGCATGAATTCATGGTTTGGAATGCGGGTAAAGATGAAGGTGGATATTAAGAAGATTTCAACACCTTTTACTCGTGTGGCCCACTTGTGTTTTGGATTCATCTCATTTTTTATCCTATATTCCAGAATAAGATGGAAAACTGATGGACAAGATTGAATTTCTCACCAACATAATGGTGGGCCTCATGTAGCTTCGAGTGCAGGAACTTCCTGCAGGAGCCTGTCGCAGCGGGAACAGGAAATGCGCGCCCTTGGTTGTTTGCGGAAACGGATCGGCCACTCACTAGCCCGGTCGCTGATGGTCGGTGCTCCGTGGGCCCCACCATGATGTATGTGTTTCATCCATTCTGTTCATCCATTTTTTCAGATCATTTTAGGGGTAAATACCAAAAATGAGAAGGATACAAATATCAGGTGGACCACACCACGGGAAAACAATTGTGATTGGATATCCACCATTAAAATCCTTCTAAGGCCCACTGTACTGTTGATTTGATATCCAATCTGTTTATGAGGTCATACAGGCCCAGATGAAGAGGAAAAAAAAATAAAGATCAGCTTAATCCAAAACTTTTATGGCCCCCAAAATGTTTTTAATGGTCGAAGTTCATTCGACACTGTTTTCTGTAATGTGGTCCACTTGAGATTTTTATATACCTAATTTTTCATTTCATATCATAAAATGAACTGAAAGAATAGATAGACAGCATGGATGAAACACATACATCATGGTGGGCCCACATAGCACCGACCACCAGCCATTTGCTGGTGGCAGGGAGAGTATCCAATCCGTTTCCGTTGTTTGCGTTGTAAAAAATGAGCTCTTAAATGATCTCGAGATGTATTGTCATCAAGATGAAACACATACATCATGGTGTTTTATGAATGCCACTCTAATAGTAAGAAGTTCATCATTAGTGTTATTTGTATACCTCAGTTGTTGTCCAATGACCGATGAACCGATATGTTTATTAAAGCCATTTATGGTTTCTATTTTTATGAAATTATGTTCAATTTAAACATAACTAACATTTATGGCCAACTTAAGGGGGGAGTGTTAATCCATCATACTACCATAACATTTACATGCTAATGGATAGAGACAGAAAATTCAAAACCTTAACTTTATTTCTTCACAATTTATATGCCACATGCAATTCCTAAGGGCCCATTTGGATACCACAAAAATAAGTTACTTTTTAATTTGTGTTAAGTAATTAAGTTTCTTTCTTCACTTAAGTTAGTTTCATAAGCATTTATTATAAAAGTAACTCATGTGCCAAAAGCTACTTATCTTAATAAGTAATTTCTTTTAAGTTTTTAACTTAGGACTTTTATACTTCTCTCACAATTCGTGTCAAAGGACACTCTCTCTCACCGTCTTAACCAAAGGAGGCCCTATGTGGTGGACTATAAACATTGAAGGTTGGGCTACATGGCGGACGATCCACATAAAAGGCGGGACCCCACATGATGGATGACCCCATATTAATGTGGGTCCATATATGGATGGTCCACATCAAAGGTCAGCCCATGATGATAATTAAAAAGCCCACATCCAAAGCAAGTTGATATGAAGGATGATCCACTTCAAAGGTGAGGCCTACTTAATGGATGATTTATATCAAAGGTGGGCTCTACATGATGGGCAATGGCCAGTGAAGTTATGCCCCACATGATGGATGGCCCATATTAAGGTGGCCGCACATGATGGATGATCCACATCAAAGGTCAACTCCTAATGATGAATGACTCGCATCCAATGTGAGCCCGACATGATGAACAACCCACATAGAGGTGGGGCCCACATAATGGATAGTTCACATCAAAGGTGGGCTCCACATGATGGACAATTAATAATGGTGGGCCCCACATAATGGATGATCTATATCAAGGTGGGCCCCACATGATGGACAACCCACATCAAGGTAGGCCTCACATGATGGACGGTCCACATCAAAGGTCAAACCTAACTATGAGTGGCCCATATCTAAGGCTAGCCCTGCATGATGAACGACCTACATTAGAGGTGGGCCTATATGATGGATGGTACACATTAAAGGTGGGCTCCACATGATGGGTGATGGATATGGAAGGTGGGCCCTACTTGATGGATGACTAACATTAAAGGTGGGCCCTACATAATGAATTGTGCGTATTAAAGGTCGGACCATAGTAATGAATGGCCCACATCTAAGGTGGGCCCCGTATGATGGACAACCCACATCGAAAAGTGGGGCCCACACGATGAATAATCCACATCAAAGGTTGACCCTACATGATGGGTAGCAGATGTGAGAGGGACCAAACTTGAGGGATAATTGCTTACGATATTGGCTTTTCTATTTTCCGTTGATAAATATGTTTGGTAACTAGACTGTATAAGTAAAAAAACCAAGATTAGTTACTTATGGCATAAGTAGTTCATCCAAAGTAACTTACAATCTAAATACCCGAAAGTGCTAATGGATCAAGTATAACACTATTTCCACTAGAGTTGAACACGAGTCGAGTTGGCTCGGTCAGCTCGCTTGACTCGACTCGGCTTGAAATTGGATTCAGACCGAGTCGAGCTAGTTTTTGGAGCTTGAAAAAATTTTCGAGCTTGCTCGAGCTCGACTCAATCCTCAACTCGAATCGACTCGGATCGGTCACTCGGTTATTTTTATCTTAATGTTACTCGCCAATTGTTTGATGAAATGACTTAACAGAATGTTGCTCGCCAACGGTTTGATGAAATGACTCAATGAAGTGTTGTAATGCTGCTCGCCAAGTGTTTGATGAAATGACTCAACGGAGTGTTGTAATGCTGCTCACCAATTGTTTGATGAAATGATTCAACGGAGTGTTGTTTCAGGTACTACATTCTCCACGTGGTCGGCTAGTGGCGAGGAAGGAATGGATATGAAACAAATCACTAAAAAAAATAGTTTACACTATATGCTTGCCCTCATATCTTGTTTTTTATGTTGCTCGCTAAGTGTTTGATAAAATACCTATAACATATTGTTATTGTTATGCATTCCATAAAAAATTGAAGATGCTTTGAATGTATTTGAGAAAATGTCACACGGGCTTGAATTCGGCTCAAATTGGTCCGAGTTATTGACCGAACCAAGCCGAGATGACCAATCAAGCTCGAGGACCGAGTTGAGCTGTGTTCGAGCTACGGTTAGTTGCTGGCCGAGCTGGACCAAGCTCGATTCGTGTACAGCTCTAAGATTAATTTTTCACACTATTTCATGGGAGTACAAAGTCCCTCACTACCTTTTTTTTTTTTTTTTTCCTTTTTTCCTTTTAAAAAAGCAAGGCAATCTTTCCTGGTAAAGACAATATAACACGTGTTATCAGGTTTGATCCATGTTGGGTTACGTACTTAGGTTTTAAACTTGATTAGAGAAAAGTAAAAAACAGAAGACAATCTTTCGGCAAATAATCATTTTCTATTTTGTAAAACATCTCTTTCCATGATCCTATTAATTAGGGAGCCGTGGGAGCAAAAGCTTTGTGGCTAGCAATGATCGTGGAACATCCACTCCGTTCATTCATGTTAAGACATCAGGGGAGATATGTATGCTGCCGTTGAAACGCTTCTGTAAATAAGTAATTATTATTTACAGTGGTAACTCCTGATTACTACTATAAGAACCTATCATGTGAAAATATTCCAATTGTAGTTAAGCTTAATGTTGTTTGGACCATATGATCTTTCCAGTAAGAAGGAATGGATATGTTTACACATCATCTAATTAGTGGAATGACAAGGGTCATAATTTCAGGGAGGGTCAGATGCTTCTTTTCCAAATTGGATAGGGCAAAAGCCTCAGTAGGGGTGCCACTCAGGTGGCTCGAATCGGGTTTAGTGTCAACCAAAGACCAATTGAACCTCAAGAGGCGTCGGCCCGAGACCCAATTCAAGCTACCCAAACCATGTTGGTATGAATTTGGGAGAGAATACAGAGTTCAGAGCTGAAGTTAGATACCTAATTCTGTTGGTATGGATGCAATTCCTTGTTTTACATTTACATTCGAAATTTTCTAGTTGTTGATCAATTTAGGGGTTGGTGCTTGTGTTTGGGATAGTGTTTGGTCTATCGATTTTTCAGCCATTTCTTTGTTACTGTTTAAATGTATGATAGATTTATGCAAGGTGAATAGGGTTTGGTGAGGCAATCTGAGGGCAAGCCCGATGGTGTATTCTATTTAAGATAACAGTCCTTAAACTGTCCAGAACTTCATTCATATGGGATTGGATCCGAGGCTATCTGAAGTCTAAACGTGTGAAAGGTCCCCTATGTGCCTTTTGGCTAGTCTAGGTGCCACATGTGTGCACTGTCCATACGTGCAAACCCTTGTGGCCTTTGCAATTTGATTCCTGGTTAGTTTTCTCTAATTTAGCAAGTTTTATGTAATCAGTTGCAGAATCCTAGGTAACTAACAAGTTTCATAATTAGCAAATAGTTCTAGTTAGCTTTCCATTATTTATAGTTTCTTAGATCATTGTGCTATTAACTTGTAGAATTTGTCTTAGCCTATGGTTGTTTCAGGTGGTAGAATTTACACTTCACAAAGTAGGTTAGTTCTTCTGGGTTTTTATTTCTTCACCTATATTGCATTGTAAGTTTTGGGAATTTCTTTCTTTCCTTTTTTTTTTTATTTTTTTTTATTTTTTTATATTTCAATTTAATAGCAAGGAAAGTTCCAAATCCTCAGAAATTGGATTTTGCACCCATATGTTGATCATTGGTATTGCTTGGGAGATCATTTGTGCGTTTGGTTTGTTTGCAACTATATTTACTGTTCCAACAAAAAGAAAAACGATATGAAACAGAATATCTTTTTTCTTTATTTTTTTGGGTTCCTACATCAAATGGCTGCCCTTGAATTCTGTTTGAATTGGTTCCTAAAGTATTGGGTATTTTTAACGACTGTTGTATTGTGTATCATTTTCTTCGCATTAACAACATGAGATCTGGTGGATTGATTATTATAAGCCAGAAGCTGAATTTATTTCAATTGAAATAACATGGGTTTCAAGTAAAATAAATAAATCAAATCATTCTTCCCATACACCTTCTGGCACATATGATCGGCATCTTCCAAGATTCTGGTTGTTCCATCCAGCAGGAAGTCATTTTTTAACATGTCCCTGCATTTGGATGCGCAGGCTCCGTGATGTGTGGAATTAAGCAAACCTCATAGTCAAACCAACCGATTATGGAATATTTAGAAACTCAAAAAAGAAAGGAAAAGAAGTAAAAAATAAATGTGAATCCATTGATATAATGAAAATATAAATACAAAATGAATGTAATAAGACATCACACACTTTGATTGATAGATGCACCCATCTCATTTCTACTTTTGATAATACAATAATGCAACCTTGTACGGCTATATTATCAAAAGTTGAAATGAAATGGTGCATTTATCGATCACAGTGAGTTTAAATTACATAAATGAATGCTAATAAGAATCCCTGGTTTAAAACTTACGAAGTCCAAATCGCTTGAGATAGCTGAACAGGGGTTTATCAGACACTGGTATGAACTTCACAAGCCAACCAATTGGCCAAGAGACGGCAGCTATTCCAACACAAATACCCCATTGCCCCCAATTTAATCTCTCTGTATCAGCGAACTTCTTGAGAAATTCCACCATCACCACTTGCAAAACAATTGTGAACCCCACGATGCCGACAAATAGACGGTTACGATGAATTCCCTCAAACACATTCTTCTTCTCTAGCTTCCTGGCATTGAACTCATTGAAAACTTGGCATAACACAAAAGTGTTAAAAATCAATGTGTCCCTCACCTTCTTGTCCACGCCAAAGATCGACTCCCCCTTGAATTGCAATATCAGTAAGACAACGATTTGATATAGAGCTTGAGCAATGAGATTCCTCCACATGATATTGGTGATCAGTGGCTCGGTGCGGCCCACCGGCTTCTGATCCATCAGCTCCTTGGTCGGCCGCTCTGTAGCCAGAGCCAGAGCGCCTAATGTGTCCATAATCAGGTTCACCCACAGCAGTTGGACTGCTGTGAGTGGAACATCACCGGAAGAAACCGCCGCAATGAAATTAATCACTAGGGCAGCTACATTCACTGTGAGTTGGAATTGGATGAATTTTTGGATGTTGCTGTATACGCATCTCCCCCATTGCAAAACCGTCACAACAGAAGTGAAATTGTCATCCAAAATGACAATGTCGGAGCTCTCTTTCGCTACTTCAGTGCCTTGGATTCCCATGGAGAGCCCGATGTCCGATTCTTTTAGAGCAGGAGCATCATTTGTTCCATCTCCGGTGACGGCAACTACTTGGCCTTTTTGTTTCAAGGTCTGCACCATTAGAAGTTTGTCAAATGGTGAGGATCTTGCCATCACACAAATTCTATTGACCATTTCCAACCTTTGTTCTGTGGAGTAGCTTCTGAAATCCTTGCCTTCGATGACCGCTCCATTCATGTCTTGATCAGGCCCAAGTATTCCACATTCGACTGCTATTGCTCGTGCAGTGAAAACATTATCCCCAGTTATCATTTTGACGGCAACTCCGGCTTTTCTACAAGCTTCAACGGCCTTTTTCACCCCGGGCCGGCATGGGTCCTTCAGGCCCACCATCCCTAGTAGCGTCAAGCCATCTTCAGATAGTTTTTCAATCTTTACTCCATCATTTCCATCAGTGACAATATCTTCTGCAATCTGTTTGTGGGCGAAAGCAATACACCGTAGACTCTGAGCTGCCATTGCTTCAATGATTTGCTCGAATTTAATCCTTTTCTGCTCATCTATGGCTTTGATAATCCCATTACTATCAAAGTAATTCGAACACATCGCCAGAATCATCTCTGCAGCTCCTTTCCGATGCACATGGATCAACGACTTCTCATCGTTTTTTCTAACCAAAATGCTGCTCTGTTTCTTCTCTGAATTGAATGCTTGAACATGGAGAATAGTCCAACTTCTCTTCAGATTATCCATATTCATCCCCAAATTCAACACAGCCCAAGAGAGAATGGCTTTCTCGGTGGGACTCCCGGAAAACTCAGGCTCTGAAACTGTAATGGATCTATAAACACTACCTGTCGTGTTCAAACCAACACCTTGGTGCAGCAATTCAACAACATTGGTGGCTATTTTGGAGGAGTCCTCTATAGATTCTTCATCAAGCCAGAACCTATCCACCTTCATCTGATTCATCGTCAAGGTGCCAGTTTTATCAGTGCAGATGGTGTTGGCAGACCCCATGGTTTCACAGGCAGAGAGCTTCCGGACCATGGCCTGATCAACCATCATTCTCTTCATTGAATAAGCGAGCGTAAGAGTCACAGCTAATGGCAGGCCTTCAGGAATCGCCACCACCACGATAGTGACTGCAGCAGCGAAAATGCTTGCCACTGAATTCATCACCTTGCCAATCTTTGTCTTCCCGCCATTGAATTCCCGTTGTCCATCATCACCTGTTGTGTTTCCAGTGAAGTAACGAACCAACAAGACGATGAGGACGAGCGCAGCGACGCTCAAACCAATTTTCCCTATGTAGGAAGTAAGCTTGTTGAGGCGATCTTGCAATGGTGTTTGCTCATTTGTATCGCGACTTATCGAGCTCATCATCTCACCCCAAGTTGTGTTTATGCCAACAGATGTCACAAGCATCTGTGCATACCCGTCCACCACCTTAGTACCGGAGAACATGAATGGGTTCTTGATTTTGTCGATGTTCACATGATCGCTCTCGCCCGTCATGCTCGATTCATCCAATTGTAAGGAATGGCCATTCAAGAACAGGCCATCGGCAGGAATTTGATCACCGATCTTTAAGCACACGACATCGCCCACTACCACTTCAAAGATGGAGATCTTCTGCCGCCGGCCGTCCCTCATGACATCGATCGCAATGTCGTTGCTCTTGTCAGAGAGCTTATCAAATTGCCTTGCTTGACGGAAATTACTGACAGCGGAGACAACCACAACCAGAAAGATGGCGATGAATATACTTCCACCATCATACCACCCCTCTTTCAAGCCATGCTCTTTGATACCGAAGGCGAGTGAGAGCCCAGCACAACCAAGGAGAATCAGAATCATGTTGTCTTTGAAGGCTTCCAGCACAAAGGATAAGAAGCCTTTAGGAGGCTGCTTGAGATATGTGTTCGAACCAAACACATCACGCCGGCGATGGAGATGTTCGATGTCACCTTGGATTCCTTTCTCAGCATGGGATTCCAGAGAACCCACAATTCCTTCTACCCCTCCGAATCGGCTGAGGGAATTCAAGTCCTTTCCTTTTACAATCTTAGTCAGGCTCTCGTGGTCTACACCAGAGAAGCATAAACTACTGTCATGAACATTGCTGATGCAATCGACATTGATAGTAGTGTAAGGCTGGTTGGATGAGATCTTAGAAAGTAGGTGATTGTTGGTGGCTTTCTTCTTCTTAGATAAGATCTCATCGGCAAGCGAGAGCATAGCTCTAAAAGAAAAGATGGTAGCAAAAGCAATACGCCATTTCTTATGGGAGGATTTTCTAACGTTGAGCAAGAACATAGCATAATCTGTTGGACTCGACATTGAGATAATCAAATGGGGAAGGAGGGAGGGAGGGAGGGAAAGAGATTTTCTTTCTTACAGTTGAAGAGAGAGAGAGAGAGAGAGAGAGAGAGAGAGAGAGAGAGAGAGAGAGAGATTGATTGATTGATTTTCTTTAGGGAGGGAGGAGATTTTCTTTCTTACTGTTGAAAAGACGAGGGAGGGACGGAGGGATTGATTTTCTTTCGTACAGTTCAAAAGACAAGAGAGCCTACGTTCTACAGCAGATGGTGAGAAAGAGATATTCGAAGGAGAGATATATAGTAGAGAGAAAGAGCGCTGTTTTCTTTTATATATAGTTTCAATTAGCCTCATCTGATTTTTTTTTGAAACTTCATGGAAGTAGACGGATTGCTTCCTCTGCAATTTTAATCGGATGGACAAAAGGCATCAGCTATTCATCTTCCTTTCTACATCTGAGTACACGTGGATGGCCATTCTTTGACAGCTGGGATTGATGACCAAGTGATTGACGGTCGAAATGTTTCGGTGTAGATTACGAGTCTCATTAACATCGGCATACTGTCATCACCCAAGGCCGTTGGCAGACGCGGTTTGCAGGCCTAAGGCGGTTGGCAAACGCGGTTTACAAGCTTGTACATGAAGCTCCTGCTCACGAAAGCTACGTTAATTGGGCCAGCGTTTCATTTTTACAGCTCAAATTTAGGACGGGACATTAAATGACAGTCGGTCAAACGTTCATAGGGCCAGTTTTATATTATTTAAGATTATTATTATTATTATTTTTGTATTTTCAGTTTATTAAAATGGCATGAATTTATAAATGGTTTGGATGGCGGGTAAAGATGAAGGTGGATATTAAGAAGATTTCAACACCTTTTACTCGTGTGGCCCACTTGTGTTTTGGATTCATCTCATTTTTTATCCTATATTCCAGAATAAGATGGAAAACTGATGGACAAGATTGAATTTCTCACCAACATAATGGTAGGCCTCATGTAGCTTCGAGTGCAGGAACTTCCTGCAAGAGCCTGCAGCGGGAACAGGAAATGCGCGCCCTTGGTTGTTTGCGGAAACGGATTGGCTACTCACCCGCCCGGTCGCTGATGGTCGGTGTTCTGTGGGCCCCACCATGATGTATGTGTTTCATCCATTCCGTTCATCCAGTTTTACAGATCATTTTAGGGCCTAATACCAAAAATTAGAGGGTTATAAATATCATTTGGACCACACTACAGGAAAATAATAGTGATTGGATATCCATCATTAAATTCTTCCTAAGGCCCACTGTACTGTTGATTTGATAGCCAATCTGTTTACTAGGTCATACAGGCCCAGATGAAGGGAAAAAAAAAAAAACAAAGATCAGATCCAAAACTTTTATGGCCCTGAAATGTTTTTAATGGTCGAAGTTCATTCAACACTGCTTCCTGTAATGTGGTCCACTTGATAGTTTTAATGCTAATTTTCGGTTTTATACTATAAAATGATCTGAAAAAATAGATGGACAGCATGGATGAAACACATACATCATGGTGGGGCCCACAGAGCACCGACCACCGGCCATTGACCGGTGGCAAGGGGAGCAGCCAATCCGTTTCCGTTGCTTGCGTTGTAAGAAATGAATTCTTAAGGTAAACATAAGTGCCCATTTGGATACCACAAAAAGAAATTACTTAAGGGGGAGTGTTAATCCCTCGTAAATAACTAACGTTTATGGCCAACTTAAGGGGGGAGTATTAATCCCTCATACCACCGTAACATTTACATGCTAATAGATGGAGACCGAAAACTCATAACCTTAACTTTATTTCTTCGCAATTTATATGCCACATGCAATTCTTAAGGCCCATTTGGATATTACAAAAATAAGTTTTTTTTTTTTTTAATTTATATTAAGTAATTAAGTTAATTTTTTCACTTAAGTTAATTTGGTAAGCTACAGTATAAAAGTAACTTATGTGCCAAAAAGCTACTTATCTTAATAAGTAATTTCTTTTGAGAAATTTCCAACTATACTACCAGTATATCGCCCACCAGCCATTTGAAGCCCACCCCTTTTTAAGCTTCCAAAAATACTCCCCTATGTACGGCCGACTTTTCAAAGGACCAAAATACCCCCGTCATTCATCACATGGTGAAGCCGATTGGCTGGTGTGCGAAGACGAGCGCTGACGCTCCTCGTCATGGCCCCCGCGATGATGTATTTATTATATCCACACCGTTCATCCATACTTCGAAATCATTTCAGAGCATTAACGGAAAAAAGGAATCATATCCAAAGATCAACTAGACCACACCAAAAATAGCAGTAGGAAACTTGATTTTCACTGTTAGAAATTTCATAGGGCCCACCTTGACATTTATTTTCCATCCAATCCATTCATAAGGTCACAAAGACCTGGATGAAGAGGAAAAACAAATTTCATAATGATCCAAAACTTCTTAACCCCTAGAAGTGTTTCGATGGTAGATGTCCAATCCTCCACTGCCTTTTACAGTGTGGTCCACTTGATAGCTAGATTTATCTTATTTTTTGTCCCAAGCCTTAATACGAGTTCGCCAAATAGATAAATGGTTTGGATATAACACATACCTCGTAATGAGACCCACAAAAAGTGGCAGGGATTACAACAGAAAAGGGGAAAAAAAGAGACAGTGAGCTGCACGTCGATACATTAGAGGTCTTTCGATTAATCGAAAAAGATTCAAAACTGTTCAGCAAGTTTACCTCAAAAATCCTGTAATGTTTTATTTATAGAATGTCTTCTGGTTATTTAAAAAAGGCATTTTCACCTTTAGCTATGGATTATAACCGTAGCTATATGTAGTCTACGCCAATCTATGAAATTTTTTTATTTTTTTAACTTTTATTTTATTTTTTACATGGAGAATTATATTCTACCTACAATTTTCACAAATACATATTTATATAAATATGTATATATAAGCATATAAAATGCATGAAAATGACCATGAAGTGAAGCGGATTGATCGCGAAATGCATGGAAATGACAGTAAAGTGAAGAGAATTGACTGTGAAATGCGTGAAAATAACCGTGAATCAACATAGAATTGTTTGGAATGACCGTGAAATGCGTGGAAATAACCGTGACTTGAAGCGAAATGACCATGAAATGCATTGAAATGACCATGAAATGCATGGAATTGATTCCTTAATCACTCTACCATAACATTCTGTATTCAAAATGCGTCGAAATGACAGTGAAGTGAAGATGCGGGACCGCGAAATGCGTCGAAATAACCATGAATCAACACGGAATATGCGGGAATGACCGTGATATGCATGAAAATGGGGGTAAAGTGAAGCGATTGGACTGCGAAATGCACGGAAGTGACCATGAAGTGAAGACTCGGGATCGCGAAATGCATCGAAATGACCGTGAATCAACACGAAATATGCGGGAATGACCATGATATGTATGAAAA
The DNA here is from genome assembly GCA_030180095.1 of Magnolia changhungtana. Taxonomy (NCBI): domain Eukaryota; kingdom Viridiplantae; phylum Streptophyta; class Magnoliopsida; order Magnoliales; family Magnoliaceae; genus Magnolia; species Magnolia changhungtana. Next base: position 15,052,514 of record JASAUF010000421.1, on the reverse strand, counting down.
TGGGGGTGAAGTGAAGCGATTGGACCTCGAAATGCACGGAAGTGACCGTGAAGTGAAGACGCGGGACCGCGAAATGAGTCGAAATGACCGTGAATTAACACGGAATATGCGGGAATGACAGTGATATGCATGGAAATGGGGATGAAGTGAAGCGAGTGGACCGCGAAATGCGCGAAAGTGACCGTGAAATGAAGATGCGGGATCGTAAAATGCGATGAAATGACTGTGAATCAACACGGAATATGCGGGAATGACTGTGATATGTATGGAAATGAGGGTGAAGTGAAGTGATTAGACCGCGAAATGTGCGGAAGTGAAGACGCAGGATCGTGAAATACGTCGAAATGACTGTGAATCAACACAGAATATGCGGGAATGACCGTGATTTGTATGGAAATACGTCGAAATGACTGTGAATCAACACAGAATATGCAGGAATGACCGTGATATGCATGGAAATAGGGGTAAAGTAAAACGATTGGACGGCGAAATGTACGGAAATGACCGTGAAGTGAAGACGCGGGACCGCGAAATGTGTCGAAATGATCGTAAATCGACACGGAATATATGGGAATGACTGTGATATGCATGGAAATGGGGTTGAAGTGAAGCGATTGGACTGCGAAATACACGGAAGTTATCGTGAAGTGAAGACGCGGGACGGTGAAATGCGTCGAAATGACCGTGAATCAACATGGAATATGCGAGAATGACTGTGATATGCATGGAAATGGAGGTGAAGTGAAGCGATTGGACCGTAAAATGCTTCGAAATAACCATGAATCAATACGGAATATGCGGGAATGACCGTGATGTGCATGGAAATGGGGTGAAGTGAAGCGATTGGACCGTGAAATGTGCGGAAGTGACCGTGAAGTGAAGAAGCGAGACATCAAAATGCGTCGAAATAACTGTGAATCAACACGGAATATACGGGAATAACTTTGATATGCATGGAAATGGGGGTAAAGTGAAGCGATTTGACCACGAAATGCGAGGAAGTGACCGTGAAGTGAAGACGTGGGACTGCGAAATGCATTGAGATGACTGTGAATCAACACGGAATATGTGGGAATGACCGTGATATGCATGAAAATGGGGGTGAAGTGAAGTGATTGGATTGTGAAATGTATGGAAGTGACCATGAAGTGAAGACGCGGGACCATGAAATGCGTCAAAATGACTGTGAATCAACATGGAATATGTGGGAATGACCAAGATATGCATGGACATGGGGGAGAAGTGAAGCGATTGAACCATAAAATGCGCGGAAGTGACCGTGAAGTGAAGACGCGGGACAACAAAATACGTTAAAATGACCATGAATCAACACGGAATATGCGGGAATGACCGTGATATGCAAGGAAATGAGGGTGAAGTAAAGCGATTGAACCGCGAAATGCGTGGAAGTGACCGTAAAGTGAAGACATGGGACGTCGAAATGCGTCAAAATGACCGTGAATTAACACGGAATATGCGGGAATGACTGTCATATGCATGGAAATGGGGGTGAAGCCATTTCATAGAAATGACCGTGTTGATTCACGGTCATTTTGAGATATTTCGCGGTCCCGTGTCTTCACTTCACCGTCACTTCCGAGAATTTTGCGGTCCAATCGCTTCACTTTACCCCCATTTCCATGCAATCATGGTCATTCCCGCATATTACGTGTTGATTCACTGTCATTTCGACATATTTCGCGGTCCCGCGTCTTCACTTCATGGTCACTTCCCCGTATTTCGCGATCCAATCGCTTCACTTCACCCCCATTTTCATGCATATTACGGTCATTCTCGCATATTCCGTGTTGATTCACTGTCATTTCGACGCATTTCACAGTCCCGCATCTTCACTTCACGGTCACTTCCGCGCATTTCGCGGTTCAATCGCTTCACTTCACCCCCATTTCCTTGCATATCACGATCATTTTCGCATATTCTGTGTTGATTCACGGTCATTTCGACACATTTTGCGGTGCCGCGTCTTCACTTCACGGTCACTTCCACACATTTCATGGTCCAATCGCTTCACTTCACCCCCATTACCTACATATCACAGTCATTCCCGCTTATTCTGTGTTGATTCACCATCATTTCGACGCATTTCGCGGTCCCACGTCTTCACTTCACGGTCACTTCCGCGCATTTCACTGTCCAATCGCTTCACCTCACCCCATTTCCATGCATATCATGGTCATTCTCGCATATTCCATGTTGATTTTCGGTCATTTCGACGTATTTCGCAGTCCTGCGTCTTCACTTCATGGTCACTTCCACGCATTTCGCGGTCCAATCGCTTCACTTCACCCCCATTTCCATGCATATCACGGTCATTACCGCATATTCTGTGTTGATTCATGGTCATTTCGCGGTCTCACGTCTTCACTTCACGGTCACTTCCGTGCATTTCGCGGTCCAATCGGTTTACTTCACCCCCATTTCCATGCATATCACGGTCATTCTCATATATTCCGTGTTGATTTACGGTCATTTCGACGCATTTCGCGGTCCCGCATCATCACTTCACGGTCACTTTCACGTATTTCGTGGTCCAATCGCTTCACTTCACCCCATTATCATGCATATCACGGTCATTCCCTCATATTCCGTGTTAATTCATCGTCATTTTGACGCATTTTGCAGTCCCGCGTCTTCACTTCACAGTCACTTCCGCGCATTTCGCGGTCCAATCGCTTCACTTCACCCCATTTCCATGCATATCACGGTCATTCCCGCATATTCCGTGTTGACTCACAGTCATTTCGACGTATTTCGCAGTCCCGCGTCTTCACTTCACGGTCACTTCCGCGCATTTCGCGGTCCAATCACTTCACTTCACCCTCATTTCCATGCATATCACGGTCATTCCTGCATATTCCGTGTTGATTCACGGTCATTTCGACATATTTCGCGGTCCCACGTCTTCACTTCATGGTCACTTTTGTGCATTTCGCGGTCCAATCGCTTCACATCACCCCCATTTCCATGCATATCATGGTCATTCCCGCATATTTTGTATTGATTCATGGTCATTTCGACGCATATCACGGTCCCGCGTCTTCACTTCACCATCACTTCCGTGCATTTCGTGGTCCAATCGCTTTACTTCACCCCCATTTCCATGCATATCATGGTCATTCCCACATATTTTGTGTTGATTCACAGTCATTTCGACGCATTTCACGGTCTCGTGTCTTCACTTCATGGTCACTTCCGCGCATTTCGTGGTCCAATCGCTTTACTTCACCCCCATTTTCATGCATATCACGATCATTCCCGCATATTCCGTGTTGATTCACGGTCATTTTCGACACATTTCACGGTCCCGCATCTTCACTTCAGCGTATTTTGCGGTCTAATCGCTTCACTTCACCACCATTTCCATGCATATCACTGTCATTCCCGCATATTCCGTGTTGATTCACGGTCATTTTGACGCATTTCGCAGTCCCGCATCTTCTCTTTACGGTCACTTCCGCGCATTTCGTGGTCGAATCACTTCACTTCACCCCCATTTCCATGCATATCACGGTCATTCCTGCATATTCCGTGTCGATTCACGGTCATTTCGACGCATTTCGCAGTCCCACGTCTTCACTTCATGGTCACTTCCGTGCATTTCGCGGTTCAATCGCTTCACTTCACACCCATTTCCATGCATATCGTGGTCATTCCCGCATATTCCATGTTGATTCATGGTCATTTCGACGTATTTCGTGGTCTCGCGTCTTCACTTCATGATTATTTCCGCGCATTTCGCGGTCCAATCACTTCACTTCACCCCTATTTCCATGCATATCACGGTCATTCCCGCATATTCCCTGTTGATTCACGGTCATTTCGATGCATTTCGCAGTCCTGCGTCTTCAGTTCACGGTCACTTCCGCGCATTTCGTGGTTCAATCGCTTCACTTCACCCCCATTTTCATGCATATCACGATCATTCCCGCATATTTCGTATTGATTCACGGTCATTTCGACGCATTTTGCGGTCCTGTGTCTTCACTTCACGGTCACTTTCACGCATTTCGCAGTCCAATCGCTTCACTTCACCCCCATTTCCATGTATTTCACTGTCATTCCCACATATTTCGTGTTGATTCACGGTCATTTTGGTGCATTTCACCGTCATGCCCCTTTTCTTCACGGTCATTTCTGCGCATTTCATGGTCTAATTGCTTTACTTTACGGTCATTTCCATGCATACCATGCTCATTCCCGCCTATTCCGTGTTAATTCACTGTCATTTCGACGCATTTCACGGTGATGCCTAGGGCTGAAATTTGGGCGGGTTGGGTCGAGTTGGTGCTCAACCCTAACCCGAAGTCTATTTGAGAGAGAGAAATCTGACAAAGTCTATAAGACAACTACCCCTTTAAAAGTCATGTAACATAGCACGAAGTCTATTTGGGAGAGAGAAATCTGACAAATCTTGTTAGCTTGAGTCCTTGGAAATGACGTGGACAAATAAGACTCGACATCACTAGTGTTCCTTCGATACAAATGATCCACACTCAATTATAATTTATAAGTAACTTATATATTGATCGGGTTCGGGTTGGGTCGGGCAACCCGAGACCTCAACCCGAGCCCAACCGAAGTTTTATCGAGTTGGTGTTTGTATAGCCCAAGCTTAAGATCGAACCCGAAATATCCTGCCCGAGCCCAACCCAATGTCGGGTCGGTCGGGTTGAACCCGCCCAACTTTCAGCCCTAGTCATGCCCCTTCACTTGACGGTCATTTCCTCACATTTCGCGGTCCAATCGCTTCACTTCACGGTCATTTCCATGCATACCATGGTCATTCCCGCCGATTCCGTGTCGATTCACGGTCATTTCAGCGCATTTCATGGTCATGCCCCTTCACTTCACGGTCATTTCCGCGATTTCACTGTCCATTCGCCTCACTTCACACTCATTTCCATGCACTTCACACTCATTTCCGGCGCATTTCACGGTCATGCCCCTTCACTTCACGGTCATGATTGAAATTGACCGCAAAGTGAATGAAATGGATTTTCGACCATCAACCTTATGGAATCTTGGAAAATAACTAGGTTAGTTGGCTAAAGTAGCTTCTCCTACCCCAAAATCATATAGGGTACATCAAGTAACTAAGTTTGGTTTAGAAGATATTCTTGTTAAATGAATAAAGAAAGAAATGAAAAAAAGAGAGAATTTTTTTTTTATATGCTTATATATACATATTTATATAAATATGTACTTGAGAAAATTGTAGGTAGAATAAAGTTCTCCATGTTAAAAATAAAAAAATAATAAAAAGTTCATAGATTAGCACAGACTACAATTATGGCTACGGTTATAATCCGTAGCTAAAGGTAAAATACCTACATTCGATTAATCGAAAATTGCAGGATTTTTTAGGCAAACTCACTGGATAGTTTTAGACATTTTTCGATTAATCAAAAGACATTCGATATATTGAAGTACATATCAAAAGACCTTTGATACATATAAAAGGGCATATTAAAGTGGCTGGGGCGACGGCTATGGCTACGGATATCCGTAGCCATAGACAGGCCCGTAGCCATAAGTTCCTGGTTATTTATTTATTTATTTTATTTTTTGCTGTTATAATCCTACCGCTTTTTGTGGGTCCTATTATGAGGTATGTGTTATATCCAAACCGTCCATCTTTTTGGCGAACTCGTATTACAGCTTGAGATGGAAAATAAGACAGATCTAACTATCAAGTGGACCACACTTTAAAAGGCATTGGGAAATTGAACGTCTACCATTGAAACCCTTTTAGGGGTTACAGAAGTTTTGGATCATTACAAATTTGTTTTTCCTCTTCATCCAGGTCTTTGTGACCTTATGAATAGATTGGATGGAAAATATATGTTGTGGTGTGCCATATAAAATTTTTAACAGTGAAAATCAATTTTGCCGTTGCTCTTTGTGGTGTGGTCCAGGTGATCTTTGGGTATGATCTTTTTTTCTATAATGCTCCCAAATGATCTCGAAATATGGATGAACGTTGTGGATATAATAAATACATAATCGTGGGGCCCATGCAACGTCGATATCTTTTGAACCGTTCGTACAACATGAAGTTCGAGGAGCGTAAGCGCTCGTCTTCGAGCACCAGGCGATCCGCCTCAGGAAGGAAAGCAGGGGCATTTCGACCTGAGAAATGGGGCCGTACAGCTGGGGAGTATTCTTGGAAGGTAAAAAGCGAGTGGGCTTTAAAAGGTTGTGGGCCCTATACTGGTCGTATAGTTGGAAATTTCTCATTTCTTTTAGGTTTTGAACTTATGACTTTATACTTCTCACGATTAGTGTCAAAGGACGCTCACTCTCACAGTACGTATCAAAGGAGGTCTTATGTGGTGGACTATAAACATTGAAAGTTGGGCTATATGGCAGACTATCCACATTAAAGGTGGGACCCCACATGATGGATGACCCCATATTAATGTGGGTCTACATATGGATGGTCCACATCAAAGGTCAGCCCATGATGATAATTAAAAAGCCTACATCCAAAGCAAGTTGATATGATGGATGACCCACTTCAAAGGTGAGGCCTACCTGATGGATGATTTATATCAAAGGTAAGCTCAGCATGATGGGCAATGGCCATTAAAGCTATACCCCACACGATGGATGGCCCATATTAAGGTGGCCCCACATGATGGACAATTCACATCAAAGGTCAACCCCTAATGACCCACATCCAATGTAAGCTTGACATGATGAGCAACCCACATAGAGGTGGGGCCCACATGATGGATGGTTCACATCTAAGGTGGGCTCCACATGATGGACAATTAATAATAATGGTGGGCCCAACATAATGGATTATCTATATCAAGGTGGGCCCCACATGATGGACAACCCACATCAAGGTAGGCCTCACATGACGGTCCACATCAAAGGTCGGACCTAATTATGAGTGGCCCATATCTAAGGGTAGCCCTGCATGATGGACGACCTACATTAGAGGTGGGGCCTATATGATGGACGATACACATCAAAGGTGGCTCCACATGATGGGTGCTGGATATTGAAGGTAGGCCCTACTTGATGGATGAGTAACATTAAAGGTGGGCCCTACATAATGAATTGTGAGCATTAAAGGTGGGCCCTACATAATGAATTGTGCGCATTAAAGGTCGGACCATAGTAATGAATGGCCTACATCTAAGGTGGGCCCTGTATGATGGACGACCCACATCGAAAAGTGGGGTCCACACAATGAATGATCCACATCAAAGGTTGGCCCCACATGATGGATAGCGGATGTGAGAGGGACCAAACTTGAGGGATAATTGGTTACGATATTGGCTTTTCTACTTTCTGTTGATAAATATGTTTGGTAACTTGCCTGCATAAGTAAAAAATCCAGATTGGCTACTTATGGCATAAGGAGTTTATCCAAAGCAACTTACAATCCAAATGCCTAAAATTGCTAATGGATCATCTACCACACTATTTCCACTAGAGCTGTACACGAGTCGAGTTGGCTCGGTCAACTTACTTGACTCGACTCGGCTTGAAATTAGATTCGGATCGAGTCGAGCTGGTTTTTGGAGCTTGAAAAAATTTTTGAGCTTGCCCGAGCTCGACTCAACTCGGCTCGATCCTCAACGGAGTGTTGTAATGCTGCTCGCCAATTGTTTGATGAAACGATTCAATGGAGTGTTGTATCAGTAACTACATTCTTCACATAGTTAGCTAGTGGCGAGGAAGGAATGGATATGAAACAAATCACTAAAAAATATATATATTTTTTACACTATATGCTTGCCCTCATATCTTGTTTTTTATGTTGCTCGCTAAGTGTTTGATAAAATACCTATAACATATTGTTATTGTTATACATTCCGTGAAAAATAGAAGATGCTTCGAATATATTTGAGAAAATGTCATACTGGCCTGAATTCAGCTTGAATTGGTCGAGTTGTTGATTGAACTGGGCTGAAATTACCAATCAAGCTCGAGGACCAAGTTGAGCTGAGTTTATGCTAGGGTTGGCTGCTAGCCAAGCTGGACCAAGCTCGACTTGTGTACGGCTGTATGATTAATTTTCCACACTATTTCATGGGAGTACAAAGTCCCTCACTACCTTTTTTTTTCTTTCTTTCTTCATTTCCTTTTTCCTTTTAAAAAAGCAAGGCAATCTTTCCTGGTAAAGACAATATAACACGTATTATCAGGTTTGATCTATGTTGGGTTACGTACTTACTTTTTAAACTTGATTAGAGAAAAGTAAAAAAGCAAGACAATCTTTCGGCAAATAATCATTTTCTATTTTGTAAAACATCTCTTTCCATGCTCCTATTAATTAGGGAGCCGTGGGAGCAAAAGCTTTGTGACCAGCAATGATCGTGGAACATCCACTCCGTTCATTCGTGTTAAGACATCAGGGGAGATAGGTATGCCGCCGTTGAAACCCTTGTGGACCAACAGTGATAATTGCATGCCAAACCCTTGTATGGTGCATCTCAATGGGAAACAGGGAAAGTACAAATATCTGCATGATCCAGACCGTCACTGGGACTCAAGGAGATCGCGATGACGGGTATCCACATCCTTACTTTTACTTTTATGGCCTACTTTTAGTTCTGAATATGAACTGGCGCACCAGATTAACGGAGACGACATTGCGTGGGCCGCACAGAGCTTGCGATGAACTTTCGCATGACATGTTCGGTGTTCACAAAAAAATCGGCCTTTGTGAGTAAACGATCCACACGGTGCATATGTTAGGAACCACCGTTCATATAGCTTTTCGACGAGATGCACTGTCATCAGGTGTACCGCATGTATATATGTTGGATTTGGACGCTGATTTCCTGTGAAAGCCTTCCTGCGCTGGGAACCCATGTGGGGCCCACTGTGATGTTTGTAAGAAATCCACCCCGTCCATCCGTTTTGTGAGTTCATTTTAGGGCATGATTTCAAAAAATAAACAGATCCAATACTCAAATGGGCCGAAAACGGGAGAATTGAAACGTCCACACTTGAAATATTCGTGGGGCCACAGAAGTTCTAAATCGTGCTAATATTCGTGTTTTCACTTGAATGACGTTATGAATGGTATGGATGGCATGTAAACATCACTTTCGACCTAGGGAAATTTCAACGACGGCCAACTTGAGTATTGGATCAGGCTCCTTTGTGCCTAATGTGCTAAAATGAACTCACAAAACTGATGGACGTGGTGGATTTATTACGAGCATCACAGTGGGCCCCACCTGGTTCCCAGCGCAGGAACTTCCTGCGAGAGGCTTTCCGAGGAAATCTGGTCCGTTGGATTTTGGATTGTCATCAGATTTTCATGACCGTCGTCCATTGATTTCATCATACGGTAGTGGTCTGCCTGATGATGTACTCTTTTTTTTTTTTGCAAAATCATCTACATGGTAGGGCCCACCGGTTTGTAGAGCTGGGATGTTTCAACACAGATGCCCCGTCGTAAGCATGCTGACCTTTTCTCCACGGTATTCTCGACTTGCATGAAAAGATGTCGACTAACCTACAGAAATTTCTCTGCACTCCATCTTTACGGGCCGCGCACGCACATTTAAAACGAGTCATCGACATGGCCAAACATGTACATTCTTTCCCGATGCGGTGGCCTACCATACCGGAGATGACCCTACCTAATCTCTAGGTCAAGTCACATTGAAGGGGAAACGGATTGGCCACTGCCCCTACCACTATCCAATGGCTAGTGGTAGGTGCTCCATGGGCCTCAGCATGATGTATGTATTTCATCCATGCCGTTCATCTATTTTTATAGATCATTTTATTATATGAGCCCAAAAATGAGATCTATCCCAATCTCAAATGGACTGCACAGTATTGGGGGCCACAAAAGTTTTGGATCAAGCTGATGTATTTTTTTTATTTCGTCCAAGTCTGTATGACCTGATCAACAAAAGTTTTGGATCAAGCTGATGTATTTTTTTTATTTCGTCCAAGTCTGTATGACCTGATCAACAAGTTAGATGTCAAATAACTATTACAGTGGGTCTTAGGAGGTTTTTAATGGTGGAAATTCAATCACTACTGTTTTCCCATGGTGTGGTCTACCTGATATTTATATCTACCTCGATTTTTTGGGATCAAGCCCTAAAATTATCTTTCAAAATGGATGGACGGCGTGGATAAAACAAATACGTCATGGTGGGTCCACATAGCACCGACCAGTAGCCACATGACGGTGGCAGCGTCACTAGCCAAACCGCGTCCCATTCAATGTGGGCAACCAACCCTGCCGTCATTTGACTATTGTCTCCGCCTATCAATGGTCAATGGGAAATGGAATGGAAAGCAGACGCAGATAGGGCCACATGCATCCTTATTTGTTTTCTAACCTGTTCATAAATGTCATAGACCTGAATAAGGGAATATCAGCTTCATCCAAAGCTTCTGTGGCCCCAAGAAAGTTTCAACGGTGGGCGTTAAATCACCACCGTTTCTTGTGGTATGGTCCACCTTAACTTTATATATATATATATATATATATATATATATATATATATATATATATATATATATATATGCTTCAATTTTGGACTCATACCTTAAAATGAGTTGGCAAAATGGATGGAAAAAGTGGATAAAACACATACTCGATTCATCATTGGTCAATGGGAATGGAAATGATGCGGATTGGAACCGTTTGCTACTAACTGTACCTAGCCTTATAAGGCCCACCATGATGTATATGTCTTATCCATGCCGTCCGTCCATATTTTTCAGTTAGTTTTAGGTCATTACTCCAAAATTGAAACATATCCAAAACTCTAGTGGACCACACCACAAGAAATAGTGGGAATTTAATGCCTATCATTGAGAACTTCCGGGAACCACCAAAATTTTGGATTAAGCATATATTTTTTGTTTTCCAATCCTCTATGTTTACGTGACCTTATGAACTAGGTTTGATGACAAATAGATATCACTCTGGCACCTAGGAAGGTTTCAATGGTGTTCATCTTTATCCCCACTATTCCTTGTGGTGTGGTCCGCTTGAGCTTGGTGTAAGAACTCTATGTGGTGGGCCTTATTGATCAACGGTCTGAATTGTCCTATCAGTTGGACTACGTGATTGAGTAAACCAGTGGGCCTCACTTCAGGTGATACACTGCGCTGCAGCAATGCGTATTAGGGCTGGAATGTTGTTATTGTTTACACAGACAGCAATTTGGGTTGAACTAGGACACAACAATGTGGAGCAGTGGGAGAGAGTTATGATGGGATTCAAACTCTCTTCTCCTCAACTTTTATATAAGAGAAGAGTTGGGTCCTCGATCCTACACAAGCGACAGAAGCCGAATTCTGATCTACTATTCTGTATAAGGGTGTGAAGGAAAGGAAGACTACAACAGAGGTTTCTGGTATTCTTATCTGGTATACATGGCGTCTCAGTTAGGTAAGCCATCCGAACTCATGATCCCCATGTCCTGTGCACAGCAAATCTCTGGGATTTCCGCATCCAGATTACATTACACTTGGTATATATCAAAGCAACTGTGCATATGTATGGATGATCAAATTCAACAATATCAGATCAGATCAGGGATTTTCGAATTCCTGAAACAGATCAGCATCAGGGATTTTTGAATCCCATATCAAATCAGCATCAGGGATTTTCGAATTCCTGAAATAGTTGAAATTAGAAATTTTTGGATTCGATCCCCAAATCCAGTCATGCAATTAGGGATTTCGAATCCCAAATTCAGAATTTGAGATTTTTAAAAAATCCCAAATCCAAAATTGGGGACTTCAGTTTTATAATCCCATAAATCCAGTTGAGATTAGGGATTTCGAATTCCCAAATCGGATAATTAGGGATTTAGATTCAAATCCCCAAATCCAGCTTCAGTAATTAGGGTTTCCAATCGAAACCCAAAATCCAGATATTGGGGATTTCAGATTCTAGTCCCCAAATCATTAATTAGGGCTTTTCGAAACCTTGAATTCAGAAATAAGGTAATTAGGGATTTAGATTTGAAGCCCTAAATCCAGATAATTAGGGATTTGTATACCCATACCTATGAATTGGTGGAGGCAGCCACGAAGGATTGATTCTTCCACTAGCGCTGTCTAAGAAACTTAAATTTCTCTAGATCCACCTCCATTCATGATTGTTGAAGCCTTGTGCTAACCACATCGTTCAACCACGACCATCTCCGACGTATTTGGAGGAATTTGTTTCTCATTCAAAATTGAGGGAGATGCCATCGTCGATCTTCTCCTCATCTGGTCGGGCGGGCAGTGGACCTTCTCCTCATCTGATCGAGCAAACAGAGGACATTCTCCTCATTCGGTCAGGCGGGCTTAGAGAGATTTTCTCTCCTTCAACTCGTTGTCTGCTACAGAGAGAGATTTTCTCTCTCGAAGCAGGGATTAGGTCAAGAATGACCTTATAGTAATCGGGTCTTTAGACCCGATTGCGTGCATCGAGTCAGCCAATAGACCCGCGAATGGGAACCGCCTGATCCCTGTTATATTGGGCTTTTCGACATATATGGGTCCATTGCTACGTCCTGGGCCCATTCCACCTAATTTTGGGCCAAGTCTTTAAGACGTTAATGGGCACGAACCTTTGTGATATGTATGGGCCAAGGCCGTATATGGTTGACATTGTAAGCCTTGTGTTAACATTATAGATATTGGTTAATATATCTAATCCATCCATTATGTATTGTGTGGGCATCTCATATGGACTATTATCTAGGTGGGCAATTAAGGGTGTGTATACACTAAAGTTTGAACCTCATATATGTTAGATCTGCCCATCCATTTGAACTAAACGGATTGTTCAATATTACCGCCCATCTTATGATAATTCTAACTAGATTATGAGTGCCTTAGGATAATCATATGGATTGGATTATGATGAAGCCCTAATTTAGGCCCATTTTCCATCCTTAATGGTCTTACATAGACCATTGGATCATAGAGAGCGAAACACATCTCACAGTTTCTTTCTGTAATTCATCTATTTTCCAATGAGCAGTACTGACCATCTTGTGGGCCGCATCAAACTAGTTAAGATATAATCCATTGAGAGACAGGATTATAATCGCAATCCTAAGTCTATATTTGTAGTTTTGGATTCGGTTGTGTTAGCCACCATAGTGACCTCAATCGATGAAAATTTTACTAGTATAAACTTGTAACACTGGCATTAAGTGCATTACAAACAGTTGCGTGATCAAGATTGTTTTTAAGATCCGTTCTCTAGGGCTTGTACTCACTGATGATCAACTGGTTCATTTGATCATGAACAACCTACCTCCCCAATTCGACACATTCCTGGTAAACTATAATACTCTGAAGGACATGTGGACATTGGATGAACTTATTACTCAGTGTGTCCAAGAAGAAGACATGATCAAGCAGATGGTCAAAGTTCAAAATGTCAATATGGTGACCTCAGGTCATGGGCATGGGCAAGACAATGAAGGTAAAAGGAAAAGGAAATAAGGTTCTAATAATGGATTCTTTGATCCTCCATCTGAAAACCATGAGAATCGGTCTGGAAATAGATCTAAACGCAAACAGGTTAAAGGTAAACCGTGCTTCTTTTATAAAAAGATGGGTCATCTAAAAAAAGACTGCGAAAGGTTTAAAAATTGGCTCATAAAGAAAGGTAATCATTCTGTTCATGTCTATTTCAAATCTAATTTGACCGATGTATTAGCGGATTCCTGGTGGATAGATTCAAGAACTACTATTCACATATGCACTTCTATACCAGAATTATTACAGGCCAGGCCACCAACTGATGCAGAGCGCTCGATATACGTAGGCAATGGTGTCAAGGTTGACGTGGAGGCAATAAGAGTCTATAGGCTTAAGTTGAAGTTTGGTTATTTTTTGGATTTAGTAAATACATTTTGTGTGTTGTCTATAAGATGCAATTTAGTTTTAATTTCCTATTTGGATAAGTTGGGATATTCATTTCACTTTGGAAATAAAAGCTTTAGTATTTACTTTAATTCGATTAAAGTTGGAACCGTCTCTATAGTAAACAACTTATACCAGTTAGACTTGATTGTCTCTCACGTCCATAATATTAATACCTTGCATGGAAATAAAGTGGGATCCAAGTGAAGGCTAGACTATGAAAATTTCTTCATATTGTGACAGAGGCGGCTATGTCATATATCTCATGAGAGATTGGACAGGCTTGTGCGAGAAGGAATTTTGTATTATTTAGACTTCTCTTAGTATAAAGTATGCATTGATTGCATAAAAGAAAACAGACCAGAACTACAAAGAAAGGTACAACCAGGAGTGTAAGTCTATTAGAGATAATACATACAGATATTTGTGATTCATTCCCTACAGCTTCATGGAGTGAACACAAATATTTTATTACCATTATAGATGACTTCTCTTATTTCCGGTACCTCTACCTTATCAATGAGAAATCAAATGCCCTGAATGCTTTTAACATCTATAAGGTCGAAATTAAAAATCAACTCGATAAAAGGATTAAAGTTATCAGATCTGACCGTGGTGGTGAATACTATGATAGATATAACAAATCAGGACGCAATCCAGGGCCATTCACTAGATACCTGCAGGATTGTGGTATTGTCGCTCAGTAAACTATGCCTGGTACTCCAAAGCAGAATGGTGTGGCTGAGAGACGCAATCACACCCTTATGGATATGGTGCGAAGCATGGTCAGTAATTCAACATGGCCAGAATCTCTGTGGGGTGATGCGATCAAAACCGCAGTTCATATACTAAACAAGGTCTCCAGCAAAGCAGTAAGCAAAACTCCTTTTGAGTTGTGGAATGGGAGAAAACCAAGTCTTCGATATCTACATGTTTGGGGTTGTCCTGTTGAGGCCAAAATTTATAACCCGCATGAAAAGAAGCTTGATTATAGGACTATAAGTTATTTCTTCATAGGATATCCAGAAAGATCAAAAGGCTATCGATTCTACTGTCATTCCCACTCTATCAGGATTGTTGAGACTAAGAATGCCAGATTCATTGAGGACACTGAAAGCAGTGAGATCATGAACATTAAAAATTTTGTATTTGAGGAATAAAGGGCTGTGACCCAAGTCATGTCACTTCAGATCACGTGGATGTTAATAATGTAGATGATCCTGCAATTACTGCAAGATACCACGTAGAACCTCATATACAAACCACTGATGAGGAAAATCAAGATTAAACCCAACAAGTTGAACCATTGAGAAGATCTGAAAGAGAGAGAAGGCCTGTAAATCGAGATGATTACATCGTTTGCTTACAGGAGCACGACTTTGACATAGGGGTAGAAAATGATCCTGAATCCTTTACACAAGTTAAACAAACTGTTGATCCTTCTTATTGGTTTGATGCCATGAAAGATGAGTTGAAATTCATGCAGGACAATCAAGTATGAGATCTTGTAAAATTACCCACTGGAATAAGGCCGATTGGTTGTAAATGGATATTTAAAACCAAGAGGGACTCCAAGGGTAATGTCGAAATATATAAAATCAGACTTGTTGCCAAGGGTTTTAACCAACGTGAGGGCATTGACTTTAAGGAGACTTTCTCACCGGTATCTAAGAATGACTCATTCAGGATTATAATGGCTCTTGTAACTCATATGGATTTAAAGTTACATTAGATGGATGTAAAGACTGCATTTCTCAATGGGGATTTGAATGAGAATGTATACATGTTGTAGTCCAAAGGTTTTGTAGCTAATGGCTCAGAATATTTGGTTTGTAAATTAAAGAAATCTATGTATGGGTTGAAACAAGCATCGCGATAGTGGTACCTAAAGTTTCGTGAAGTAATTTCTTCATATGGCTTTGTAGAAAATACTACAGATGTATATATCTATATTAAAATCAGTGGGAGTAAGTTCGTTATGATGATTTTGTATGTTGATGACATTCTGTTGGCTAGTGGTGATATCAGGATGTTGAGCGGCACCAAGAAATTCTTATCTCAAAGATTTGAAATGAAAGATCTTGGTGAAGCTTCTTACGTCATCGGTATTGAGATTCACTGTGACCAATCACTTGGACTGCTCAACTTGTTATAAAGGGCCTATATTACTAGGGTACTCGAAAGGTATGACATGTATAATTATGCTTTCAGACAATTGCCCACTGTAAATGGCGGAAAATTTGGTCTATTTCAGTGTTCAAAGAATGATTTAGAAAAAAATTAAATGAAATAATTTTCATATGCATCAATAGTGGGGAGCATCATGTATGCTCAAGTCTGTACGCGATCGGACATTGCCTTTGTTGTTGGAATGTTGGTAAAATACCTATCTAATTTGGGAATGCAATATTAAATAGCTGCAAAGAAAGTAGTACGGTATCTACAAAGAACGAAGGACTTCAAACTCACATACAAAAGATCTGATCAATTGGAGTTGATTGGATACTCAGATGTAGATTTTGCTGGCTGCGTTGACACTAAGAAGTCTACCTCAGAATATATCATCATGATGGTTGGAGGAGCTGTGTCATGGAAAATCATGAAATAATCTACCACAGCCTCATCCACTATGGAAGCTGAATTTATTACCTGCTATGAGGCGTCTAATCAATCACTATGGTTACAGAGTTTCTTCTCAGGTTTGCGGGTACTGGAGCATATCCCAAAACCATTAAGAATATTTTACGATAATTCAGCTGGTATTTCTTTCTCTAATAACAACAAGCATTTATCAAGGTCTAGGCATATCGACATCAAATATCTTGTTATAAAGGAAAGAGTTCAGAATCATCAGGAGTCCGTGGAATTCATCGGTACTAAGAAGATGCTTACAAACCCACTCACTAAAGGGCTCCCTATCACGCCCTTTCAGGAACATGTGACATCCATGGGAATCATAGATCCCATAGTTGTTTTTAGTTAGTGGGAATTTGAGCGTATTTTTAATTTTCACATACATTTAGAGATCTCATTTTATACAGTTGTTTTTTGATGATTTTGATATAAAGATTTATTTCTGTTTCTCTATATATATGTGCAAATTTTGAGTAAGTAGAACTACAATCATGTCTCGTTAGAGACATGTAAAAAGCTTCAGGACTTCTTGAGGATAAGCACATATCATCACACTAAGTGTGTAATCCTTATACCACATTTCCTAGTTCCTGATCTATGTCATTAAGATTGAAAGTACTTGTGATCACGCTTAGCCTCACTTTACCTAAATTAAATGTTGTGACGACTACCACGTTTCGATACTGACAATTTTGATGGACCAGATTGAATAGCATTACTCATATTGTCCAACAATTTCATTAGTTAACCATTTGGATATTTTCTTAAAATCAAAACTTATTTTCGATATTATTCTATATGATAATTATTAACATTTCTCAATGAGGCCCAAGTGGGAGAATGTAAGAATTCTATATGGTGGGCCTTATTGATCAACGGTCTGGATTGTCCTATCAGTTGGACTATAGATTAAGTAAACCAGTGGGCCCTACTTTAGGTGATACGCTGCGCTGCAGCAGTGAGTATTAGGGCTAGAATGTTGTTGCTGTTTACGCAGACAGCAATTTGGGTTGAACTAGGACACAATAATGTGGAGCAGTGGGAGAGAGAATTATGATGGGATTCAAACTCTCTTCTCCTCAGCTTCTATATAAGAGAAGAGCTGAGTCCCCAATCCTACACAAGCGACAGAAGCCGAATTCCCATCTACTATTCTGTATAAGGGTGTGAAGGAAAGGAAGACTACAACAGAGGTTTCTGGTATTCCTATCTGGTATACATGGCATCTCGGTTAGGTAAGTCATCCGAACTTATGATCCCTATGTCCTGTGCACAGCAGATCACTGGGATTTCCGCATACAGATTACATTACACTTGGTACATGCTTCAAGTTTGGGTCATGAATAAAAATAAGCTGATAAAATGGATGGACTGTGAAGTAAGACACATATATCACGGTAGGCCACACAAAGTTTACTCAATATCCTATAGGGCATTGAATTACTTAATAGGCAAGAGTATGTTAATTGACACTGCCAAGTGACTTTTGGTTAGACGGCTGACTCCTGTTAAATATGAGGCCTAATGAGTACATATATTGAACTGCTTTCAAATATAATTATCAAGAGTGGATTAGGTGAGCCCCCAATCGACTAAGGTGAGTGGGGCCTGATTTTGGAGCTAATGGTGATGTATTTGCCTTAAATCCACACCATCCAACCATTTTCAAAGCTCATTTTAGGGCATTATCTAAAAAATGAAGCATGCCCAAATCCTAGGTGGACCACACCAAAGGAAACAGGCGTGATTGAATCCCCACCATTAAAAACTTCATGGAGTCCATCAGAAATAGTCATGATTGAATCCCCACCATTAAAAACTTCATGGAGTCCACTGGAATGTTTATTTGTCATCTGAACTATTGATAAGGTCACGGAGACCTATACGAAGAGACCACATAAATATTATCTTGATTTAAAGCTTTTGTAGCCCACAAGAAGTTTTTAATGGTTAATTACTATTGTTTTCTGTACTATGGTTTATTTAAGATTTGGATCTGCTTCTTTTTTTGATTGCCCTCAAATGAGTTTTCAAAACAGATGGACAGTGTGGATGTAATCACATATATCAAGGTAGGCCCCACAGTTAAGGGTCCCATGTGTTGGCGCTTGGTTTGTTTCTTGTCACATGTAATCTGTGTGGGTGTGCCAGAATAGATATAGTGGCTTGATCCTTTATTGGTGGCATCAACACAAGTTGTCTAGACAAATAATCTTTAATGTTGTCAAATACCAATTGATCTTTTGCCTCCAATATGAACTCATCTCCTTATTTAACTTCAATACATGATAAAACATATTAATTTTTCTAGCACAGTTGGAAATAAATCGTCATGTAAAGTTAAGACTGTCAAGAAACCTTTGTAACTCAGTTTTGTTTCTCAGCGGCCGAGCTTCTATTATTACTCATTTTTTATGCTGATTGATTTCGATTCCTCTTTGATGTACCATTAATCCCAAAAAATACCCAGCTAATACACCAAAAACACAATTGCGAGAGTTCATCTTTATTTTATGAATCATCATTCTTTTAAATGACTTCTGTAAGTAGTCAAAATGTTCGATTGAATTTACCAATTTGACCACCACGTCATTGATATAGATCTTCATGAATTGGCCAATCATATCATCAATATAATTAAAAATGACGTTCATACTTCTTTAATAAGTAGCTCATAATTTTTAAGACCAAATGACATTATGACCTAACAAAACATACCTACAAGACCAGGACATCTGAAGGTTGTTTTTCGGACATCTTCTACTTTAATATTTATTTGATTATACCCTGAATGGTTGTCTATAAATTATAATATATGATACTCGTCCTTTGGTGTGACTCGAGTTAAATTCTAAAAATCAATAGATACTTTGAGCTTACCGTTTTTCTTGATAACAAGCATTATGTTTGAAATCCATTCGACATATTTGATGGATTTAATGAAACCTACTTTCAAAAGCTACTCAATTTCTTTCTTTATCTTTTGCATCACTTCGACCGTCATCCACCTAGGCAGTTGTTTGTATGACCGATAACCCTCTTTCGTAGGTTACCTATGTTCAACTAGATCTCGGTCTAATCCAGGCAACTCATGGTAATCTTAAGCAAAACAAAACCGACAAACTCTTTAAGTTAATAAGTTTGGCCTATATTTGAGAATCTAATAATCCATTACTATAAATAGGCTTGGGATATTGTTCCATTCCCAAATTTATCTCTATTAGAATATCTTGAACCTGAGCTTAAGAATCCTCCAATTTCTCTAGAATTGGTTTCAAATCATTCATTTCAATATCATCTTTAGTTATTTGATCAGTCGCTACTATTATTTCGGCCATATCAATAAAATGTATCCATTATCGAATTTTCACAAACTCTCTTCAAGCTGCCATACTCTAATCGTGAACTCGGCCTTAACCAAAGATTGGTCAATCATACGATTTCTTTTATAATGCAACTTGTAGTCATATAGAAGGAAATTATAGTTTTCGACAACTCTTCGATTAGTCGAATCATGGTAGCAATATCATATACGACTTTATTTAAGTTGAGTCTGGCATCAATTCTAGTTAGTTTGTCATTCTTGTATCGTCTTATAAATCATATTGGTCTGATTTTATTTTCATATAAATATGCCTCAGTCACATTAGACATAACTAAGAATGATTTGTTATCAGTCAAAACCAATTCTATTTTGTCTTGATTCTAGAAAATTACAAATTGGCTTAGTGATGATGGAATGCACGAGAACGGATGAATCCAATCTCGTTCAAGTAAAGCATTGTAATTTGATGAGGTGTCGACTATAAAGAAAACAACTGGTAAAACACCCAACGTTTCCATTACTCATTCAGTAAAATTACTCATTGTTACCTCAGTCGAAATAAGGTCATTTTGAGTCTTTCTCAAATTTTCCATTATTCTAACCAAGAGAATGTTAACAACAACTCCATTATCAACTAGAACTTGAGTGATCGGACACCTTTTCAAGTTTACGAAAATATACAATGGTTTAAAGTATTGGGTTATTATAAGAGTTGGTCTTTTAATAATTATTTTTTTAGAAGGGGATCTTGGTTAGACTGTAACAGTCAACACTTTTTTGGCTTCGTCCTCTGAGTCAAAGGAACCATGTTGTATGATTATAGGAGAACATAACTCTTCCACATCTCCTTCCATCTTGTTTGGTTGAGATTGTTTAGCTTGTAAACTCAATAGCAGTATCAACACCATATTGCAATTCAATATAATCGATGGGAACAGGCCTAACTATATTATCGAATTCAGTTTCTTATTCACTTCATTTGCAACTTCATTCTTGATTTTCTCATTCGGTTAGGAAGATGCTAGTTCTAATGTTCTTGTTTTTGCAAACAATTCTTCAATTAGAAGATTATTCAAAAATCTTCATTACTTTAGTATTTAGTCGATCCTTTCATATCCATTCTTGCCTTATCATAATTATGATTTTTAACCGAGTTAAGCCCTACATAAAGTTCAACTATATTAACTGATATCTATTCTTTTTCTTCTAACTTTGGTATTGCCAATCTTAATTGGGTTGGCGGGTACTTCATTTGATATTCATCCCATGTAGCGGCCAACTGTCTTTTTTTCATTGCTTGTTGCCTCTGCCAACTTTAGCTACTATAACATCATAATTCGGATCATAATAATATGTTCTTGCTAATGAATTCTTTTGTCGTATTGACTCTAAAACAGAACCTCATACCCAGACACATTTCTGGTCAAATCATAGAGATATATGAATTATGTCCCGATAAATTTTTTTCAAAGCTTGAATTATAGTCCATCTTGAGCTAACTGGATAAATTTTATTTCGATCGTGACTACCTTGCATTGGCCTTTTTCTCTCTTAAACTTAGTAATATAATTTTCGACCGATTCTCTTAGCAATTGCCGAAAATAAGTAAGATCGGTCATATAAATTTCTTTGTCCATATAGAAAAACTAAGTATAAAACTTTTCTTTCATCTCTAACGAATTCTATATAGAATTTGGTAGAAAATTGGAATACCAAGTGAAAGCTACGTTAGTGAATAAATAACTAAATAGTTGTAATCTATAATACTAGTTATTGGCCTCTCAATATTGTATGGTAAAACAACATATGTGATATACAGTCGATTGACCATACATCACCTATAAACAGTGTAAAGTCAGGTTGATTTCTTCGATAATTGATATGGCCAGTCAATCTAGTTAGGATACAACTTATAATAAACTGAAGTAGAGAACTTGGCCTGTTACTTCTTCTATCAGTTGAACAATTTGATTACGATCCCAATATTGTTGTGTAACAACTGGAGGTATTTCTGGACCAACCTAATATTGTTATTCATTATAAAGTTGATTTCTGAGCAAAGGTTGCACCCAAGGTATTCATTTATTCTTAGCTTAAGGGATTAAGTTCATATTCTCACGTTCAAGACACTTGAAATCTATCGGTGGTGATGAATTTTGTACGTCTTAGACAAGAATACGTTTAAGACATTTAAAATCTACTGGTATCGGTAAATTTCGTATGTCTTGGATTGGACTAAGGATAAGAATAAGTGGTGTATTTCACTATAAAAGAAGTGTTTGTAGCACTGGTTGGGCAGGTGTTACAGGTGCCAAATTCCTAACAGAACTAATATTGACTTGTTGTTGAGGTGCAATGAGTACTTTTTTAGTAAACAAAGCCACCAACCAATTTTATGCTGTTGATATAGCCGACCATCCACCTATTAAAGGCTTCAATCTAAGCTCATGAGTGTTCAACCTAAACTGGTGAGAATTTTGTGATGTACTGAATCTCTCTTTGCACATTAACTATCCCAGCTGACATAATTTCAAGAGGTTCAACCCAGGATGTGAATGGTTTATCTAGATTTGGTAGAACATGCATCAAACTAGGTAGTTGATTTACTTTCTCAGGCACCTAATAAACTTGTAACTCTTTCTCGTGGGAAAAAACTCGTTAGCTACAACAACATTAGTAGTGGCTACTGAAGCATTATGACCACACTTTTCGCTCATGATTTTGAGAAATTATTGCACCAGTAAATATACTTCATAATTAAGTCCCACCTGAGGTGCCAAACTTGATGGTGATTTGTTTGTTTCCCGTCACGTGTAATATGTGTGGGCATGTCACAATCGATACAATGGCTCGATCCAAACCGATCGACTTCGACCCCAATCATCGAAATAAGCAGACATGTCCAATATGAACGTATATGACTAGAATCTGAGATGATTGGTTGTTTACTCTGCCACTTATAGAATTTTATAATAATCAAACAATAGTTGGAGGGAGGGGTTTTTCTTTCGAATATGGGTTGCGCTTTGCCTTCCACAAAAAAAAAAAGGACTTTCAATATACTAATACAAATCAAACAAAAGGACAAAACTCACAATTGTCCACTAGGAGTGACTGCAAACGTGCCTCTCTTGAAAGAATTGCATGATATTAGATAAATGACAAATCCAACATATGAATGTAGGTTTAGATTACAACTAAAGACTATAGCTAAGATTACCACTACTTGATTATTATTGCTCCTAGAATAACTGAGATAAAAGATAAATAGATTTGATTTGATTGTTGGATTGTATTAGGTTTTTATGTCTTATTTTAATAATTTCCTCCACTATTTATAGAATTCCGCTATGCAACTCATTCTTCCAAATGCTTCTTTTATTACTCTAGCAGTTACAATAGTCAAAGAGCCTCTCTAAATTCTTCTCTTAATACGTTTCCTTTTTATGAATATTTCTCTTTTGTGATTCAAGTTATATGTTTCTCGGTCGCCTTTTGTATCTTAAATTGATCTATCGCATTACTCTCTTTGCTCATTAAAATTTTCGATAACCGTGCTGTATTAAGTATCCAATGATATATAAAATTGAATTTATACCCATTATGATTTTGCAAAAACTACTCTAAGGGCCTATTTGTTAACGCTGAATTTTTGCACTTAAACCGGAATTGGAAATATGTTCGGTATTTAGTGGTGTTTGTTAATGCTTCTAACACGGAAGAAGGAAAGCGCTAAGTGCTAAGTGGTTTTTCACTGAATTCTTTCTGTGATAGGAGCCTGGCTTAACGGTGAGCACGGAATACGCTTAGTAAATTTTTCATTAAATAAAAATTTTTGCTTCCAAAATTACCCATTTTCAAGTTATTACGGCAATCTTTTCTCTTTAAATTGTTTTTGTAATACAAAATCAACTTTTAACCCATGAAACTTCTTTATGCCCTACCATGATGTATGTGTTTCATCCATTCCGTTCATCCATTTTTAAAGATCATTTTAGGGCTCGATACCAAAAAGAGAGGAATATAAATCTCCAGTGGACCATACCATAGGAAAATAATAGTGATTGGATATCCATCATTAAAATTTTCCTAAGGCCCAATGTACTGTTTATTTGACATCCAATCTGTTGATTAGATCATATAGACCTAGATGAATGGAAAAAACAAAGATCAACTTGATCCAAAACTTTTATGGCCCCCAAAAAGTTTTTAATGGTCGACATTAATTCAACATTATTTTCCTGTAATGTGGTCCGCTTGAGATTGTGATATACCTCATTTTTTTGTCTCATACCATAAAATGATCTATAAACATAGATGAACGGCATGAATGAAACACATACATCATGGTGGAGCCCACATAACACCGACCATCAGCCATTGGCGGGTGGCAGGGAAGTAGCCAATCTATTTCCGGACGCGGATTTCCTGTAAAAGCCTTTTGCAGGAAGTTCCCGCATTGGGAACGCAGTTGGGGCCATTGGGATGTTTGTGATAAATTGTCACCATCCATACGTTTTGTGAGTTCATTTTAGAACATAAGGCCAAAACCAAACCGTATACAATTCTCAAGTGGGCCGAAAACGTGATAATTGAACGTCCACAGTTGAAATATTCGCGGGGCAACAGAAGTTTTGAATCATGCTAATATTTTTGTTTTCAGTTCATCCCAATAGGAATGACGTTATTAATGGTATGGATGGCATGTAAACATCACTATCGAACCCAGGGAAGTTTCAACGGTAGGAATTTCCCTAAATACCTTTTCCTTTAGTACGACCCACTTGAGTCTTGGATCCACATCAATTTTGGTCTAATCTCCTAATATTAGCTCACAAAACAGATGGACAGAGTGGATTCCTGACAAACATCATAGCGGGCCCCACCTAAGTTCACAGCACAGGATCTTCCTAGGAAAGGCTCTCGCAGGAAATCCGTGTCCTCTGTGACTCGCCACTGAAGTTACGTCACTAAGTTATGTGGGCCCCATTATGATGTATGTTTTGTATCCATGTCGTCCATCCATTTAGAAATATAATTTTTGGTAAATATCCAAAGAATGAGTCAAATCCAAAGCTCCAGTGTACCTCACCACAGAAAACCGTGGGGAGAGTGACGCCCACCATTAAAAACTTAAATAGGCCACAAAAGTTTTTGATCAAGCTGATATTTGTTTTTTCCCTTCTTTCATGTCTGTGTTAACTCGTGAACAAGTTGGATTTCAAATAAAAATCACGGCGAGCCTTAGGAAGGTTTCAACGGTAGGCATCAATCTCGCCAATGTTTTTTGGTGGTGGGGCCAATTACATATTTGGATCTGCCTCATTCTTTAACTCATGCTCTAAAATTAAATCTCCAAATAGATGGACGGTGCAGATAAAACACATACATCATAGTGGACCCACATACATCATAGTGGGCCCATGGAACTTGATGACATCACTTCAATAGCAAATCTAGCTATTCAACCTGTCGGTAGCTAATCCACATCCAAGTAGGATGCGGATTGGTTGGTGTGCTTCACACACCAGCTATATAGTTGCGGGTTCTGTGGGCCCCATCATGAGGTATGTGTTATATCCAGACCATCCATCCATTTGGTGAGCTCGTATTAAAGCTTGAGACGAAAAATAATCTACATATGATTTTTAGGGTCACAGAAGCTTTGGATCAATATGATTTTTGGGGACATAGAAGCTCGTATTAAAACTTGAAAAAGGATGTGGATTGAAACCCAAACTTAAATAGGCCACAGAAGTTTTAGATCAATATGTTTTCACTTCATCCGATTTGTAATTACCTTATAAACGGTTTGGATAGCATATAAATATAAGATGGACCTCATTTAATAAAAAATAATTTTTTTATAAACGGTTTTAGATCAATATGTTTTCACTTCATCCTATTTTAAGTTTTTTTTGCTAATGATTTTCTTTTCATTTAATAAAAAATAATTTCTTTATAATGTAAAATATTTCCAACCGAAGAGATAGGGGCAAATGTGTCAAATTAACATATTTCAGACATTTAAGATATTTGTTAACAAACCATTTGTTTCAGATTCAGTACTTAATTTTTAGATTTCAGCCATAATTATCAAACAAGGTTTTTTTACTTTAGATTTCAAATTCAGCTTTAGATTTCAGATTTAACAAACGGGGCCTAAGTATCTTAGATATCTTTTTATATTCTCTTATTTCCCTTGTAATGTCATATGTGAAGGCCCGTCCATGCTTTTGGAGCTTATCGTTGTTGGACACGGATTGCGTACTGAGTAAACTCTGTGGGGTCTACCATGATTTATATATTTTATCCACTCCGTCCATCCATTTTAATAGGTAATTTGAGGGCTCTAGACCAAAAACAAAGTATATCCAAATCTCAAGTGGACCTCACCACAGGAAACAGTGTGAATTGAAATTCTACAGTTGAAAATTTCTTGGGACCACAGAAGTTTTGGATCAATCTGTTGTTTATGTTTTCCCTTCATCAATGTCTCTGTGATCTTATGAACAGGTTGGATGACAAATAAACATCACTGTGGATGGTGGAAGTCATTATTCCCACTGTTTCTGTGGTGTGGTCCACTTGAGCTTTGGGCATGCTTCAATTTTCGGCTAAACAACTAAAATGAGCTGGAAAAACGGATGGACGGCATGGATAAGCCACACACATTCACAGTAAGCCCAACTGAGTTTACTCAGTACGATAAAAGTGTACTCAGTAACTCAGTACGCAATACGATTTCATCGTTGATAAAGGCTGCCTTCTAATCAAATCTTGCCACACGACGGATACCCAGCGCCCGCGGGATCACTTTCTCTACTTTGGGGAACAACTTAACCTGCATAAAATCCACCCCGTCCATTAGTTGCATCACGCCTTTTGTACCCTTAATTCCAAGAATCAGAAGAATTCAAGGCTCAGGTGGCCTACTACTTAAAAATATAACTAAACCTTCTAAATCCACATGGTATGTCCCACCTGAGTTGCGTAATACAGTCATTTCTCGTTAATTCATCCATCTCAATGATTCAAATCAGATGAATGAATTGGATGGCAGATAAGCACCATAGTGGCCCTATACAAAACTAAAGGTTAACGTTTTATACCAACTATTTCCTATGCTGGGGCCTGCATGGGTTCTGAATTACCATGATTTTTGGGTTGAGGTAATGTACCTGATTTCGGGCGCACGACTGATGGTTGGACACACTTCAGATACAAAGATCTCAACACGACTAGATAATCTTAAATGGATAAGGCATATGGGTAAGTGAACCATCTGGGTCAAAGGTCTACCTTATCCAATCTATAAATCGTCCACCGCATCATCCACCTTATATTAAAAAAAGAGAGGTATATGGTCAATGGACGAATACGCGTAAAAGGAAAAAAAAAAATGCTCCCAATTTATAATGTCATATCCAGTAATGTTGGGGACTATTCAACTGAATATGCATGTGTGGATTTTGGGCTGCTGGAAGAATGATCGTTGATGCTTGAAGGCATGGTTATCATTATACCTATGAGCTGTGTGGTGTCATGATGTGTGAGTGACATCCAATCCGTCCATTAGATGTGCCCCCAAATGTTCAGCTTACAATATAAAATCCAATAAGATTCATTAATCAGGTGGGCCTCACCAAAGGGAAGAATGGAGAGAATGGGGACGTGACACCACCATATAAACTTACAAATGGAATGTGGAGTCCGCCGTTTGGTGTATGTGTCATCCAACCCGTTCATCAGGTACATCCTGCCAGGATTAAGGCACACACTCAAACTCAATAGATTCCAAATTTTTGGTGGGCCCCAACAGGTGAATATATAAGTTACAAGCTAGATTAGAAATTACTCACTGTAGTCTCTCATATGAGCTTCTGATAGGGACGATTCTTGGTATGTACAGTGCCCATAAGGAGTCTCACCAGATGCACAGTTTGGATTCAGTAGAAACATCACGGGTGGGCCCCACACAGGTCAAGTTTATGGAAATTACCTACATTAGAACGCATGTTCCCATTCCCTGTTGTTATATTTCTCTGAGAAATTTTCTATTGCACGACCCATTTATGGCGTACAAACCTTTTTTTTCGCCCACTTATTTTTACGTTCCCAGTATAAGCCCCAGCTGTACGGAAGGCTTTTCACGGGTCGAAAATACCCCTTCTTTTCCTTCCGCAGGAGGATCGGCTGCTGCTCGAAGATGAGCGCTGACGCTCCTCGAACTCCGAGTTGTACGAACGGTTCAAAAGGCATCAAAGCTACATGGCCCGCAGTTATGTATTTATTACATCCATGACGTTCATCCATATTTCGAGATCATTTCGTATTCCGACGTCATTTCGGAGCATCATCCAAAAAAAAAAATCATATTCAAAGATCAACTGGACCACAACAGAAAGAGCAGCGGGAAAATTGATTTTCACTGTTAAAAATTTTGTAGGGCCAACCAAAACATTTATTTTCTATCCAATCTATTCATAAGGTTACAAAGACATGAAGAGGAAAAACAAATTTAATTCATAATGATCCAAAACTTCTGTGACCTCAGCAGTGTCTCCCATTTGATCAATCGGAAAGCAAAAATACGTGGTTTTGTTGATACACGCCCGATTCACTTGGTTCGGTCCGCTGAGAAACCGGCGCTTTCTAAAAAGTTTTAAGATGAATTCCCCTCTAAAAGGGTTTCAAAGGTAGACGTTCAATCCTCCGCTGCCTTTTACATTATGGTCCACTTGATAGCTGGATCTATCTTATTTTTCGTCTCAAGCCTTAATATGAGTTCGCCAAATAGACAGACAATTTGAATATAACACATACCTCATAATAGAACCCACAAAAAGTGATGGGGATTATGATGGAAAAGAAAAAAGAGCCAGGAACTTATGGCTACGGATTATAACCGTAGCCTTAACCATAGTGCACAACTGCCTATACACTTTTTTTTTTTTTTTACATGGAGAACTTTATTCTACATACATATATAAATATGTATATATAAGTGCATAAATTTTTTCTCTCTTTTTTTCATTTCATTCTTTATTCATTTAATAAGAATATCTTCTAAACTAAAATTAGTTACTTGACGTACCATATATCATTTCAGGGTAGGATAAGTTACTTTAGCCAACCAACCTAGTTATTTTTCAAGATTCCATCAGGTCGATGGTCAAAAATTTATTTCATTCACTTTGTGGTCAATTTCAATCAATTCGTGGCCAATTTTATTCATTTCATTCACTTTGCGATCAATTTCATTCACTTCGCGATCAATTTCAATCAGTTTGTGGTGAATTTCATTAACTTTGCAGTCAATTTCATTAACTTTGCAGTCAATTTCAATCATTTCATGGTTAATTCCTTCACTTCACTACGATTTCCATGCATTTCACGGTCAATCCGTACATTCCCTTCACTTCACAGTCAATTCCATGCATTTCATGGTCAATTCCCTTCACTTCACGGTCAATTTTCGTGCATTTCACGGTCAATTCCCTTCATTTCACGGTCCATTCCATGCATTTCACGGTCAATTCCGGCGATTCCCCTTCACTTCGTGGTCAATTCAATTCATTTCACGGTTAATTTCCTTCAATTTATGGTCAATTTGCTTCACTTCACGGTTAATTCCATGCATTTTACAGTCAATTCCCTTCATGGTCAATTCCATGCATTTCACAGTTAATTCCCTTCACTTCACGGTCAATTCTGTGCATTTCACGGTCAATTCTCTTCACTTCACGGTCAATTTAATTCATTTCATGGTCAATTCCCTTCACTTCACGGTCAATTTACTTCATGTCGCGGTCAATTTCATGCATTTCACGGTTAATTCCCTTCATAGTCAATTTCATGCATTTCATGGTTAATTCGCTTCACTTCACGGTCAATTCCATGCATTTCACAGTCAATTTCCTTCACTTCACGGTCAATTCAATGCATTTCACGGTCAATTCCCTTCACTTCAAGGTCATTTCCATGCATTTCATGGTCAATTCCCTTCACATCACGGTCATTTCCATTCATTTTACGGTCAATTCCGATGATTCCCCTTCACATCACGGTCAATTCCATGCATTTCACGGTCAATTCCCTTCACTTCAAAGTCAATTCCGTCCATTTCACGGTCAATTTCCTTCACTTCACGGTCAATTCCGTGCATTTCATGGTCAATTCCCTTCACTTCACGGTCAATTCCATGCATTTCACAGTCAATCCCGGCTATTCCCCTTCACTTTACAGTCAATTCTATGCATTTCATGGTTAATTCCCTTCACTTCACGCTCATTTTTGTGCATTTCACGGCCAATTTCTTTCATTTCACGGTCAATTCCATGCATTTACGGTCAATTCCGACGATTCCCCTTCACTTCACGGTCATTTCTATTCATTTCACGGTCAATCCCCTTCACTTCACGGTCATTTCCATGCATTTCACAGTCAATTTCCTTTACTACACGGTCATTTCCATGCATTTCATGGTCAATTCCCTTTACTTCACGATCAATTTCATGCCTTTCATGGTCAAATCCCTTCACTTCACGGTCAATCCCTTCATAGTCATTTCCATGCATTTCATGGTCAATTCTCTTTACTTCATGGTCATTTCCATGCATTTCACGGTCAATTCCCTTTACTTCACGGTCAATTCCATGCCTTTCACGGTCAAATCCCTTCACTTCATGGTCAATTCCCTTCACTTCACAGTCATTTATATGCATTTCACGGAATTCGATATGATCTTATAAGTGAAAAAACTGTCTAGAATTGCGGTCGTGGACCTTGAATTCGATATCATCAAATGTCAGTCGATTACATGGATCTTGAATTTCTTCAAAACAAAACTTACAATTTTGAAGGGCTCTTCGATGTTGTCGAAAATTACTCGATGCTATCGTGAGTGAGTCTCTTCATTAAATAACGAATATTATTGTAACTAAATCAGTTTCGTCCAGTAATTTATACACAGAAATTTCACTGATTTTTTCGATATATCGAATCAGCTTCGATATGCTATTTTTCGATATATCGAATGGAGTTCGATATATCAAAAAAGACCCAAAACTGTCCAGAGAGTTTTTGTTCATTTAAAACGAATTTTCGATGATATCGAGTGACCTTCGATATATCGTTTAAAACGAATTTTCGATGACCTTGAATTTGTTGATGATGTCAAAGGTAAAATTATCAAGTGCTCTTCGATGTTATCGAAGACTACTCGATTATATATCAAGCTTAAGTTATCAATAACATTGAAGTCTATTCGATGTTATCGTACTAAACCATTCACTGCATTTTACGATATATCGAAACCTCTTCCATATGATATTCTTCGATATATCGAATGATATTTGATATATCAAAAAAGACCCAAAACTGTCCAGAGACCTTGTGTTCATTTAAAACGAATTTTCGATGATATCGAGTGACCTTCGATATATCGAAGTACAGTTCGATATCACTCGAAGTTTACTCGATTACAAATACCTCAAAAAACTATTAAACATTTTGTCCCAACCATTGGACTCCCTTCGATATATCGAATGACCTTCGATATATCGAAGAAACGTGTGTATTTATACCACAGCGCATCCACTTCACTTCATTCGCTCCATTTCCTTCTTTCTCTGCGACGCATCCACTCCCAGACAGCTTTTCACAGGTCAAAAATGCCGGTGCCTTATCAATTTCACTCCCTTACACTCAAATACACGTCCGAACTCATCTTTGCCATCCTTATTGCTTCTTTTCACCCATTTTCTTCATTAAATCTCCATAGGGATGACAGAGATGAGTTCAGACGTGTATTTGAGCGTAAGGGAGTGAATGAAGTGACATGCATGGAATTGACCATGAAGTGAAGGGAAGTGACCATGAAATGCATGGAATTGACCGTGAAGTGAAGGGAATTGACTGTGAAATGAATTGAATTGACCGTGAAGTGAAGGGGAATCACGTAAATTGACCTGTGGACTGGAATTTGTGAAATGAAGGGAATTGACCGTGATATGCATAGAAATGACCGTTGAGTGAAGGGAATTGACCGTTAAATGCATTGAATTGACAATGAAGTGAATTAAGGAAATTGACGGTGAACTGTAGCAAATTGACCGTGAAATGAATTGAGTTAACCGTGAAGTGAAGGGAAATTGCCGAAATTGACCGTGAAGTGAAGGGGAATCACCGGAATTGATGGTGAAATGAAGGGAATTGATCATAAAGTGAAGGGAATTGACCATGAAATGCACGAAATTGACCGTGAAGTGAATGGAATTGACCGTGAAATGAATTGAATTGACTGTGAGTGAAGGGGAATCGCCGGAATTGATCGTGAAATGCATGGAATTAACCGTGAAGTGAATGGAATTGACCATGAAATGAAATGAATTGACTGTGAAGTGAAGGAAATTGATCGTGAAATGAATTGAATTGACCATGAAGTGAAGGAAAATCGCCGGAATTGAATGTGAAGTGAAGGGAATTGAATTGACCCTGAAGTGAAGGGAAATCGCCGGAATTGACCGTGAAATGCATGGAATTGACCGTGAACTGAAGGGAATTAACTGTGAAATGAATGGAATTGACCGTGAAATGCATGGAATTGACCGTGAAATGAAGGGAGTTGACCGTAAAGTGAAGGGAATTGATCGTGAAATGAATTGAATTGACCGTGAAGTGAAGGGGAATCGCCGAAATTGGCCGTGAAATGCATGGAATTAACCATGAAATGAATTGAATTGACCGCGAAGTGAAGGGAATTGAATTGACCTTGAAGTGAAGGGAAATTGGCGAAATTGACTGTGAAATGCTTGGAATTGACCGTGAAATGAAGGGAATTGACCGTAAAGTGAAGGGATTTGATCGTGAAATGAATTGAATTGACCATGAAGTGAAAGGAAATCGCCGGAATTGACCACGAAATGCATGGAATTGACCGTGAACTGAAGGGAATTGATCGTGAAGTGAAGGGAATTGATTGTGAAATGCATGGAATTGATCGTGAAGTGAAGGGAAATCGCCAGAATTGACCGTGAAATGCTAAGATTTGACTGTGAAATGAATTGAATTGACTGTGAAGTGAAGGGAATTGACCGTGAAGTGAAGGGGAATCATCGGAATTGACTGTGAAATGCATGAAATTGACCGTAAAGTGAAGGGAATTGACCGTGAAATGAATTGAATTGACCGTGAAGTGAAGGGGAATCGCCGGAATTGACTGTGAAATGCACGAAATTGATCGTGAAATGAAGGGAATTGACCGTGAAGTCATTGAAATTGACTGCGAGTGAATAAAATTGACCGCGAAGTGAATGGAATGAATAAAATTGACTGCAAACTGATTGAAATTGACTACGAAGTGAATGAAATGGATTTTCGACCATTGACCTGATGGAATCTATGAAAATGACCAGGTTGGTCGGATAAAGTAGCTTCTCCTACCCCAAAATCATATATGGTACGTCAAGTAACTAATTTTGGTTTAGAAGATATTCTTATTAAATAAATAAAGAAAGAAATAAAAAAAAGAGAGTTTTTTTTTTTTTTTTTATATGCTTATATATACATATTTATATAAATATGCATTAGAGAAAAATGTAGGTAGAATAAAGTTCTCCGTGTAAAAAATAAATAAATTTGCACAGATTGCCACGGCATGACAGTTATGGCTACGGTTATAATCCGTAGCCATAGGAAAATTCACCTTTGATACATATCGAATACCCTTTGATATGTATCGAAAATTGCGGGATTTTTTAGGCAAACTCACTAGACAGTTCTGGACCTTTTTCGATCATATCAAAATACCTTCGATACATATTGAAGGACATATCGAAAAAGCAGGGTCTAATCCGTAGTCATAGGAAACCCAACTTCCATAAATCATGTTTCTGAAAAAGCAGTGGCATTTTCTACCTATGAAAAGCTGTCCGTACAGCTAAGGCTTATTCTTGGGATCTAAAAATAAGTGGATTTAAAAAGGTCCGTGGGCCATAAATGGGTTGTATAGTAGGAAATTTCTCTATTTCTCTTCTTAACACCTGCTTATAGGGGTGTACACGGATCAATCTGAGCCCAACCCGGCCCGGCCCGGTCACCAGCCACAGCTAGCCCGAACCCGGCCCGACCTGGTCATCGAGCTAGCATGTCCGGCTTGTACCCGGCCTGGTAGCAATCGAGCGAGTTCGGGCCAGTTTCGAACCTGAGTTCGAGCCAGTTTCGAACCTTTGAGTTCGGGCTAATTTAAGTGTCCAGATTCCAGCATATAATGTCATGAACTTTGTTGAGACAACCTACACCTTAGCAACCCCTCCGCCATGGCATTTCCTCCCCAGTGAAAATGTGAAATACAACAGAACGAACTTAAGAGGTTCTAAGTAATTGATCCATCTCTAGAAAATAGGGCCAGAAATACCATAGCACAAAAAATATTTCTTCAACCAACAGATGCGGATGAGAAAAAAGTAGGGATTCTTGATCCAGATCCTTGAGAGGGATGAACTATGGAAGAGCATGTTCCGTTTCACAAGTACTGCTTTGATGAGCAGTCCTGCCAAGCCTGCAAAAGCTACGATGACCAATCCTTCACTATCTGGATAAAACATGTTATGATGCTTCCTTCTTACTACTTAATACCAGCTGTCTGGTCTCTGCCCCGCAAAATCTCATAAATCCACATGCAAATAGTAACTGGATTTCCACTGGACAGCAAGCCAAACACTACTGCATGATGTGATAGTTGTCACATGGAACTCGTTAGGTGCAATCACTACGACCTCAATAAGATGCTTCAAACTAGCATGGATGCATGTGTAAAAACCGAGATTTAGAACTTTCATACGACAGTCAAGGATTGAATATTAAAATTGAAAGAATTTGTTGGATGCATAAAAAAGATATGAATACTGAACTCTCCGCATTAAATGGAAAATAGACATGCCCGACCTTCTTGAGAATTAAGGTTTACTGACTCAAGAAAGGAAAAAAAAAAATTATAAGAAAATGCCTTTCAACGGATGCATGAAAAGTCACGATGACATTAAGTGAAAGAAGTAGAAAGCCAGGTTGCAAATAAAGAGTAGTTTTCAGTACCAGAAAACTACTTTTCAAGAAACACACAAAAAATATACAATACAACCAGCCAGTAGTTTCCAAACAGCTGCAATTGCAAAGCTCATATATCATTTTTCTTATATGTATTTAGCCACTACCAATCAACAACCTGGAATTTAGACAGATGCAACACATGCAAACAAAAAGAATTAGTTTAATAATTGAATTGTGGGTCGGGCCGAGTCGGGTCAAGTGACCGAGTTAGGCCTAACTGGGGCTTATCCGAACCTGGCCCGAACTCAGTTTCGGGCTGAGGAAATTGGCCCGTCCTGACCCGATCTCAGTTCCGGGTCGGGCTGAGTCGAGCTTTTTTGGGCCAAGTCAGCGAGCTAACCGAGCTAGCCCGGTTCGTGTACAGCCTTACCTGCTTATATGAACACCAGTTGAAAGGCTAAGATTGGCGTATTAAGGATATTCTTTTTTGCGGTTCATCTGTGGTTGGGCCCACCATACCAATGGTCTGGATCACCGGACCATAGACCCACTATTCAAACTAAAATTCCCAGTATACTATGATTTTTTTATTTTTTATTTCTTTAATTTACACACACCCACCACATGTGCTTGGTAGATGCAAAAAATAATCTTCTGCATGCAATTCTAACGTGCAGGATGAATGGCCTTTAATACATCGGATGGGATCCCTTTGATTTTCTTTCATGAGTGTATTAGGCTTTATTCCATCTGGGAAAATTTTGGTACATTGACCGACGCACAAAGGAACCCACTAACACCGTTGATTTGGACCACTCAACTGTGGCCCTAACTTATTCAAAATGAAAGCTTGGTCTAAACCGTCCATTTTGTTTTCATATATTTGGGGTTGCTCGGCTGATGAAACTGGACGACTTTTGTGCCATGTCGTGTACTAAGTTGGACGGATCAAACCGTTATTACCAATCAAATAGTGATTATAAGGCTACATAGTGGCCCACTATTTGACAGCCGGGATCTGACCTTGTGATTGACGGTGGAAATGATTTGAGGTAGATTACGTGCACATGGAGAGAAGTAGAGGAAGTGATTGTGAAAGATAAGAATCTTGGATGGATGGCAGGGAAATTCTCTACGGCACCTGTTTCAGAAAGGGACTAAAACACTCAAGCCAAGTGAATCCCACTGCACGGTGCATGTAAAATCTTATCCGTACATCAGGTGAAACTTTTCATATCCGCTGCAAATTACAGAAAATCAGCCCGATCCAAAACTCAGGTGGGCCACCTCATAATTAACAATGCAAAATCACGCCTAAAACTGTTAAAGTTCACTCCATGTGGCCCATCTGATTTTTGGATCACAGGATGTTTTTTACAGTCTGTGTCCATCATAAAGTCACACAGACCTGTATGAATCACCAACAGAAATATCAACTTGATCCAAAACTTTTGAGGCCCCAAGAACTTTTCAACGGTAGGTGTTCAATCCTTACTGTTTCCTGTGGTGCGATCCACTTAAACTTTGAATCTTCATCATTTAGATGCTCAAGCCCTAAAATGAGCTGGGAAAACGGATGGACGGCGTGGATAAAACACATACATCATGATGGGCCCCACATAGGTGACGTTGGATTTGGATCGTCAACAAAGTTTCTTGAACCGTCTATTGATTTCTTCGTACGTCAGTGGATGCCTGATGATACACGGAATTGATTGCCGTGTAAGGTCATGTAAGGTGGGGTCCACCTTAATGTAGTGTTCGGATGTTTCAACACAAATGCTTGGTAGTAGTTGAGAATTGGGATAACCTCTAACCTCTTTCCCCTGCCTTTCTTCATCTTTTCTTTTTGTCACACCCCCACACACCAACGCCAGTGAAATTTCACCACCCATGGATACTCGAACCCTTAACCGGGTGTTGAAACTCCTGAGAGCCTACCACCCGAACAAGAGGTGTTGAACCCTCTTTTTCAGCCTGTTTCTTCTTCACTTGATCGGAAACAACCTTGACTTAGTCAAGGGTGGGTATGGTCGCACCGAATATCACGAAATATCATGGTATTTCATCAATTATTAGTTAAAGTTACTGGAAATTCTCGTGATATTTTAGAAAGTACGTGGGACATGATCTGAGCATTTGATAAGGTAGCCCCCCTGTTAATAGGATATGACGGAAAAACCAAATGAGGCACGACCGTTTAATGGTCGATCGTTAGGAATGTTTCCAAAACGGTACGTTCTTTCCGTACATAGGTGGCCCACCGAACGAGTGATGAGATCATACAGACATGAACGAAGGGAAAACACAAACAATAGCTTGATCCAAAACTTATGTGGCCTCAAAATATTTAAAACAGTAGAATTTCAATTCACACTGTTTCCTACGGTGAGTTTTACTTGAGCTATGGATATACTTAAATTTTTGGGATCAAGCCCTTAAATTATCTATTAAAATGGATGAACTGAGTGGATAATATATATAAATCACAGTGGACCCCACAGAATTTACTGAGTACGCTTAGCGTACTCATAGGCAATCCGCTTCCAGTCCAGGTGGGGGCGAGGATTCCCCCACCTAGCTGGGAGCGGATTGGATACTGAACGCTTCAGTAGCTAAAACGCTACTGAAGTGACGTGGCAAAATAGCATTGGTGGATACAAATTGGCTGTTTCCTTTCAATAAATGCTCTTCCAACGGAGATCGGTCAGCGGATATTTTTCCGTCAAGGCCGTAAACGCACTCGGCCACACACAGGTAGTTGTTTATCTTAAGAAAAAAAGGACATGGATTTCTGCCATAAAGTTCTGTCTTTGGAACCAGTGGGGCCCATCTTGTAAATTGTGTGCGAGAGAAGAAATCAGATTGAGTACTCAGTTGGGCCCACCTTAAATGTATGTGGTTTATCCACACCATCCATCCATTTTTCCATCTAATTTAAGGGGTTGAGCCCAAAATTGAAGCATATACAAAGATCAATTGGAGTATACCACGATCTTAATCTATAGCCTTCGATCCATTTACACTACCAAAAATGGATCGTGGTTGTTATGTTATATAGGTCGTAGTTATCGTGGGTCATGGTTCTCATGTTATATGGGTCGTGGTTCTCATGGTCGTGGTTGTCATGTTATATGGGTTGTGGTTGTTATGTGGTAAGGGTTGTAGTTGTCATGGGTTGTGGTTGTCATGTTATATGGGTCGTGATTGTCATGTTAAATGGGTTGTAGTTATCTTATTATATGGGTCGTGGTTATCATGTTATATGGGTCTTGGTTGTCATGTTATATGTTAGATCTATCTTATTTTTTATATTAAGCATTAAGACGAACTCACCAAATGGATGAACAGTTTGAATATAACATATACCTCATGATCAGACACACATAACTTGCTGACTTCAATACGGCAGCTATATAACTGGTGTGAGGTACTCCAGCCAATCCGCTTTCTCTGATCCACGTCCATATCCGGGACGGAAACGGATTAGCTACTCCATAATAGCCCCGTGGCTGGTGGTCGGTGCTCTGTGGGCCCACTATGATGTATGTGTTACATCCATTCCATTCATCCATTTTTACAGATTATTTTAGAGTTTTATACTAAAAATGAGAGGGATATAAATCTCAAGTGAATCACACCAGGGGAAAATAATGGTAATTGGATAACCACTACCCATGACAACCACGACCCATATAATAGGATAACTACGACCTATATAACATGACAACTGTGATCTATATAACCTTGACCCATATAACAGGATAACTGCGACCCAAGTAATAGGACAACTGCGACCGCGACTTATATAACAGGATAACTACGACCCATATAACAGGACAACTGCAATTTATACAACTGCGTACCATATAACAGGACAACTGCAACCTAAATAATAGGACAACCGCGACCGCGACCCATATAATAGGATAACTGCGACCCATATAACAGGACAACTGCGATCCATATAACTGAGACCCATATAGCATGAAAACTACGATCTATACAACTGCGGCTCATTTGGGTCGTGGTTTGCATGGGTTATGGTTTCCATGTTATATGGGTCGTGGTTCTCATGTTGTATGAGTTGTGGTTTTCAACGTGTTCAATTTCTTTTATATCAAACCATTGATATCATAATTTAAGGCCCACAATGGGGTGATCCGATCCATCCACCTTGTCGGCCAGCTCGGCGTGAGCCCAAAAAGTCCTAACTTGGGCAATGTGGGCCTTAGGCTATTCCACCAATAGCTATCCTTTCATTTGGTAGTAAAGGAAGTGAGCATGTAACAATCGCGACCCATATTACATGAGAATCATGACCTATGTAACATAATAACTACGACCCACGACAACCACAACTCATATAACATCCATAGTGCATGCGAACCACAACCCTTCGAATAGATCGTGGTTGTCATCCATTTGTTTATTTTTAAATAATAGGAGTCGAGGCCCACCATGGGGTAATCTATTCCATCCACCTTGTCGGCCAGCTTGTTGTGGGCCCAAAAAATCCTGACTTGGGCAGTATCCACTTTTAACAAGCATCACAGTGAGCCTAAAAAGTTTCTATAGTCACCATTATTTTCTATTTTCTGAATCAGAGG
Organism: Magnolia changhungtana; assembly: GCA_030180095.1. NCBI lineage: Eukaryota > Viridiplantae > Streptophyta > Magnoliopsida > Magnoliales > Magnoliaceae > Magnolia > Magnolia changhungtana. The sequence goes on along the minus strand of JASAUF010000421.1, from coordinate 15,013,001 downwards.
AGCGCTGGATCAGGCTGATATTTGGGCCTTACACCTAAAATGACACAATAAAAAGGATGGGCGGCATGGATTATATACATATATCAATGTGTCACCATATGGGTCGTGGTTTACATGGGTCGTAGTTGTCATGTTATATGGGTAGTGGTTGTTATGTTATATGGATCGTGGTTTTTAACGTGTTCACTTCATTTACTACCTAGCCATTAAAATCCTCCTTAAGGCCCATTGTATTGTTTACTTGACATCCAATCTGTTGATTAGGTCATACAAACACAGATGAAGGACAAAAATGAAGATTAGCTTGATCCAAAACTTTTATGGCACCCAAAAAGTTTTTAATAGTCTACGACGTTCATTCAACATTGTTTCCTGTAATGTGGTCCACTTGAGATTGGGATATACCTCATTTTTGGTCTTATACCATAAAATGATCTGGAAAAATATATAGACGGCATGGATGGGATACATACATGGTGGTGGGGCCCACAGACCACTGAGCATTGAATGGCTAGGTGGTCCATTTGCCCATTCAGAGAGACGTGCGTTTCTTCTAAAATGCTCGAAATACCCTCCACTGTATGTATTTCATCCATTCCGTTCATCCATTTTACGGATCATTTTAGAGCTTGATCCCAAAATTGAGAGATATAAATCTAAGGTGGACCACACCATAGGAAAACAATATTTATTGGATATCCACCATTAAAATCCTCCTAAGGCCCACTGTATTGTTTATTTGACATCCAATCTGTTAATTATGTCATACAGGCCCAAATGAATGGAAAAAACAAAGATCAACTTGATCCAAAACTTTTATGGCCCCCGATATGGTCGACACTCGTTCAACACTATTTCCTGTAATGTGGTTCACTTGAGATTGGGATATACCTCATTTCTGGTATCATAACATAAAATTATCTGAAGAAATAGATGGACAGTATGGATGAAACACAAATCATGGTGGGCTCACAGAGCACCGACACCAGCTACGGGACTGGTGGCAGGGGGAGTAGCCAATCCGGGGGCGCGGATTAGCTACTAACAGGTTGAGCAGCGAGACTCGCTACTGAAGCGACGTCACCAAGTTTCCGTGGCCCTACCATGATGTATGTTTTGTATCTGAACCTTCCATCCATTTGGAGAGATCATTTTAAGGCAATATCCAAAGAATGAGTTAAATCCAAAGCTCCAGTGGACCCCAGCACAGAAAACAGTGGGACAGTGATGCCCACCATTAAAAACTTCTAAAGGCCACAAAAGCTTTAGATCAAACTGATATTTGTGTTTTCCCTTATTTCATGTCTTTTTTAACTTTTGAACCGGTTGGATTTCAAATAAACATTATGGTGGGCCTTAGGATAGTTTCAACGGTAGGAATCACTCTCCCCACTGTTTTCTATGGTGGGGTCCACTACAGCTTTTTATCTTCCTCATTCTTTGGTTCATTCCCTAAATTGATATCTTAAAATGGATGGACGGTGTGGATACAACACATACATCATAATGGGGCCCACAGAACTTGGTGACGTCACTTCAGTAGCCGACTCGCTACTCAACCTGTCAGTATCTAATCCGCGTCCGCCGATCCGTTTCCGGCCCAAACAAAAAGCACATGAAAATGGGCGCTGGATATTGCACGATATCTTCTCAAACGGGGAGAGGCAGTGAAACAGCGGAGGGTATTTCGGGCATTTTAGAAGAAACTTGCGTCTTTGCTTTCCTGTGATGTTTAGAAGAAACTTGCGTCTTTAGAAGAAACAGCGGAGGGTCCTTCTCCAGATGGAAGCGGATTGGCTGGTGTGTTTCACATCGGACGCGGATTTCCTGCTAAAGCCTTTCGCATGGAGTTCCTGCTGGAAACTCAGGTGGGGCCACTATGATGTTTTTGAAGAATCCACTCCGTCCATCTATTTTGTGAGTTCATTTTAGGACATCTTGTTAAGAATGAACCATATCCAAAGTTCAAGTCAACCGATGATATAATAATTAAACGTCCACAGTTAAAATATTTTTGTTTTCAGTTCATCTAAACATTACCGTTGAACCAGGAAGGCTTCAACGGTAGAAATTTCCCTAACCACATTTTCCTTTAATACGGCTCACTTGAGCTTTGGATACGATTCATTTCTGACAAAATGTCCTAAAATGAAATCACAAAATGGATGGACCTTGAGGATTTCTCACAAACATCACAGTGGGCCATCTACTTCCCGGCGGAGGAACTTACTGCAAAGGCTAATTTGGCAGGAAATCCGCGTCCTCTCACATAGGATATATATCTGCTGTATTTACGTCAGCAAGTTCTGTGGGTCCCATGCAGTATGTGTTATATCCAACCGTCCATTCATTTGGCGAGCTTGTTTTAAGGACTTAGAAGAAAAATAAGACAGATTTAACTATCAAGTGGACCACACTACAAAAAGCTGTGAGGGATTGAACGTCTACCATTGGAACATTTTTAGGGTCACAAAAGTCTTGGATCAATATGAAATTTATTTTTCCTATTTATTCCGATCTTTGTGACCTTATGAACAGATTGGATTGAAAATAAACGTTATGGTGGGCCTTTTGAATTGTTTAATGGTGAAAATCATTATCTCCGCTGTTATTTGTGGTGTAGCCCATATGATCTTTGGATATGATTCATTTTTTAGATAATGCTCTAAAATGATCTATAAAAATAGATAAATGGTGTAGATATAATAAATACATCATGTGGGTCACATGTAACCGTTTGTACAACTCGAGTTGGAGGAATAGCGTCAAGGGGAGTAACCAATCACGACATGTACCTGCAGCTATATAAGCTGGCGTGTGGTACACGGACGCACACGTACCTACTGCAGATATATAGTTGGCATGTGTACCACACGGATTGCATCCTACCTTGGGTAGGGCTATGTGGGGCCCACTGTGTAGACGTGGGTGTACTGAAAAAACAAATATTAGTCAGAAACTTCTCCAGCTCCCAAGAAGTTTTTAACGGTGGACATTAAATCCTCACTTTGTAGTCCACTTAAGCCCTATACATTAAATTATGGTGGGCTCCACGACCGTCTCGGTGAGGGTAGGACGCAATCTGCATCCATGGTACACCAGCCAATCCACTTCCGTGAAGCTAACTAGCTGTTGTACTGACGTCAGCAAGTTTTGTGGTCCCATCACGAGGGATGTGTTATATCCAAACCATCCATCCATTTGGCAAGCTCATCCTAAGGCTTGAGACTAAAAATAAGGCAGATCTAAAGATAAAGTGGACCACTGCAAAAAGCAGTAGGGGATCTAACATCTACCATTGAAACCCTTTTGGGGGTCACAGAAGTTTTGGATCAACATGAAATTTGTTTTTCCTCTTCATACAAGCATTTGTGACCTTATAAACAAATTGGATGGAAAATAAATGTTATGGTGGGCCCTACAAATCACAACAGGACCCACAATCCTTATAACATCACAACATCGACCCTTATTACGTTATAACTACGAACTATACATGTAAGTAAAAACCGCGACCTATATAACACAATAACTACGATCCATATAATATGACAACCACGACCCATATCAATCACGATCCCTATAATATGACAACTACGACCCATATAACATGAAAACCATAACCTATATCAACCACGACCTATATCAAATGATAACCACGACCCATATAACATGACAACCATGACCCATATAATTTCACAACCACGACCCATATAATTTCACAACATCGACCCTTGCTACATGACAACCACGATCCATTTAAAGGGTCATGGTTCACATGCACAATGGATCGTGGTTTCGATCTACATAAGGTCATGGTTGATATTTAACGCTACCCATAAAATGACATAACAAATAGTGTAAGACCCGTATCCTAGTCTGTACTGTTCCGTCGACTCATGCGATCCTTCCCGTCGAAGCCTGGCAACTTGCGACGTATAATCAACATTTGCGCGCGACCTTAAGTCATATCCTGTAGATTTAAGTGGGTTTAATTCGAGACTTGTATCATTGCGACCGCACCGTCGCCGCAGTTCCAACGCCACGTCTTGCATACCGATCCGATACCCTGGTCGAGAGATGTGGGTAGGCGTTTGTTTCGAAGAAACACCGTGCGTTTGCAATCCCAAGAGAATCTTTATAACATGTCTCATCAATCAATCACTCAAATCAATCAATCAATCGCATCATGTCAAGTACAAGAGCAACCCATACTTTCTTTATCTACAAGTCAAGTAAACCTTAAAAGTCAACAAGTCTCTCACTTCACCCATCACTCACCTCACATCCATCACCCATCACTCTCTCTCCCTTACAACCCATCTCTCTCTCTCTCTCTCTCTCTCTCTCATTTCTCAACACAACTCCCAAGCTAGCAAGAGCATCATACGTCCAAACTCTTTCATGAGAGAAAAGTGCAAGTGTGTGGCTCACTTTTCATCCTAAAAATCCATCATCCTAGCCCTTCATTTTTCATCCTCTCCATCAAAGTAAAGCACAAGGAGATTGGCGTTCCAACGGACCGAGAAGATCGAACGATGGGTGCTTATTAGGCTAGATTTTTCATGTTTTTATGATGGGCCAAGTGAGGCCTACCGATCAATGGTATGGATCTCACTTTGAACCCTAAGATGTGGCCGATGGGCTACCTTAATCCTCATGATCATTCCATGATGGGGCCATTCACCATGGACCCCATCATGATGTTTATTTTCCTTGAATGGATAGGGTCATCTAGACCTTACATTTGGTGGAAAAAGGATCTCCACCGTTGATTTTCGATTTGATGGGCCCACGTGTAATGGGACCCACTTGATGTATGAATGCTTGCAAGGGAGGACTCATAGTGGCGGAGCCCTCCATCACCCGTGTCCCACTCTCTTTCTCTCTCTCTCTCTCTCTCTCTCTCTCTCTCTCTCTCTCTCTCTCCCTCTCTTTTTTTAATTTCTTTTCATATAATGATGTGGCCGTGTGGCCCACCTGGATGGACCCCACCATGAAGCATGTATTTTTGCCAAGCCATTTATAGGTGGGGCCCACTTTATGTATGTGTTGTACCCACACCACCCACCATTTGGTGGCCCACCTCAATGCATGTGTTATACCCAAACCGTCCAGACGCTGGACGTTGTCAACAAAAAAAAAAAAACAAACAATTATTAGCTTGGTTTACCAAGCTTCAGAGTGGGCTGATCATGTAAGCCCCACCTTGATGCATGAATTCAATCCAAGTCGTCCATCCTTTTCCCTAATTCATTTTAGGCGTTGAGCCGAAAAATGAGGCTGATCCGACTAACTGGTGAGCCATACCTTAGCAAAAGCGATTTTTACCATTCAAATTCATCTTAAAATTTTCTACACGCTGAAAGATGCCCAATATTGAGCTTGATGGATTGATTACGGACTGTAGAATCCATTGGGTGAGTCGGATTCGCCTGATGCGGGCCCTACTATGGAAAAACCGCAAAATTTCGTATTTTAAAAAAATATATAATAATAATAATATCACATGCGCAGACGACGACTGCCTTTGTTACCAAGCGCAGTGACGGCGCCTGCGGCACATGTCTTGTGCAAGGGCGGATGAGCAGGGACCCACAGCCCAGCCGTGGGCCCCACCATGATGTGTGTATGCCATCCAAACCGTTCATTAGGTGGGCCCCCTCCAAAAATTGGGCTGATTTGAAACTAAGGTGGCCCACATCACAGGAAATAGTATTGATGAACGTCTACCAATGGAACCCTTTTTTGGGTCACAGAAGTTTTAGGTCAATATGAAATTTGTTTTTCCTTTTACCCAGGGTCACTGTGACCTTATCAACGGTTTAGATGTCAGGTAAACATTATGGTGGACCCCACGTGGGACCCACAATGATGTATGTGTTTTGTTTTGCCGTGGATGGTGGGTTCGTGGACGGTGGAACCACCATGGTCCATGTGTTTTACCCGCACCATCACGGTACTGGACGGTGGGACCCACCGTTATGTATGTGTTCTATCCATGCCATCAGCCGTTGATCAGGTGGCCCACATGGCAGGAAGCAGTGAGGATTGAACGTCAACCATGGAAACCCCTTTTGGGTTGGCAGAAGTTTCGAATCATTATGAAATTTATTTTTTCCTCTTCAATCCGGATATGTGTGACCTAACCAACAGATGGGATGGAAAATTGATGTTATGGTGGGCCCCATATGGGACCCACTGATGCATGTATGTATGCCCACACCGACATCCTTTTGGTGGGGATCACCAATGATGTATGTGCTCTATCCGCACCATCCATTGTTTGGACGGTGGGACACACTCCATGATGCATGTGTTGCATCCAAACCGTCTAACCCTTCGGCAAGATCATCATTCAACTTAAGACTATAAATAAGGTAGATTTATCAGGTGGACCACACCATAGAAAACAATGGAGAGATGAACGCCTACCATTGAAGTCCTTTGGACCTCGACAGTTTTGAGATACATGTTTTCCTCCCAACCAGGTCTTTGTGACCTTACTAATAGACTAGATGGAAAATGAACTTGATGGTGGGCCCTGGAATTTTTATAATGGTGAAAATCATTATCTCCACTGCTATCAGTGATATGGTCCAGTTAATCTTTTGATATGATTCATATACATACATATATACATATTGATATATTTGTGGCCATCTGTTGAGGCCCACCTTGATATTTATAAGGCCCATTATTGAGGCCCATCTTGATATATTTGTGGCCTGTTGTTGAGGCCCACTTTGACATTTATAAGGCCCATTTGAGGAGGCCCACCTTGATGTATTTGTGGCCTGATGTTGAGGCGCACCTTGGTATATACATAAGGCCCATTGGTGCGGCCCATTGATGCGGCCTACTTGATGAATATAAGGCCCATGTGATGCGGCCCATTTGATGTATTTGAGGCCCATGGGTCGAGGCCCAATGGGATGTATACAAGGTCTATTGCATTGTGTGATTCCACCATGGGTTATGACATTTATGGCCGGCCATGCCTTGGGAGCAATGTTGGTTTGACATCCACATTGTAAGAATAATGTTGGTTAAATGTCCGCATTATAACTCTCACTAGGGCCCATTGATAGGCCCATACTTGTTGTGTGTAGGCCATCAAGGCCCATCTTCGTTGTGAGGATAGTTCATCTAGCATGCTCAGTATCACTCCATGATTCATGCCCATAACACATCATATGTATGCTTGATATGAAGAATGTTTGATCATAGCATAAGCCGTTGGGCTGAGACATTTACAGGACTCCTTATAAGACAGAGTGTCCCACATGATCGCGCAGTACGCACAGGATTGCTGCATGACTGACGGTATGACTCATGCATCTCGCATATGTGTGACTTGATCATTGTACGCCCTAGCGACATCAGGGTCGTGGCCTCCACAGGCACATCGTGGATGGCTAGATGAGACACCAAAAATATTTAGTTCTAGCACTGTGGGCACTTAGGATGTCCTTGGGTGAAAATCCCAGAACCTCCAAGGCCAAGAGGAGCCCCAACGTCTAGACCAAGTGGAACATGAGAGCCCGAGTGCCGAATACCAGTAGGCCACGTCTCCCACTGTGTCGTGGTTGGTTGGGAGGGAGTGTGACCTTATCCGGCCCAAGTGAGGGGGCTATAAGCTAGGCTGAGTATGACCAGATTATAAATGGGTCCGCTATCGACAAGCCAAGTAGGTATTGGCAGACTGCTGGCTAGGCGGATAGTGAGGTCTCTTCCACTCGTAGGGCTGTATAGCTAGGGAGGAGGCGTCGGTGTGGAGTGTAATAGATCCCGGTGATTTCCCCAGAGAGCAACCATACTGATATGTGGACTTATTGAGCAGGAATTGCATATCTATTCATTCATTCATTCACTATCCACTCGGACTGGTGGTGTGTAACTATTTGTTATGTGTACCTTCGCATGGCTAAGATTTCGGTTGGGTGTGCGACTAACTTGAGATCAGGAGTTTACCACATTGAGTCGGACTATCCAAATTTAGGTATAAGACTGGTTTGGATAGAAGTCCCTTGTGGTGGACCCCTTAGCCTGCGATACTACGTACGATCATCCCGACTTCACGTTCCTGCATGGTCATTTCATTCACACCGCATATTACATTGCATTCGCAATACTTAACATTTTAGGTTACTATGTTTTTGCACTTATATGGCCTAGATAAGGTTAATGGTATTCGTGGCTCGTCAGAATTTGCATATTGCATTGCATCCTCAACATCTGTTATTGTCTTATTATGTTTTGCATCACATAGCCTTGGTACGGCTGATAGCACTCATAGACTTACCAGTATATTTCCGCTTACTCTGATATCATATGATTCATGATCTTGTCAGTATTTCTGCTTATTCCAATAATGTATGATTCATGAACTTTATGGTATACTTGACACTTATCTTATGCACACACTTTCACCATCCTCTAAGCTTTTGTAAGCTTATGCACGATAAATGCGTGCAGGTGATGTTAGGATACAGCCGATCTGAGGGAGGAGCGTGCGGTGGAGCTTTTGGAGTTTTCGTTGATATCTTCATATTGTATTTCCATTTCAGCATTGTACTCGAATGATTATATTAGTGGATATGTGATGATGTTGTTTTGTGACTTGGTTATGCTTATGGTTATGCTCCATTACCAAAAATAAAAAAAATAAAAATAAAAAAAAATAAAATTCATACTGAAAATCCTCCTTGTAAGATCCCAGGATTGGAATTTGGCATATAGGTACTGGGAGCCGAGAATGGGGTACTACGGAGGTTGTCGGCGCCGGATTTGGTGAACGAGAATTTTGTGAGCCCAGTTTCTGAGTTTGGGACGTGACAAAAAGGATGGGTGGCATGGATTATTCATGTACATCAATGTGGGCCCATTTGGGTTGTGATTTACATGAGTCGTAGTTGCCATGTTATATGGGTCGGGGTTATCATGTTACATGGTTCATGGTTTGCAACATGTTCACTTCCTTTTCTACCAAACCATTGGTACAATAGCCTATGGCCCACAATGGGATGATCCGTTTCGTTTACCTTGTCGGCCTGCTCGCTGTGGGCCCAAAAAGTCCTGACTTAGGCAGTATCTACTTCTAACAAACATTACAGTGAGCTTGAAAAGTTTCAAGAGTGGGTTCTAGTGTCACCATTATTTTCTATTATGTGACCCAAATGAGCTCTGGATCAGGCTGATATTTGTGCCCTAGCCCTAAAATGACACCGCAAAAAGGATGGGCGGCATGGATTATACACATACATTAATGTGGGCCTCGATGTATGGCCAAATTCTCAGGTCGTGGTAGTAACATAGTAGGGGTTGTGGTTGTAATGTGGTAAGGGTCGTAGTTTTCATGGTTCATGGTTGTTATGTTATATGGGTCGTGGTTGTCATGGATCATGGTTGTCATGGGTCGTAGTGGTCATGGATCGTACTTATCATGTTATATGGGTCGTGGTTCTCATGTTATATGGGTCGTGATTGTCATATTATATGAGTCGTGACTGTCATGTTATATGGGTCGCGTTGTAATGTGGTAAGGGTCGTAGTTGTCATAGGTCGTGCTTGTTACATGTTCGCTGAAAAATAAGACAGATCTAAAGATAAACTGGACCACACTACAAAAGTGTTGGATCAAGCTTATATTTATTTTTTTTCCTTTCATCCATGTCCTTGTGATCATATAAAAAGGTTTCAATGGTGGGAATCATTATTCCAACTGTTTCCTATGGTAAGGTCCACTTGATCTTTGGGTATGATTAAATTTTGGATTCAACTCCTAAAATAAGATGGAAAAATGGATGGACGGCATGGATAGACCTCATACATTCACAGTGGTACACCAGCCAATCCGCTTCGTCTTCTGACACGGATTAGAAGTTACTCGACTTACGTGTAGCTGTAGGAGTTTTCGAGGAGTCCAGATTCCCAAGACCTCGGGGAAGACTATTTTAGTAAGTCACGTTACTCGACTTACGCATCCCAATATATGTAGAGATGAATGGTCTTATTGGGCCCATTGTGATGTATATATTTTATCCATGCCGTCCATTCATTTTAAAAGATCGTTTTAAGGAATGAGCTAAAAAATGAGGCATATCGAAGGCTCTTGTGGACCATACCATAGAAAACAGTGAAATTGAAAACCTACTATTGAAAACCTTTTGGGGCATGACATGTAACATCCCGAATTTTTGCCAATCTGGAATTAGACGTCCTTAGGCAATGGGTCGATCCTAACACCTTATTAACTTGTCAGAACTCAATCCCAAAGTCTAAAGCCGCTTTTGAACCCATTTCCTTCACAAATTTCACCTTTCACCACCTCGTTCTTTAAATCCTTCTAAGTACTTTCATATTAAACACTATCTTAAAGTTTAGGTGATGAAGAACAATACTTAAACTAAACATTACTACAAAGGACTAAGTACCATCTCAGACAGAAATCTTACAAGACTAAATCTTTTAGAAATTTGACAAAGTTAACTAAGTGCTAAACTAGATTAGCCATGAAATCTACTAGAATCGCTTTAAATACGATTTGCAAGAACCAAAACTTGTAGAATCATTGACGCTAGGTTACCCTAAAATCTAGGATCAATCTCATTACCCGGCTGCTCTCTGGAGCATCTCGAAACTTCGTATCAAATCTGGATTGTACGTCGAAAGTTCGATTAACACGAAGTTAAGGAATTAGGACCGTCTTGCTAGGCTTGACACCATCTCGGAAATCAAATCCAGATAGTGTCCCAGCGCTATTCGCTTGAGCTCAGAGCAGGGAGTGTGAGAAATGTGAAAATAATTCTAAATTAAATTTAAAATAAATAAATCTGAGACTTGTCGCTTACAGGTCAATATTAACAATCCAGACCGTCAGAATCAGGCCAAATTACACCCTCAAATCAGGAATATTTCCCCAAACATATCCATATACTCGGAATCTCCGATCGAGAGCCACTGACCGTTGAACTGAAACTGGTTCGCCATTTGTGATCTGGGAACCCGACTGGAACGAAAACATAACTTGACCTAGATCCAGTGTTAGTGAGCTCAAGTCCGACCTTTGGCTCAAGAGGGGCCGCCAGAAGTCTTCCGTTGAGCTGAAACTGACCCACTTTAGATATAACCTAAGCGTACCTTGACCTGAAGTCTATTTCGGTGAGTTTTGGGGCTATATAAGGACCTTAAACCCTCTCTCATTTCAGCCATACGAATTTGAGAAAAACCCTAGGAAAAGAAGAGAGAAAAGAGAGAGAAAGTGTGTGAGAAGTAGGAGCATCTCCCTGCCATGCTTCCCTGCTGCTATACGTGTTCAATCACCTTGTTTTAATCGCTTTCCCGGCGATTCCGGCTTCATTCCTAGGTAAGAAATCCTAACCCTAATCTGTTTTGGAGTTTTGATAGTTGTAGGTTATGAAATAGCTAACCTATTTCGTTTTATAGGTTATCAAACTGTCGAATATGAAAGCTTAGTAAACCTATCGGATTCGTTACGATTCTACGGCATAAGGTGCAGACTTTAGGTGTATAGGTTATGGTTTTCAACGCTTTCAATGTCAGATAATGATAGATTCATGATCTGCATGTAATTGCACATGTACAAAGTGCTGTCTGTTTTCCGTTTCAATTAAAGACGAAGAATATAGAATTTTATATATTCTAGGTATTTGTAGAAAGTACCGTATATGTATAAATTTTGGAAATGTGTTTGCCATGATTATTTGCTATATGAACATATTATATATGTGTAAAATACTTGTTTGGCGAAAGGACTCACCATAATACATGTTTTGCTAATGTACACTATGTATGTTGAAATAGTGCATTCTAAGTGTTTGTGAAAATGACTGAATGAGTATAGAATTCTCATTCGTGCTCACCATGACTAATTGTCATGGATACATGATTGTTGTATAGGCGACACCCCTTTGACAAAAGGATTTGCCCTAAATCACGCCACGGCCAATATACACTGTATACGTTAAATTGTGTAGCCCAAGTGTTTGGGAAAATGTTCAAATGAATATGGAACTTGAATTCATGCTTGCCATGATTGTCCGTCGTGGGTGCACGCGTGTTATCCATGGGGCAGCTCCCTAGTGAAAGGATTTGGCCTAATACCTATGTGATCAACATACGTCAGGTATGTTGATATATGTAGTCTAAAGTGTTTGTTGAAATGTCTGATTGAGTAGTAGTTAGTAAATTGTAATGTATAAGGGTGTTGAGATATGATTCTCACTACCTTAGTGATGTGTATGATTTCCTTCATGTAAGTTGTTTAGTTTAATTATTTACTGGTTTATGAAACGTATGTGTTTGGATTTCCTGTTTGCATTATGTTTTATAACATTCTTGTTAATATGTTTGAATTACTTGTTTATTTACCTCTGCTCTAACTACTTCACATGCTTAAGTTGTATTCCATAAATCCGTGAAGTGTGATGGGGGAGTGGTGCAATGATTGCGTGTAACAGCCCTGGCAGCCCTAAGCGGATAATATCAGACTTTGATTGTATGATTTGAATCTTGATCCATTACTGCTTTAACTATCTGCAATTGAATGTGATTGGGGCTATTGTATAGTCCAGGCAATCGGTAACGAAACTGAATTCGTGGTTGAGATTCAGTCGCCACGAGAGACGTGTTCGACGAACCCGAGTCGTACTTCGGTTGGCGATAGTGGTTGGCCACACGAAGTGCTTATGCGCTTCATATCATTCAACTTGTTGTGCGCTCGAGCTAGCCGAGCTCGTCAACCAACCCGATTTGTCTTATGTATGTTCACCATGTTTGGACGCCTCTGCTTGAACCTAGGGTACCAAACTTACCAGTGAAATCCCTTTAACCATGGTACCTCGATCCGCTAAGACTCATGAGCTGGGCATGGTGGTGTGGGACACCGTGGTCGAGTTGTCGGCCTACACTGGGACCATGTGCCTCCGCGTAGTGACCAGTGAGCAACCAGACTCGTGAGCCGATTATGGTGGTATGAGACACTATATTCATACTGTCGGCCTACATTGATAAGGTGATAGGGGAGTGGTGCAATGAATGCGTGTAACAGCGACCCTTTGTACCTCGAGCACTCTGAATTGCGGTGAGGCGTGACGAGTTTTGTAGTGACCTCGAGCATACTCGATTTAGTGATGAACCGTTAAAAGGGCGTGATGGGGATGCAACGACCAGAAATATACCATCATATGAGATTAACTAGGACTGACGATCCTAGAATGGATCATGTTTGGGAATGATACAAGGGAGGTACCTTAGTTTCCCAATCCTGCTGTTTGAAATGGGCTAATAACAACTCGGTAATCATGCTCATCATCGCATTGCATGTGCCTGGAAGATGTGGAGCACTGAGGGATGAAAGCATGCCGCGAACGTAAGATGGTGTCGCATTAGGGAGGGTGTGGCGAGGGCATCCATCATGACTGTATTTATACTTGCATTAATAAGAGTATTTAGAATTGTTGATTGTACTGCTTTATCATTACTGCTTGACTGTTTTGATAACATGTTAACTTATGCTTTATTGTTCTACTGAGTTGATCACTCACTCCCACGTTACGGGACGGTGTTGTACACACCAACCAGACTTGTTTGAGTTTCAGATGATGATGGCGATCTTTGAGCGGAGCTGACTTTTATGAGGATGAGGAGGATTCCTCCTTTATGCAGTTTCAGGCGGGTTCCTGTGAGCCATGTCCTGATCTATGAGGCTTTCTGGGATGTTGACTAAAGGACCTTACACATTTGGTATATTTTAGAATTGTACTTGTAATTATTTAACCTGGTAACGTTATCACACTCTGGAGACTCACCATAGTTTATATATTTTATTTATCTATCACAGTCTTCCGCTTGCTATCTCACTTGTCTCTGAAGTATGATATGCTGTTTTAGCTTAATCTCACTCATGTTCACTACACTAATACCGAAAACATTCAATCATCATTCATTTTGTTGCATAAGTGATGCGTTGGAACTCGGGAGTTGAGTTTATGCTCGACCCCCGATTTTTAAGGCGTTACATGACAATCACGACCTATATCAATCACGACCCACATAACATGACAACCATGACCCGCATAAAATGATAACTACGACCTGTGACAACCACAACCCGGATGACAACCACGACCCACATAAAATGATAACTACGACCCGTGACAACCACAACCCGGATGACAACCACGACCCATAAAACATGACAACCACGGCCCATATAACATGATAACTACGACCCACAATCATGACCCATATAGCATGACAACCACGACCCACAACCACGACCCATAAAACTTGACAACTATGACCCATGACAATCACGACCCACATAAAATGACAACCATGACCCATATAACTTCACAACCACGACCCATATAATATGACAACCTCGACCCTTGCTACATGACAACCACGATCCATTCGAAGGGTCATGGTTCACATGCATAATGGATCGTGGTTTTAATCTACAAAGGGTCGTGGTTGATATTCGACCCTACCCCTAAAATGACACAACAAAAAGGATGGGCGGCACGGATTATTCACATACATCAATGTAGGCCCATTTGGGTCGTGGTTTGCATGGGTCGTAGTTGCCATATTATATAGGTCGTGGTTGTCATGTTGCATGGTTCGTGGTTTGCAACGTGTTCACTTCCTTTTCTACCAAACCATTGGTACCATAGCTTAAGGCTCACAATGGGGTGATCCGATCTATCCACCTTGTCGGCTAGCTCATTGTAGACCCAAAAAGTCATGACTTAGGCATTATCCACTTCTAACATGCATCACATGAGAACCATGACCCATGATAACTACGACCTATATAACATAACAACCACGACCCATCTAACATGACAACTATGACCCATGACAACCACGATCCATTTTTGGTAGTGTAAATGGATCGAAGGCTACAGATTAAGGTCGTGGTATACTCCAATTGATCTTTAGATATGCTTCAATTTTGGGCGCAACCCCTTAAATTAGATGCAAAAATGGATGGATGGCGTGGATAAACCACATACATTTAAGGTGGGCCCAACTGAGTACTCAATCTGATTTCCTCTCTCGCGCACAATTTACACTGGGAAAGAAAGAAAAATGGGCCAACCACACTCCTACCTCATGACAACTATAACCCTTTCCTCATTAAAACCACGACCCATATAACATGGCAACCACGACCCCATACCTGGGTCGTGGTTGTAACGTGGTAAGGGTCGTGATTGTAATGTAGTAAGGGTCGTAGTTCTTATGTTATATGGGTCGTAGTTTTCCCAAGTCGTTGTTGTTACATGTTCACTTCCTTTACTACCAAAGGAAAGGATAACCATTGGTACAATAGCCTGAGGCCAACAATGGGGAGATCCGTTCCATCCACTTTGTCGGCCAGCTCAGTGTGGGCTCAAAAAGTCCTGACTTGGGCAATGTCCACTTCTAACAAACATCATGGTGAGCCTGAAAAGTTTCAACAGTGGGTTCCATTGTCACCATTATTTTCTATTATGTGACACACACGAGCTCTAAATCAAGCTAATATTTGGGCCCTAGCCTAAAATGACACGGTAAAAAGGATGGACGGCATTGATGAGGGTCGAATATTGCATCTTAGACCCCGACTATTACCTGATTTTACATACATGATAATGCTCAATGCCATATTTTAATTATGTTTTTATTACAGGATGAACTTAGGAGCGTGTATTGAAAAATGATGTTAAAAGCATGGATTTAACGCTCTGATGACACCAAAGGCAATAGACGGACTCCAGGGACTGAGATCGACAGAGTTGTACGCCAGAGATCGAAGAAAACCGAGAAACTGAAGCTTAAGTGGCCCGAAATTGGTCCATAATGCAGATCACGTGGTTTCCGCCATCGATCGACTCGAAACTTCATACATGTGATGGGGGCCGTAAATTAACCGTACATATTAAATTTCAGCCACTGAAGATCTCGGGAAGTGGTCCAACGGACAGATCAGCTCATTAATTTCCAATTTGGGGTCCACCTGATAAGTGGATATGCCAGAAAGTTAGCATCAACCCCTTATATTTGATGGGAAAACGGATGGACGAGCAGATGTCTTAAAAACATCTCTGTGGGACCCATATGTACATCGCGTGTGTACGGTGCACAAGTGCGCCGGTGTGCACATATAAATTCCAAAGGTCGGTCATGGCGCTGACACCGACATCTTCCTTCTAAAAAAAAAAAATCCGAAAATGGCAGTTCCGCTTGTTTTTTGCAATCACAGACCGTTCTCTCATTGTGGGCCCCACACATGGTCCAAACGGGTAATCCAGACCGTTCATTCACTTCTTGGGGCAGCCAGAACCTATGCCTAGCTGACAGAATTTGGAGAATTGAAGATTATGGAGATCTAAACCGTCCAAACGCAGGACTGACGGTAAAGAAAAAAATAAGGTGGACCGCATCAAAATCAATCCAAAAGTAGTCTTTCCCACCTGAAATTTCGTCCTCTGTCCAATGGACGGAGTGGATTTATTGAATCATCGATGGGGTGGGCCCCACTAGAACGGACAGCGGTCCGCGTTCCTTGTTTTCGTCCGCGTAACGGACGCCGCTGGTCCGTTTTGCGAACGGCAATGGGCCCCACTCATCATCTGTACGGATGATCCGAACCGTCTATCTTGTAGATGGGTTCGAGGACTTCAAAACCATGCTGATAGTTTATACCCATGCGTACACACGTGTGCTGATGCAGGCCACAAACGGACCGTCTCCCGCAACATTTAAATTATCTTTTTGTGTTTTCTTCCCTGGGCCGTATCATTGGACGTTCAAAACTACCTATTCTTGATCGAAATTTCGTCTTAATCCAATGGACGGGGTGGATTTCCCGTAAAACACTTCCATGGGGCCCACCGATCACGACACAAAGGGTGCGAAAGGTTTCGTACAATTTGAAAATCCGGTTTTCCAGTGCGGTTGTGGGGCACCATCTTTGATCATATGGCGATCTGAGAACGTCTATCATGTAGAGGACCCAAGAAAGTCCTAAGGGACGGTGTTTGTTGGAATTTGAACGAGGAAAGTATGGTGTTTTGAGGTCCCGAACTTGGCTGCGAAAAGGAATTTTGTCTTCTAGCAAATTCCCAAATCCGAATTTCACAACTCCAGCCACTCCATCAGCTATAAAAAGAGTTGCAAAACATGAGGAAGGGCATTCAGAAATTGAAAAAGTGGAGAATTCCAGATCTAGAGCAAAGGAGAGAAGAAAAAGAAGAAAGAAGAAAGAGAGAAATTGGTTTGATGTTTTTATGAATTTTTATTTATCCATATGTTTAATGAATTTTATGGGTAACTAATCTCTCAGCTAGGGCTGAGATGAAACCCCTAATTTGAACACCTCTTTTTCTATGTTGATTTTATTTTAATTAGATTGGTTTGTTTCTTTCCCTAGTGTGCTTGATTGCTTTAAATTCCATACTTCTTCATCTATCAACTTTGATCAGAGTCTATGCATGGATGTGGTCTGGATGCTTATGCTAGGTACTTGTGTCTGATTATGAACAGGTTCCTGTAGAGGAAGAAACAGGGTGCTTTACTGAACTGCATATTCCATATGCCTGATTTGGACATGGGATATGTTATTCATGGCATTGCTTGAAGGAATTAGACAATCTGTATGCCCGATTAAGGACACAGATTGTGCTTTCTCTAGATAAGTTAGATCAATCTATATTAAAGTGAATTAACAGACAAAACAAGGGTTAGGATAATTAGGTGGATTCAAAGTCCAAGTGCTCTTTCTCTTATTGAATTTTCTTCCCTATCCTCAATAGTTATTTTCTATAAATTTGTGTTAGTAATTTGCTCCATTATTTGTTGAATTAGTTAAGGAGGATCACATTTGAATTGTGACGATCAGTCCTCGTGGGATTCGACCTCGATCTTACCGAGTTATTACTACATCACAACCCTATACTTGGGGAGTGAATAAGTTTTTATGCGCCGTTCTTGAGGGACCTGTTTCGTTCCAAAATCCTTGAATCAATTTCAAGGTGAATTTAAGATTCTCTCTTATCATAATTCATAGCTTAGGATTTTACTAACTTAGAATTTTTTTTTTTTTTTTTTTTTTTTAGAAACTAACCTATTTCCTATTTTGTAGGGTCCTGACATAAATTTCTAATTTGGTAATCCCTTCTAAGTTTCTTACTTTTTCTAATTTCTATTTTTAGAATTAGGATTTTATTTTTAGAAATTTTTAGTTTCTAATTTTAGATTTAGATTCTTCTTTTAAGTAACTTTCTATTTTCTAGTTTTAGAAATTTTTTCCTTTTTAGAAACTAACTTAGCTTTTTATTTTTAGTAACTTTCGAATTCTAGGATTTCTTTCCTTTTAGAAACTAACTTGTTTTGTTTTCTTTTGAGATTTTAACATAGATCTCCAATTGGTAACATCTTTCTAAATTCTCCAGGTCCTCTCTACTTTCTATTTTGAGATTTAAGTTTTCAATTTTTAGGAATTTTCTACTTTCTAACTTTGGATTTGGTAACTTTCTATTTTTCTAGTTTTAGAAACTTTCTTTTTTAGAAATTAACCGTTGCTTAGGATTTTTCTATCATTATTTTAGGAAACTTGATTTGTTTTTGTTTTTATTTACAGGAATTGAGGAAGGAAGCTACTAAGTGAAGGAGGAGCTTCTTAAATCTTCTGACATCAATCATCTCCTTTCCTGGGTTCTTTTTTCCCATTCTTGTTGACATAGTTTTAACTTGTTTTAGAATCTCATAGTTTCTAGTTCTAGTTTTATTTCTCTTAGGTTTCTTTTTAGTTTAGTTTCCTTTCTTACATTGCAATAACTTAGTTTATGCTAGGACGTAGATCTCTAGATAAAGAACTAGCACCTTTTGATCCTGAAATAGAAAGAACATTCCATAGAAGATTGAAAGACATCCCAGTTGAAATGGCGAAGAGAATGGAACTAAAACTCTTAGAGATTATTCAGCCTGTCCAATTCAATGCGCCTTCATGCATAGTGTTTGCCCACAACCACGGCAGTGACACTTTGAACTCAAGACCGGGTCATACATTCTTCACCTTCCTTTTTATGGGTTGGACAAGGAGGACCCATATCATCATGTGAAAGAATTCCTAGACATTTGCTCCACCTTTAAATTCCAAAACTTCTCGGACGATTCGATCCGCCTCACGCCTGTTTCCTTTTCTTTGAAGGATAAGGCGAAAGCATGGTTGAATTCTCTAGAAGTTGGATCTATCACTACATGGGACCAATTGTCTAGAAAGTTCTTAAACAAGTTCTTCCCTGTTCACAAAACTAATGCTCTCTCGTAGAGAAATCACTAATTTCACACAAAAAGAGGAGAGCACTTTCATGAATGTTGGGAAAGATGGAAGGACTTGCTTCTTAAATGTCCACACCACGGTTTTGAGAAGTGGCAAACAAGTGCAATACTTTTATGATCCCGACACCCCAACAGCCGCATGGTTGATGCCACCAAAGGAGGGTCCTTCATGACTAAAAGCGATACTGAAGCATGGAAATTCTTTGAAACCTTGTGTGAAAACTCCCAAAGAATGGGACTATTCAGATAGAGGTGAAAGAAGTTCCCAACCACAAAAGAGAGGTGGTATATATGAGATAGGAGTCATGCCGGATCGTGCGCCAAGCTTGATAACTGACAAAGAAAGTTGATGCTCGGGTATTAAATAATGGACCTCCACAAACCGCTCAAGTCGAGGCATGTGCCATATGTTCTAGTCCTCGCCCATCCTATGCGGTCTTGTCCATTTGGTGCAAAGATCCCCGTAACTTCTTTCTCGAACAAGTACATGCAATGAACACTTTTCAAAGACTGGGAATAATCCTTACGCAGAAAACTTACAATCCAGTTGGGCTAGGCATCCAAATTTCTCTTGGGCAAAAGGACCACATCAAGGAGGACCATCTGAAATCCTCCCATGCAACCGCACTCCCAAGTTGGCAAATCAACAATTTCACCGGTTTACGCAATATCAACAATTGCCCGCAATCAAGGAAACCATCTCTTGAGGATACACTCAATCTTTTTATGCAGTTTCTCTCCAATTCCAAAAAGACACCCAACAAACCTTACTAGCCAACCAAAGAAAGCTTACATGCAAATGCGCAATCCATTGCCAAGTGAAGTACAAATGGGTCAACTAGTCATCACATTGAGTGAGAGAGAGAAAGGCAAGTTCCTAGTCAACCCGTGGCTAATCCAAAGGGACAAGATGAGATTGGCTCTAATTCTAACCAAGGACAATATCATGAGCAAGCCAAATCGATCACTACCCTTAGGTCGAAACAGATTGATAACAGAATAGAGATGCCTAGGGATGAATCAAATTCTAAAGCGGAAGATCAAGATGAAGCAGAGAGACACACCAATGCATACAAAATTCAAAAGCTCTCGACTCTCCAGAACCACTAATGTGCCACCCTACGTGCTCCAAAGCACCTTTTCCTCAACGTCTTGCACCAATGAAGAAAAGAAACAATTTTGATGAAATCCTGGACGTGTTTAAAAAAGTGCAAGTCAACATCCCGTTACTTGATGCCATCAAGCAAGTTCCTCCTTACGCTAAGTTTCTTAAAGATTTATGCACTCGAAGCGTAAGCAATGTTCATAAGAAGGTCTTCCTTGCAGAAGCGCTTTCACTCCATGATTCAACATAACACCCCTCCTAAATTTAGGGATCCAGAGCCCCCACCATTTCTTGCGGCATAGAGATCATAAGATCGGGAAAGCATTGCTTGATTTAGGGCGGCGTTAATTTGTTACCTTATTCGGTTTATGAGCACTAGGACTTGGTGAGTTGAAACCGACTAAGGTAACATTACAACTGGTGATAGATCTGTCAAGGTTCCCGGGTGTTATTGAAGATGTGCTAATCCAGTTGACAAATTTTATTTCCCAATGGATTTCATAGTTATAGATACTCAGCCTGTTCAGAATCCTCATAGTCAGATCCCAGTCATTTTGGGTCGTCCATTTTTGGCCACATCTAATGCTATTATAAACTGCCGGAATGGAGTTATGAAATTGTCCTTTGGTAACATGAATATTAAACTCAATGTTTTTAATGCAGGACAACAACCCGCGGATTTGGACGACATTTTTGAAGTGGACATGATCGAGAGCCTTGTGCAGGACTCCTTCCGTACATCTTTTGAAGATCCTCTTGAGACATGCTTAGCGCAATCGGGCATGGATTTTGACATCGATAGTCCCATCCACGAAGTCAATGCACTGCTCGACTCTACTCCTATCTTGGAGACTGAAAAATGGAGAGCGAAAGTGGAACCTTTTCATCCCTCTGAGACTCTTCTCGACCAAGACAGCTTTCTAACTCGAGAAGGCAAAGAGAACAGGTTGTAATGTTCTTCGAACATATAAGGCAAAATTGAACGGAAGATAGCGTAAATACAAGGAGTATGCCCCAACGTATGTAAGGATCATGCTATGGAAATGTCACGTAAAATACAAAGGAAGCATGATCTTAACATGGAAGAAGTTGTTCGAAAGAAGTCCTTAAATTGTTTGATGATAGTGTCAATTACCTCATTTCGAGATAGCACGGTTTATGGGAACTCGCATCACTTGTCTGCGGGATTGGTTAACCACGTGTTGAGGTAAGTTCTTTGGCGGACCCTCGGTCTTAAAGATTAATGAATTCATGGTCCGTTCTTGTGCTGGTGAAGACGTTAAACTTAGCGCTCTGGGAGGCAACCCAAACATTTCATTTGATTTCTTTTTCCTTGTTAGTTAGTTCAATGTTTGTGGGTAACATTACTGCAAACCCTCACGAGACTACAACTCGTCCACTAGGGGTAACCTAGGGGTTTAAAGGCTTGTTGCATATGCTAAATGCAATCGAGAGCACCTGCGAAAGTGGTATAGGTAGGATATTTTATTTTACTGATTTCTCTCTTGTTCTGACTCGCTTTTACGCTGATATTCTTGAGAACGCCTCTTGATTCTCCATCCAGGTACTATCTTTTCCTCACTCCTCTTTTCTTTTCATTGTCTCATGTGTATTGCATGTTTATTTCTTTTACATTGAGGACAATGTAGATTTTAGGTTGGGGGTGGGAAATTAGGTTACCTAATCAGTATTTTCTTGGTCTTGAGTGATTTTGAAGGATAGTTGTGATTTTAAAATTACACGATACAGAATGTGAGTAATTTATGACTCTTGGATTCAGTTGTCTGGTAGATTTCCCAGTTAAGTTTGAATTGTTAATCCATGATTAGAAGTTGTAAACATTGATTGAGCCAGGATTACACATATCAGATCTCACTTACACATTAAGTTTTCAGTTTGATATTAAATGGTAACTTGGTAATCACTAAACATGAAAGGAACCAGCCTGAAAAATAAAATTTTTAGCATCAGTTTATAAAGAAGAATCGTCATCATAGGTTTGCTCCCTATAGATGAAGATTCGATTCCTCATAGTTGACATGAGAAAAGATTTAGGCGACAAGTTTTCACCATAGGTTTGCTCCCTATAGGTGCAGATTTGATTCTCCTCCTTGGCATACTATTTATAAAGAAAAAAAAAATGGTAGAATGAAAGGTTAATCTGTAAGGCAAGTGTGGTTCCAGGTTTGGGTGACATGAGCTCCGTTGTTAATTACCAATGATATCATGAAATTGACAATTGAATCTCTTAATGGTTGTAAGCCGAGATTACATTATACACTCATGGAACTCAATGTTTACAATTGTTCTAATTAATGGATTAATTTTTAAACTTGATTATGAAGTTTACTGTAAGCTTGATTTCAGGAGAAAATCTTCTCACCATTCATGAATCGTGGAATTTTCACATCTCAATTATCTGTCCACCCGTCACTTGAGTTTACAGGAATTGTCTTTTATTTCTGAAATTATTTTTTCGCATGTTTTGCTCGGGACTAGCAAAATGCTTGGTTGGGGTTGTGATGAGGGTCGAATATTGCATCTTAGACCCCGACTATTACCTGATTTTACATACATGATAATGCTCAATGCCATATTTTAATTATGTTTTTATTACAGGATGAACTTAGGAGCGTGTATTGAAAAATGATGTTAAAAGCATGGATTTAACGATCTGATGACACCAAAGGCAATAGACGGACTCCAGGGACTGAGATCGACAGAGTTGTACGCCAGAGATCGAAGAAAACCGAGAAACTGAAGCTTAAGTGGCCCGAAATTGGTCCATAATGCAGATCACGTGGTTTACGCCATCGGATCGACTCGAAACTTCATACATGTGATGGGGCCTCTTAAATTAACCGTACATATTAAATTTCATTATTCCGAAGATCTCGGGAAGTGGTCCAACTTACAGTCAGCTCATTAATTTCCAATTTGGGGTCCACCCGAAAAGTGGATATGCCGAAAGTTAGCATCAACCCCTTATATTTGATGGGAAAACGGATGGACGGAGCGATGTCTTAAAAACATCTCTCGTGGGACCCATATGTACATCGCGTGTGTACGGTGCACAAGTGTGCTTGGTGTGCACATAAAATTCAAAAAGGTCGGTCACCATGACCGACCTTCACCTTCTAAAAAAAAAATCCAAAAATGGCGGGACCGCTTAACTGCTTTGTGCAACAGAGACCGTCGGTCTCTGTTGTGGGCCCCACACATGGTCCAAACGGGTAATCCAGACCGTTCATTCGCTTCTTGGGGCAGCCAGAACCTATGCCTAGCTGACAGAATTTGGAGAATTGAAGATTATGGAGATCTAAACCGTCCAAACGCAGGACTGACGGTAAAGAAAAAAATAAGGTGGACCGCATCAAAATCAATCCAAAAGTAGTCTTTCCCACCTGAAATTTCGTCCTCTGTCCAATGGACGGAGTGGATTTATTGAATCATCGATGGGGTGGGCCCCACTAGAACGGACAGCGGTCCGCGTTCCTTGTTTTCGTCCGCGTAACGGACGCCGCTGGTCCGTTTTGCGAACGGCAATGGGCCCCACTCATCATCTGTACGGATGATCCGAACCGTCTATCTTGTAGATGGGTTCGAGGACTTCAAAACCATGCTGATAGTTTATACCCATGCGTACACACGTGTGCGGTACAGAGGCCACAAACGGACTGTCCTGCAACATTTAAATCTGATCTTTTTGTGTTTTCTTCCCTGGGCCGTATCATTGGACGTTCAAAACTACCTATTCTTGGCTGAAATTTCGTCCTGAATCCAATGGACGGGGTGGATTTCCCAAAAACACTTCCATGGGGCCCACCGATCACGACAGTACCAAGGGTGCGAAAGGTTTCGCACAATTTGAAAATCCGGTTTTCCGTGCGGTTGTGGGCCACCATCTTTGATCATATGGCGATCTGAACCGTCTATCATGTAGAGGACCCAAGAAAGTCCTAAGGGACGGTGTTTGTTGGAATTTGAACGAGGAAAGTATGGTGTTTTGAGGTCCCGAACTTGGTCTGAAAAAAATTTTGCTATGATAACATGACAAGCTTCCCAAATCCGAATTTCACAACTCGACCACTCCATCAACTATAAAAAGAGTTGCAAAACATGAGGAAGGGCATTCGAGAAATTGAAAGAGTGGAGAATTCCGATCTAGAGCAAAGGAGAGAAGAAAAAGAAGAAAGAAGAAAGAGAGAAATTGGTTTGATGTTTTTATGAATTTTTATTTATCCATATGTTTAATGAATTTTATGGGTAACTAATCTCTCATAGGGTTTGAGATGAAACCCCTAATTTGAACACCTCTTTTTCTATGTTGATTTTATTTTAATTAGATTGGTTTGTTTCTTTCCCTAGTGTGCTTGATTGCTTTAAATTCCATACTTCTTCATCTATCAACTTTGATCAGAGTCTATGCATGGATGTGGTCTGGATGCTTATGCTAGGTACTTGTGTCTGATTATGAACAGGTTCCTGTAGAGGAAGAAACAGGGTGCTTTCTCAATCGAGGCGCATATTCCATATGCCCGATTTGGACATGGGATATGTTATTCATGGCATTGCTTGAAGGAATTAGACAATCTGTATGCCCGATTAAGGACACAGATTGTGCTTTCTCTAGATAAGTTAGATCAATCTATATTAAAGTGAATTAACAGACAAAACAAGGGTTAGGATAATTAGGGGTGGATTCGAAAGTCCAAGTGCTCTTTCTCTTATTGAATTTTCTTCCCTATCCTCAATAGTTATTTTCTATAAATTTGTGTTAGTAATTTGCTCCATTATTTGTTGAATTAGTTAAGGAGGATCACAGATTTGAATTGTGACGATCAGTCCTCGTGGGATTCGACCTCGATCTTACCGAGTTATTACTACATCACAACCCTATACTTGGGGAGTGAATAGGCATGGATTACACACATACATCAATATGGGCCCCACGAGTTTAGTCCTCGTCCACGCGCAAAAAGTGTTCCGTAAAGATCACTTTATTGGCATTAAATACGAGGTAACTTCTTAGTCCCTAGAAAACCGTGCAACTACTAAACCAAGGTCAGGAGTATTTTCATCCAAAACCATCTCCAAAACCTGTCAGAAGGTCCTTTAGAGAATATATGGAGTATCATAACTATCAAGGTAATTTGCGCAAACTTCGAGGCGCGTACGGTCAATTTCCCCTACAAAAATTTGAAGCAATAAAAGTATTAACAGAACCGTCTTGGAAAAGCGGCCTATAAAATTCTCAAATGGGTACTAATATTTCACCGCTACTTCATTCACCCATCAGAAATGATAAAATAGCCTCCCCTGGTGCTGAAAGAACCCCTACCCAAACCCTATTCAGGCGCATTTTCGGTCATGTCCATATTAGCCATCTGTTTTCTAACTATCAACTGTTATCTCAGCCATCCGATCATTGGATGATCCTTGGGCATTTGCGTTAGTCATCTCGGTCTATGTCCTACTCATGCTTTTATTTTTCCTACTTGTATGTCTACGATGGAGCACAAGAAAACTCTGACAAGAGAGAGAGAGAGCTTTTTTTTTTTTTTTTAACACACCACACACATCATGTGGGGCCATCTTTGATGTGAACCATGCAACATGTGGGCTTACCTTGATGTGGACCATTCATCATGTAGGCCCCCACCTTTAATACTAGTCATTCATCATGTGGCCCAACCTTTGATGTCAACTTTCCATCATTATCTTAATGAATAAAAAGCCCTCTATTTAAAATTTTTTTTTTTTTTCTAACAAAGCATGGGATATTCCATATATTAGGCTCAATCATTTCATGGTGATGGGGTTTTCCTCCTTAGTTCAGAGGAGAGGTAGTGCAGCCTGTTGTAAAATGGATGTCTTAAAGCTTGTTTAACTGCGCTGCTCGACCGGTTAAGGCTCTCTCAACTCGAAGTCCAGCGTGCTAGATTTTTTGGCGTCGACCAGTCGAGGGTCAGGCTCGACCGGTCGAATGGGTCCTTCGACCAGTAGAGGACCTGGCTCGACTAGTCGAGGGTTACGCAAATTCTACACGGATTTTGTGTGGACTGCGTAAATTTGAGGCGGTTTCGCAGAGGTGCAGAAGGGGAATTGCCTAAACTATAAATAGGGGTCCCTAGGGCTATTCTAGGGTATGTTAAGGCTTCCTAAAAGTGATTCCATTAAGGCGTTTTCATGACCAAGGTGAGAGAGAAAGAAAAGTGAGAGAAAACTTGTGGAAGGGAGAGAGAGGAAGCTTATGGAAGAGAGGATTCTGCTCATAGAGGTGATCTACTGCGCAGTCTACGTCCTCGTGATCGGTGAGATCTCTCTGTTTTTTCATAATTCTCTTATTGTTCATCCACACCTACGTGGGTGAAGAAAGTTTGATCCAAGCGGTGTGTGCTTGTGATAGATTGTAACGTTCTATTTCATAGTGAATTGTTGCTTTGGACTAGGTCCCGTGGTTTTTACCTCTTCGAGGGTTTTCCACGTAAAATCTCTTATGTCGTGTGGTTTGTGCTTTGATTTATTTCATTGCTATATTATATCCCACAATTCTAGTTTTTTGGGAGGCGAGATCCTAAGGTCTTTATGCAACGCTCCCAACAAAGTGGTATCAAAGCGTCCAGGTTGGTTGAACAGAGTGGGATCAGTTCTGAATTATAGAAGGTGGCTTATCAAGGATGCTCAGTCAATGGTTCTAACTGGACCATATGGAAGGCTAAGATGGAAGACTTGCTTTATTGCAAGGACTACTTGTATGCTCTAATTCTAGGCATATCAGCAAAGACAAAGGATATGTTAGATGATGATTGGAAGAATTTGGACCAGAAGGTGGTGGGGTTTATTAGATAATGGCTGGACGATTCTGTATTCTACCATGTGTCTAGGGAGACCTCAGCCGCTAGCCTATGGCTGAAATTGCAAAGGTTGTATGAGAGGAAGACAGCCGACATTAAGATTTTTCTGATAAGACGACTTGTGAATCTCAAGTTCAAAGATGGTGGTTCTGTGGTTGAGCACTTGAATGAGGTCAGCAACATATTAAACCAACTCTTCACTATGAAGATGGTCCTTGACGATGAATTACGGGCTTTACTATTGCTTAGTTCATTGCCTGCCGATTGGGAGACATTGGTGGTGTCTCTGAGTAACTCTGCGCTAGACGGAAAGGTGTCTATGAAATAGGTAACTAGTTGTCTCTTCAATGAGGAAGTCTCAGGGGTCTACTCAACAAGAGGCCCTTCTGACAGAAGATCGAGGGAGAGGAAAGAACAGAAAGGGCGGGAAGGCCTGAGATAAATCAAGAGACAAGTCGAGTGTCAGGAAAGATGTTGAATGCTGAAATTGTAACAAGAAGGACCACTATAAGTATGAATCTCATAAGAAGAAGAATGACAAGAAAGGAAAAGGAAATGAGAAGGAAGATGAATCAAACTCCACTACGGTTGCTTCAGATGGTGACGTTGTACTTGTTCTTTCGGCAGATCATGATGTTTGTCTCATGGCTACGAGTCATGACACCGACTGGGTGATAGACTCGGGAGCCTCATTTCATGTGACTCTACGCAGGGATTTCTTCATAAGCTACAAGTCAGGTGACTTTGGGACCGTAAAGATGGAAAATTCTGGCGTATCAAAGATCATAGGGGTCGGTGATATTTGTGTGAAGACTGATGTGGGCTGCACATTGGTTCTCAGGGATGTGAGGCACATTCCAGACTTTCACCTTAACTTGATGTCAACGGGAAGGTTAGATGATGATGGCTATGAAAGTCGATTTGTTGGTGGGTGCTGTAAGCTCATCAAAGGTTCGTTGATTGCAGCAAGAGGGAAGAGTTGTTGCACCATTTACAAGGGAAGTGTCAGTGTGTGCAAGGGTGGGTTGAACGCAGTGGAATATTCAAATACTAACATGTGGCACAGGCGTCTAGGCCACATGAATGAAAAAGGGCTTCAGCTACTAGCGAAGAAGCGGCTCCTTCCAAAAGTGACAGGTATACCTCTCAAAACCCGTATTGACTGTTTATCAGGGAAACAACATAGAGTTTCATTTGTTAAATCTGCTTCCCATGTTAATAAAATGCGTGCATTAGATTTGGTTTATTCTAATGTTTGTGGTCCTATGAGGACAAAAACCTTATGTGGGGAATTGTATTCTGTCACTTTTATAGATGATACATCTAGGAAGGTTTGGGTTTATGCTTTGAAATCCAAGGATGAGGTCTTTGGTGTGTTTAAAATGTTTCATGATATGGTCGAGAGAGAGACAGGTAGATCATTAAAGTGCATCAGCACTGACAATGTTGGTGAATATATTGGTGACTTCCACAAGTATTGTAAGTTCCTGGGTATACGGCATGAACAAATGGTTCCCAAGACCCCTCAGCATAATGGTGTGGCTAAGTGAATGAATTGCACCATTGTAGAGAGAATCAAATGCATGTTATCCCATGCAAAGTTGCCCGAGATGTTCTGGGGAGAAGAAATGCACATGGCAGTGTATTTGATGAACAAGTCTCCATCAACCTCGTTGAATGGAGAAATACCTGAGAAGGTGTGGGCTAGACAAGATCCATCGTACGGTCATCTCAGGGTGTTTGTATGTAGGGCATCCATTCACGTACCAAAGGATGAGATGTTCAAGCTTGATGCGAAGATCAGGCAATGTATGTTCTTGGGGTATGGTGATGAAAAGTTCAGCTACATATTGTGGGATCCGACTGAGAAGAAGCTTGTCAGGAGCAGAGATGTGGTCTTCTTTGAAGATCAATGTATAAAAGACATTTGTAAGCCAGAGAAGTCCCAGCCTAGTTCAGGTGAGCTACAGGACATGAATCCGGTTACTCCTCCTATGGTGCCTGATGACGGGGGAGTACAACAAAGTGCAGAGGACGAGGGAGTTCCTACAGAAGATGAACCAGGGGATCAGTCACCACTTGATCCATCTGTTGAGCCATAGGTGAAGAGGATATCTAGGGACAAACACCCATCCAAGAAGTCTCACCGTATGAGTACATTATGCTCACTGATGGGGGAAAGCCAGAAGATTATTCTGAGGCCCTAGCCGACGAGCATAAGTGGAAGTGGTTAAAGCTATGCAAGAAGAGATGAAATCCTTACATAAGAACCCCACCTATGATATGGTGAAATTACCTAAGGGCAAAAAAGATCTGAACAACAAGTGGGTGTTCAAAAAGAAGATTGAACAGAAGAACAAACGAGGTTCAAGGCCAGACTTGTGGTGAAAGGGTTTGGTCAGAGGAAATGTATAGACTTCGAGGAGATATTCTCACCAATGGTGAAGATGACATCCATACGGGTGTTGCTTGGGTTGGCGGCTAGCATGGATCTGGAGATATAACAGTTAGATGTTAAAACTGCCTTTCTCCATGGTGACTTGGAAGAAGAGATCTACATGCGCCAACTAGAGGGGTACGAAGTCAAGGAGAAAGAGTATATGGTGTGTAGGCTTAGGAAGAGCTTGTATGGGCTAAAATAAGCTCCAAGGCAATAGTACAAGAAGTTCGACTCGTTTATGTTAAAGCATGGATATGACAGAACGGAGTTGGACCACTGTGTGTTCACGCGCAAGTTCTCAGATAGTGATTTCTTAGTTCTGTTGTTATACGTTGATAACATGCTCATCATGGGTAAAGACATCAAGAAGATTGACAGGCTAAAACAGGAGTTGGGCAAGTCATTTGCGATGAAAGATTTGGGCCCGGCTAAATAGATCCCAAGAATGAAGATAACTCGCGACAAAAGTAACAGAAAGCTTTGATTGTCACAAGAGCGGTATATTGAGAAAGTCCTAGAGCGGTTCAATATGAATGCAGCGAAGTTGGTTAGTACTCCATTGGATGGTTACTTCAAATTGAGCGACAAACAGTGTCCAAAGACTAAGACAAAGGTGGATGAGATGCGGAATATACCCTACACGTTAGCGGTAGGAAGTTTGATGTATGTTATGGTGTGTACGTGCCCAGACATAGCATATGCGGTTGGTGTTGTTAGTCGGTATCTTGCCAATCCTGGTAAAAAATATTGGGCAGCGGTGAAATGGATACTACGGTATCTAAAAGACTCATCCAGGTTGAGCCTATGCTATAGTGATGGAAAACCTATGTTAGAAAGCTACACAGATGCAGATATGGCAGGTGGCATAGATTCCAAGAAGTTTACATCGGGGTTCATATTCACGTTTGCAGGGGGAGCGGTCTTTTGGCAGAGTAAGCTACAGAAGGTCGTAGCATTATCGACGATAGAGGCTGAGTACATTGCGGTCAAGAGGCATGTAAAAAGGTGCTTTGGATGAAGAAGTTCTTATAGGAACTTATCCTGAAGCAGGAGCAGCACGTGGTATATTGCGATAGTCAAAGTGCTATACACTTGAGTAAGAATCTAAGTCAGCATTCTAAGTTGAAGCACATAGAGATTCAGTATCACTGGATCAGGGATACTTTAGAACAGAAGGTGTTACAGCCTGAGAAGGTCCACACGGACGATAATGGGTTAGACATGATGACCAAGGCATTGCTCAAGGGTAAGTTTAAGGTTTGTAGAAACCTGATTGGCTTAAAGAAGGTAAATTCCTCCTGAGTCGGAAAGGGGGAGATTTGATGGGGTTTTTCTCCTCAGTTCAGAAGAGAGGTAGTGCAGCCTGTTGTAAAACAGGTGTCTTAAAGCTTGTTTAACCACGTTGTTCGACCGATCGAGTGGGCTACTCAACCGGTCGAAAGGAGGTCGAAGGGAGCTGCTCAAGCGGTCGAGGCTCGCTCGACTCGAAGTCCAGCGTGCTAGATTTTTTGGCGTTTACCAGTCGAGGGTCAGGCTTGACCAGTCGAAGGGGTCCTTCGACTAGTCGAGGACCTGGCTCGACTAGTTGAGGGTTACGCAGATTTTGCGAGGATTTTATGCAGACTATGTAAATTTGAGGCGGTTTCGCAGAGGTGCAAAAGGGGAGTTGCCTAAACTATAAATAGGGGTTCATAGGGCTATTCTAGGGTATGCTAAGGCTTCCTAAAAGTGATTCCATCCTAAAAGTGATTCCATTAAAGCATTTTCATGAACAAGGTGAGAGAGAGAGAGAGAGAGAGAGAGAGAGAGAGAGAGAGAAGTGAGAGGAAGCTTGTGGAAGGGAGAGAGAGGAAGCTTGTGGAAGGGAGGATTTTGCTTGTAGAGGTGATCTACTGCACAGTCGACGTCTTAGTGCTTTTACATCCTCATGATCGGTGAGATCTCTCCATTTTTTCATTATTCTCTTATTGTTCATCCACTCATACGTGAGTGAAGAAAGTTTGATCCAAGCGGTGTGTGCTTGTGAGCGGTTGCAACGTTCTACTTCATAGTGAATTGTTGCTCTGGACTAGGTCCCGTGGATTTTACCTCTTCGAGGGTTTTCCACGTAAAATCTCGTGTTGTGTGGTTTGTACTTTGATTTATTTCATTACTATATTATATCCCATAATTCTAGTTTTTTGGGAGGCGAGATCCTAAGGTTTTTGTGCAACGCTCCCAACACATGGAAGATAGAAAATGACCTGGCTGAGCTTTGGGCATAGTATACAGTAGTTCTGTTCTTATTTTAACCTTTTTCCTACCTATTAGAGGAATAGAAATGACTACGGCATATTGGGGTCTGACTACCCATGAAGCAGGATTGGTTT
Source organism: Magnolia changhungtana (assembly GCA_030180095.1). Classification (NCBI taxonomy): domain Eukaryota; kingdom Viridiplantae; phylum Streptophyta; class Magnoliopsida; order Magnoliales; family Magnoliaceae; genus Magnolia; species Magnolia changhungtana. Next base: position 14,980,874 of record JASAUF010000421.1, on the reverse strand, counting down.
GAGCAGAACCCATCCACTTCTCTTTTCCATGCATTTGAGATGATAGAAAATGGAAACGACATTGTGTGATTCCACTATGCATTTTTCTGCCCAAGTATCAATTGAACCCGAATGTATGTTCTTCAGTCCTTATCCCAATAGAGATTTAGCAAGAACTGCCTCCGTATGCTGCTGACAGCTGAACTTCCAAGCACATCCTTAGTAGTTTCTTACCAAGGAGAGAATGATTGTTGTTTCTTGTGAACTTGTCATTACTGTTAGGCTTTTGGCTTATTACTAATTATTCCTTCAATGAAGTTTCCTGATTTGTAGTATAACAGCTTACCATGTGAAAATATTCCAAACATAGTTGAGCTTAATGTCTTTTAGACTACCATCTTTCCAGCTAAAAGTAACGGACAGATTCAGTGTTTCTCGACATCACTCTGATATGTTTCCACATAATCTAATTAGTGGGAATGACAAGGGTCATCATTTCACAAAGGGTAAGATATTTCTTTTCCAAATTGGATGGGGGCAAAAGGCCCGAAAAGGGTGCCACTTGGGTAGGACAGGTTGGGTTGAGTGTCAACCCAAACCCAACTGTAGCTCAGAAGGCGTTGGCCCAAGGCCCAACTCAACCATAGACCCAATTCAAGCTATCCAACATGAGGGTATTGAATACTTAACTCTTAACACAATTTGGGTGGATCAAGTTAGATTAAGACAGGTTGGGTTGGGTTAGATTGGATTAACACTTGCAACTAGCCCATAGAATCAAACATCTAAGCATCAAATAATATTATTAAAGTAATAATTGTAAGCACTTATTTGATAATAGGAAAATAAAGCTTACAATCATCACTCGTATACAAATAAAATTAAAGAAACAGATTTTAAAATAAATAAACTCATTAGAGTTTCCATGCAGGGACGGTTTCACACATGAAACGTATATGGCATAGACTCCACAGCACAAATGGCTACAATCTTGAACCATGTTTTCCATGCAAGCCATAATCTTAGAATTTATATCATGTATATTAATCATAACTCATATGTATAAATAATGCATATGAGGTCAGGTTCACATTTGGTGGGGTTATCAACACCTCAACCGAAGCCTAAACCAATCTGGAATTGATTCGAGGTTAGGTTGAGGATTTTCAGCCAAAGCCCAAGCGCAAGCCCAAACCCACCTCATCCTAACGCAACCTATAAACTTTGGGTTCAGATAATCAGGTCGGGGTTGACCCAAGAAGGATGCACCACTAACCCATCTTATGTTTCAAGGGAACCACCTGATATGAAAATGCTCTTAGCAGAGAAAATTCGATTTTGTTTTGACTTGATGGAATTTGGGGAGAATACAGAGTTCACAACTGTAAGTTCGATACCGGGTCCTTACTCTTACTCGGGTGGTAGACTCCTTGAGAGTTTCAACACCGGCTGAAGGGTTCGAGTTCCCATGGTGGTGAAATCCCACGGCGTGCGTGTGTGCGTGTGGCGTGAGTGTGTGTGCGTGTGTAAAAAAAAAAAAACTGTGAGTTCGATACCAGTTCTGTTAGTATGGATGCATGTTTTTTCTTTTTGATATGTTGTCATGTGTTATTTTGGTAGCAAATCAAGTTCTAAATCCTCGAAAATTGGTACCGTAAAAAAAGCTGCTAAATGTCCAAAAAGGTGCCGGTACAACCTTTGTCAACGCTCAGACAAGCACCGAAAAAGGGGTGCTTCAGCAAAGGATTTAGCGGCGCTAATCAACCTTTACCAGCGCTTTTGTGGTCGCCGTAATTGAGTAGCCTTTTCCGGTGCCCATTCTCATTTTATCGGCGCCTCTGATGGCTACCGGTAATCTCTGAAAAAGCTTTTAGAAAAGTTTTTTAAAAAACGCTGCAAAAGTCTGTCCAAGCGTCGGTAAAATTATTCTAAAGCACAGTTTCTAGCCAACATTTAATCATGAAAAAGCGCCAATAAAATTCTATCCAAGTGCCGGTAAAAGTCTTCCGAATGGCTTTAGAGATTTGAGAGGCCCTGGTTAAAAGCCATACAATCCACAGTAGAGGCCAATAAAATTTTCTTATATATATAATTCAATTGGAACCTGTATTATTTTTTTTAATATTTAAAACCTAAAAAATGTTGCAATACAATTAAAATGAATATTAAACAAAAATTATATTACTTTACAATAAAAAATATATAATATTTACAACAATAAGTTGAAAATGATCTTGAATATATTAAAAAAAAAAAATACTCCATGTGGTCCACTCCTAGCTTGACCACATCACTGAACGAAATGTAGACGACCGGACTGGTTGCCTTTTCATCGAGCTACTCCATGCATGTGCTTGTCTAGGAACATGGATGGCAACCGGTAGTTCTGAAACAACGGAAGAGATCATCCACCATCATTATCTTCACAATTTAACTATCAAATACTGTGTACTTTAACCAGTATCTAGCTAAATTGTATCTAAAATTACAATTCAGGAGCTGTCCAAATGCATCTAAAAAGGCAAAGAGCAGTTCTAATATTTGAGTAAAAAAGTTGACTAATTAAACCGCAGAGAGAATAACATACCTAGGAAATGCTTAAGATGATAGGATTCCAATACAACCATACTGCTTTCTCATTCAATAAACAAATAATGAAATAGAAACGAAACTAAGACAGAATAACATTAGATGAGAAGATTTTGCTTAAAAAAGAAGTAGAAGAAGAATAAAAAGATTCGACCAAACAAGAGATTTTGTACAGCGCATAAAACACCCAAGCTCTGTTCTCATAGTTATGTTATCCACCATTAGATGTCATGTTTCATATTTTGACTGTGTTTGGATGCACAAGTGGATTGATTTGTGAACATTCAATTAACAAGAGGAAATGACCAAATTAATGATTCTTCTGAGTATTTGTAGTGAGGAAACACCTTAGGTTTGAGTATCCATAGCACGCACCATTACAACTTCCACCACACGATGGTAACTCCAAATAGGGGTGGCAATGGATCGGTGTCAGCCCAAGCCTGGCCCATTTCCAAAACAGGTCAAGAATTCTTGCCTAAACCTAAACCTGACTGACGACTCATTACCCTCTAACCTGGCTCAAACCAACAAGACCCAGTTAATAGTTAATGGGATGGGCTCAACCTACCATGATCCAGTTAAGGTTTCAGAATGGAATATGACACTAAGGCATGAACAACCTAACCTAGACAGTGGATAGGTACACACGTAAAATGATCTTCTATACTTTCTTTTCTTTTTTTTTTTTTTTTTTTTTTTTTTTTTTTTTGTTTTTTTTTGGTGGGGGGTTGGGGGTGGTTTGGGTCAGGTCGGGCCCATTGATAAACTATATGGTCAGGTCGGGTCAAGTAGGGTTCAACCCAAGCTTCGGCGATTTTCTTAAACATAATCATAAAGTTTACCTTCCCAATGGCATTACTTAATTTCGCAAAGGCCTTTACTTGCAAGAATTCTGACAAAACCTGCAACATAAAATCATTAGGAACAATCACCAGATCTTGAGCCAGGAAACATTAGGTGGATAACTCATTTCTGAACTTGACACAGCATAATTTGACCGCCTCTCCATTAGTTGAGATAACACTGTTTTGATGTCAACAATTGGCTGCAAAAACAAATGCAAGGAAAATAACAGAATTGGTACACGCTCATAGAAAAAGAGAATACTTCAAGAGCACACGCTCATCTTCTCAATTCTAAACTCTTAAAAACTAAGAAAAATCTGCATCGTCCAAAAACCAAACACACATCCAACAATTCATGGTAGCAATAACTGCAACAAATGGCTGGTGGGTTTGAGTACTCATAGGTGGTGAAATTCCACTACAGCGTGAGTGTGTGGGGTATGTGTGCATGTACAAAAAAAAATAAAATAATAAATAAATAAATAAATAAATAAATAAAATGGAACAAATGGCTCGAGATCTTCCCAACCTGATTAGTTGATTCAGCCAATCCCAAGATAACCCAACAAGGTTTAGTGAGAAAAGCATGGGAATGGAAACAAACAAACTGACCTTCCATTCCAGTTCCATTGTCACACACAAGGGGCTGAATGTCCTCAGTATCAGTCATCTTTTATATTGAGCTTGTACCACCAACCATGTGTCAAAACAGTTATAAGCAAGCATGTTTGAAGGTACTTTAGCAAAATCAGACACATAATTGATGTACAGAACTGGCAAAACAAGTGCCTGTAAACTGGTTTGAGTCAAGAATACTGATGTATGAAAAAGTTGAGATGCATTTTCCAATGGAACCAAGCGGGCATTAAAAGCACTCAGCAAAGATTAAAATTGGGACCTTAACATTCATAATGTTCGAATCTGTAATGAATAAGAGCATAGTAAAGCAAAGGCATATTGCCATATCAAGAATAGAAATGGTGACATATCAGAACTGAAATGAATATGAAAATGGTAAGGTGAAGTAATGAACCTTCGTCTTATCAGATACGTCCTCGTAGTAATGAACTTTCGTACAAAAAATAAAATAAAATTAAAAAAAAATGAACTTTTGTACAAAAAATAAAATTAAATAATAATAATAATAATAATAATAGATGTACTTGACCACCAAATGGTTAGGGAAGAAAGTGAAAAGAAAGAACAAAAAGAGAAATGAACTTACATTAACACCTGCAAGTTTTGACTTTTTCTTCATTTCCTCCTTGAACTTGTCCTTCCCAATGCAACCCATATGACTGGTCACACCAGGAATTTGTAGCATCCACTGCGAAACACATTAAAAACTCAACCTATCTAAATAATGAATTAACCAGAATAATAAGCAGAAAAAAAAATACGGCAATCAGTAAATATATACCTAGGCAACCTTGCTGAAATATATACCTTTCTTTACACACACACACACATGCGTGCGTGTGCGTCACAGAACCCTGCCATTGATCAATATAATTATAATCTGTTTTACCTCCTGTAATGCACTCCACATTCACTACAACAAAAAAGGCCTTTAGCCTGAATTCAAAACTGTGGCTAAAAAGGTTTTAAAAACGAGGCTAAAACCTTTTAACTCGGTTTTGCCTCAGTTACCCAAACCAAGGCTACAACCTCAGTTAAAAAAGGTTTGACTTAGGTCCCTTTCAAAACCCACTTTTGTACCATTCAAAAAATCAAAAAAGAAAAAGGTAAGGACAAGAGAGGCCCGAGCGCAGCGCTTAGCAAAAGACCTTTAAAGGAAAGGACCGATTTGCCGGAGGAACGCGGCTGTGGGGCGAGCCGTAGCGAGTGGCTTTCCCAGAGAATTGGTTTATATAAAATATCTCTCCTCTCTGTAGCTGCCTTTACTCTTTCTTGCTAAGCGCCAGATAGCATTCCGGAGTACACCGAGCGCAGCGAAGGCGCTTACCACATTTGTCCCCCTTTAGAGGAAAACCGATGTCGTTCTCTAGTTAGTATGCTAGAGGGATAATGAGGTACATTTAAACTGGGTAGGCACATTAGGAAATCCCAAAAAGGACAGAGAGTCCTGTCATGATCGCGCACCCGATGAAAGAGCTTTACAAGCGGCACTGCCAAGCGTAGGGCTTCCCCGAGAGAGAGAGAGAGAGAGAGAGAGAGAGAGAGAGAGGAGAGAGAGAGAGAGAGAGAGGAGAGAGGAGAGAGAGAGAGGGAGGAGAGAGAGAGAGAGAGGAGAGGGAGGAGAGGAGAGAGAGAGAGAGAGAGAGAGAGAGAGAGAGAGAGAGAGAGAGAGAGAGAGAGAGAGAGAGAGAGAGAGAGAGAGAGAGAGACTACCTTGTAATTCCACAAGGATGTGAACACAAAATACATTTCAATGAATGTGCTGCCGACGGATCTGAACTCCTTGTGATTCCACAGGGATGTGAACACAAAATGCATTTCAATGAATGTGCTGCCGAAGGATCTGAACACCATCTTCTGGTATTGGTAAGATTTGAGAATCACTAGGTGTGTCTGTTCCATGCCTACGAGGCATTAACTCCTCTCCGACATCGACACATCATTTCTTCAGGTGCAAATCAGAAACAAAGTACAAATCATTAGAAACAACATGAGTAATACAAGGGGCATGCTCTGTCGGTAATGGTACCACAATAAGCTACAGAATCAATTGAGAAAATTACTAGATAGAAAATAGATATATGCATCACCTGATATAAAGTTAGCCATATATTCAACAAACCTAACAGTTGAAATTTCATAATCCTATCTAGAGAAGGCATCAAAGCCGTGACTCTTCACTATTTCCATTCCCTACTCATTTGGCATATGTACTACCGATTAAAAAACATCCTGACATGTAGTTGCATGTACATTGTATATAAATAGACTTAATGTATGTTCAACAGAACATGAATTCCATTGAATGGATGGTTTGGATCATCCATTTAGTAATGGTTCTTTTAGTACAACCTATGATGAGTGGACTGGACCCAATGGACAGTCCCTAATCCTTATAGCTGAGATGGATACCAACAAGTCCATATGCAACTATGTACATAGGAAGGTTCCCATGCAACCCACTAGATCATTTCTCAACTAATGTTTTACCAATCATAACTTTTTATTTCACTCACCAAATGGGCATTAGAATTATTTGACAAAAGATGACCCCAAATGAAAATGAACGCCAAGACAGTACGATCCGTGCATATGTTGTGCTGAATGAAAGAGTGCAGATTAGAACAATTTTTGAAAGCATGAGGTTAAGATAAACTTGCACAGGTTCCAACTAAAGCCTCAATTGAAACATTAAGGTATTTTCGATGAAATAGTTGCTCCGGCTATTAACAAAGTTTCCATAGCACAAAGCAAATAGTCAAAATTAGAACCTAACTGCAAACATAATTTAGATTATGATTAGGCATATGCAATATATTAATTACTGTTAAACATAATCTTCTGGGGTTGTCATTATGTACCAAAACACTCTGGAAGTCAATAGGGTTCTGAATCTTCTGTGGGGAAAGAATAGTGCCTGGATACACTAGTCCGTGCGAGTGGGGGACACACACAAGCAACATTCTGAATGTCTATAGACAGATGCTATGCCGAGTGCTACAGTATTTGAAGCCTGCCCGATTTTACGGTTCTGAGGACAAGATAGCACATTGTTGTATCATGTACAATTGTGGAATAGAATGAATAAGTAAACTTTATAACATAAAATAGGATATTCAGATATCTTGAAAGAGGGTAATTGTAGAAAAAGAAAATTGATGTATAGAAGAAAAAAAAAAAATTGAAAGCCAAGTTCTATTAAAGGGAAAATGCAAGATGAAGACAGCATAACAAGGATGGACCATAACTTGTGGTCCAACCAGTAGGACTTGAGACCTCCTCTTTATAAAAAAAACCCACAAAGAGTCGAATATACCCAATTACTGCCATTAACACAAAACTACTTAGCAAATACTGATTAATGCAATATTAATCACATCACTCATTTCTAATGCAGGAAGTTGAACATGTAAAAACATCAAGATGGCTTGTGATGCATTCACATCAATCTCTAGAGTCCAGACAAAGCCTACTTGACCGAGAAAACCTAGAGATATAATGAGCCTAAATTGCATTCTAGGAACTAACTTCTTCAAATTGATCTCAGTATGTTTTGTTCTAGCATGATATACACAGTATTACTTTGGGAAATGAAATAGCACAAAGGTGAACTATTTCAATTCTCATATGCAAATCAATTATGATGGTTTAGACATGAATTCCCTTCAGTAACCACAACCTTCTCATTCACTTTCTCAAACCTCTAGTAGAATTAAAAGGACAAAAAACCGCCATTTTCTTCATTATTTCACTTGCTCTATATGCCTAACATCGCCACTTATCGATGAGAATTGCATCCCTGGGTTTCTTTTAATTAAGTTCTTTCCAGATTATGCCACATGGTACTTATAGCAGTGAGCAGACATCTAAAAATGAAATTAACTCATTTTTAGATGTCTAACAAACAGGGCCTAAGCTTCTTTTTTTCCCATCTGACTATCAGATTAGTGAACAGTTACAAATGAAAAGTATGCAATGGTATTTGTTCAAAAAGAGCTACCTGTGTTTGAGATCAGCCCCCATTGAGTTTCCTACTGGAAATTAGCGCTATGGAAACAACTGAGAATTTCTACCATAACTTTTGAAAGAATTTCTAGCATAACTTTCATAAAGAAGCAATTTTTAGCTAAAATATAACAATTCAGACTCAATCTACAAAAAGTACTCCGATTTCTTCACAATCAGCAAAAACTATGATAGCATAATGCTTTCCAGATCAGGTCTGCATTGACGTGAAATCGAAATTGATTCCGATTTTGAATTTCATTTTTTATAAAGTGATTAAACAGAAAAGAAGGCTCTGGAGAGAATTTTGAGATCGAATCGAGCTTACCTTGAACTAATTTGGCTATGGATCTATATGGTAAGGAGGTCTTCTAGCAGCTCTCCTTCCAGCTGAGAGAGAGACCGATGGATGGACAATGACACAAAGGCTTCATTGAAGATATGGCCCAGCCTTCTTCCAGCTGAGAATTTCTGCTGGCTCAACAACTTTATGCAAAGCAGGAGCTCTTAGATTCTTTTGCGTGTCAAACACATAAATACGGCCTGACCTGAAAAAGAAAGGACCAATTGTTCAATGATGGTGAACTACTAAAAATGAAGGGATCACAAAACGCATAGCTAGCAACAAAATGAGCATGGCTATTAAATGCACAAGAAAATATTTACAGAGTAATTAATAAATTGCTAAAAAAAAAAAAAAAAAAACATTAATATGCATAGCCCTTAAGAGTGACAAATTGCAAAAGAGGCACATGATTATTCCAAATGTATGTATTATGTGTATGAGGAATGCATGTCGGTTGATCATATCTTTATGCATTAAACTTTGGCCAAAGCAGTTAGGGAGTGTTTTTTTTTTTTTTTTTTCTCTCTCTCAATCTCCTTCAATGTTGCTGGGTGATGCCAGATTCAATCACCCCCTTTGTTCTAGCATGCCATAGGCTGGTGTCGGCCAAAAAGGAAAGAATTTGTGGAAGTTGTCCCTTCTAGCGGGGTTGTGGTCCATTTGGGCAGAGATAAATGATAGATGCTTTCATAAGTGACATAGGTTGCTAGATGAGGTGTTTAGAAAGGCAAAGTTGATATCGATTGGGCATCCTCTATCAAGGTTCTAGCAACTTGTGCCTTGGATTATTTCTTGTTTTAGTTTTTTGCTGTGTAATTCTGGTGTAGAGGTCTATATGCTTTCTTTATTAATTTTTTTCTAAGAAAATGATTCACCAACAAAAACTGAAGTAGCTGAAACAGTTGAAAGTAATTGGAGTACTCTGAAGTTCAAACCATGGAAAAATAGTTATTAATCTATGCATGTTAGAAATCAATGCTTAACTACCTGCATTGTCCAGAAATGACATGAAAAGTAAATTTTCCTAACAAAGCTCCAAATGATGGAGACAAAATGTTAGAGTTGCGACCTTTCCCGTGATGATGCCCAAAAGGCATTAATGAGTGCAGAACAATGGGCGAATAAGTATAAATTCATGGCTCTAAACAAAAACAAAAAATACAGGAAACTCAACTTCTCACTGTATCATCTCTCCTATGCAAGGGAACCAAAAGAAACCTTATCCTAGAAAGTGTTGTGCCAGAAATACGGAAAAAGGTAAAGCACCTCTCTTCAGCACTAAGAGATGCATAGTGTAAGGATAATTCATCACAGGGTTACACGAATCGTAATCTTACTGTGAGATTTCGAATTGCCTTGCTTGGTAAACCATGGTGGAGGATCCCAGTTCAACTCTGAGCTTGGATGTTGGTCCTAATTAATTCAACTCTGAGCTTAGTTAGGTGTTGGTCATCAAAGCTCACGCAACTAGAACTTGTGCACTTTCCCATTGAAAGGCATTCAAAGATCTGTTTCAGCTTCTAAAAGCACAGAGGTTTGTAATTAAAATAGATGTTGGTTCCTTTTCAAGCTAGATAATGCAGGTAGAAGAAAACTCTCTCATTCCATGTCCTTATTTAGAAGGGGATCGGTGACCAAAGCCGTGTTAGGAGAGTTGGATGCATGTGGTTAACATGACCTATTTTTTGTGTAAATGATCTTGACCATCCACGTTAAAGACCACAGATCAAATGGTTAATATTGTCAAATGACTGTAATGCTTGCATGGTGGCTCTTGAAATATTTGACAGACCTAACCAATAGTCTAGATGAATGAATTGGATTGTCCAGGTGTCCCAATGCAACTACCAACACTACTCGTAGAGCTATGGAGCATTTCTCTAAGTATAGAATTAATTTTCTAAGAATGTAATGAACTTTGCTGTGCCACAAAACCTCTCATATATAAGAAATGGGTGCATCAACAATATTAATTGTTTTTTGGAGGACAAGAGTCCTTCATTAAGTTCAAAATGGATCTCTGTCTGGAAATAAGGTAAATACAAAGAAAGAATAAGATAATTCACTGAAATTTACCTCAATGGATATTGCACCACAGAGGCAATCTTCTCCTTACAGTATCAAATCAATTTAAATTTAAAAAATAAAAAATAAAGAAAACATAGCCTAACATTGTGTGTTTGTATGTGCTATCAAACTCAATTGCAACAATTTGTCTGATCATTTAAATAGTAGGTAACCTCTTAATGCAGCACTGGAAATAGGTGCATCAACAATCAAGACGTAGAATTATGCAAGTAGCTAAACTTCAGATGAGACTGCTACAATTAGAAAGCAATTAACTCATATAATAGGTTTGGAAAATAGACAGTCAATATTAAGTATTGACGTCATGTCTATGGAGGAAACATGGTCTTGGTGGTAGACTCACAAGAGTTTCAACACGAGGCCATGGGTTCGAGTACCCATTGTGGTATTAAAAAAAAAAAAAAAAAAAAAAAAAAAACTAGTGGTGTGAGTGCATGGTGTGTGTGGGGCGTGAGTGCGTGGTAAAAAAAAAAAAAAAAACCAAAAAAAAAAAAACAAAACAAAACAAAAGAAACAAGAGGGAGAAAACATGGTCCTGTGTAATAGGAGCAAAAAACCATGTTTCTTTTGTAACAGATGAAAATAGCATAAACTTTACTACATTCACTTGGTTATTGGATTGGAAAAAAATAAAAACACACTCATTTGAAAATTTCCCTGATGCCTTTTTGTCAGACCATCCAAAGAAACAGTACCATGGTGACCCCAATTGTGGGGAATAAAACATAAGCTCTTTGGAAAAAAATAATAATAATAATAAAGAAGGAAAGAAAATGAAGGCCTAACAAAAGAAAGCAAATAATATAAGAAACAACAACAACCCCCTTGAGATACCAAATCATGGGGAGGGAAAGGAGATCATCTTCCACATGACATTGACAACCAAGAATAGAATGCAGAGTTTAAGTTACATGAGCTTTCACATTGTTGCATGACTTATCAGTCCCTGTTCATTCCCACTCAACTGTACACATGGTTTTATGGATGGTGAAATGAATCCAGAGCTATACATCTGATGAACCATATTGTGGATGTCCAACGCTACAGTAACCATATCAATTGAAGAATCCCATATATTCAAATACTAGATTTTTCTATTTTGAATATGCACCATTGCTACAGTGTACACATATTGATTGTGGTTTTAGTTTGCCATACATGGAGTGTTAACATTTAGAAACACATCAACAGTAGATACAAATAAGAATTTGTTAATTTGAGATGGACAACATGTGCTCTAGACACACTAGACACGTGCTCTAGACACACTCTCCAAAGTGCCTATACAAGTGGATACACAGCAATCTTGGTTGTTCATTTTGTGAGCCACGTCGTCTGTGTCATGGCACTCAAATCAGCTTGGTCCATTCAATGTGTGTCACAAGTGAATGAAGAAAATGAATGGTTGGCCAAAAGTGATCAGCAATCCACACTCAATGCATAGTTCTCACAAAGGACCTAATACTTTTCAAGAACACGTCATTCGCAACAGGACCTATGGGATAAATAGTTCAGATTGCCTTAACCATAGCTCCACTTACATGTATGTAATAGAGATTCAAAACCCATATCTATTCTATCAATCCCATCAAACTCAACAACCTATTTCAATCCAAATAACATAAATCAAATCCATCCAATAAACTGCACAAAACCCATTCAAATTTATTTTATTTTTTTATTTCGATCTGACAAAATACCAAATCAAAATCATTCTATAAATCACATGAAACCCACAAAACAGTTTTTTTTTTTTTTTTTTTTTTTAAGACATTTAAATAGAAAATACCACCTAAAGCAAGAAAAAGATTACCTGCACATTGGAAAGATCCAAGCTCCGGATCATTTCACTGCAATCAATCCCACCCCTAGATCGGTCACACTCAAACAGATCAACTTCAGTTTCTGGCACCCAACCGCAATGCACCCCATCCCCAAATCTGTCATGCTCTTGCAGCACAGGTTAACAGCAGTAGCAAAACCACAGGATAACTGGTCAAAAGACAGAAATCCATCCCACAGAACAAAGTTTTTTTTTTTTTTTTTTAAAGAAAGAAAACCTTTATCCACACAACAAGAGCTATACAACAGTATTACATTCAGACAGGCACTCAGCTCAAAAAACCGTCCAAGCCTGCCTATCATATGTCCCCAAGACTGCCCCAAAAGAAAAACTAAATCAGACTCTATCTACTCTAATGCAACCCAGGCCCACCCAGTCCAAGATGAGGGATCCCACAGAATAAAGTTAACACTACAACAAAAATTACCATCTAGTACCCTTACTACAGCTAACAAAGCAGAAGTTCATGACCTGTTATAGAAAAAGAAATCCATTTCGAAAACTTGCATCTGTAGATACTCATTGTTTCATCTGTAATCAAATAAAATTTCCCAATATTATTGGCTGTAGCTAGATAGACATCAGATGGGAAACCAGAAACAAATCTGGTAGATAAGAACCCTATCGAGTATCCTGGTTCACGAGTCAACTGTATTATTACTCATCCCCGCATTGCAAGAGAACAGTTCAAACTGAATTATCAAACTTTCCATATGAAGGTTGCCAAAAGAGAATAACCAAAACAAAAGATCAATCAAACATATAGTATTTTTCATTTTTAACTTGAATTAATAGTGGACACATGAAGATAACTAATCGAACTATCAAGAACAAATTATGCACAAGCAATACAAGAAGAGAAGTAATTGAACTGTTGACACATGAAGGAAAGTGAATAAATGTATGTCATCTTACTGTGTAATTTTTCATCCTCTTGAAAGATTGCATGACCAGTTAGTACAAAGCATCATTCACTCCATCACCAGTCATTCCACATATATGTTTCTTCGCTTACAAATGTTGTACAATCTCATGTTTTTGTGCTGAACGAACAGAAAACAAAATAAATAAGGTGGGGAATAGGAATAATAACACCGGCCTGATTTTCAAGCCGTTAGGCATTCTATGATATAACATCTCTATCATGCATTTCATCAAGTGCCTTTCTAGCCAAGTCCAAATCACCAGACCTGGCGTAAAATGTAACCAGCGCATTAGTGACAAATAGATCAGAATATAGATCAGAATTGAAGCCATGACCAAACACAGAAGCGTGAATCTCCTTACCCAACATTGGATGGGGAAGCGACACCGATGACAACGCTTTCAAGAGGGAGGAGATGGTGAAACTATCAGGTTTAAGGGTGACTTTGAATGATGCCAGAGACGAGAATAGGCAATGGGCTTGCGTTGAAAGAGAAATATTTCGGTGGGGAGTTTCGTCAAGCACCGTGCTGGTGTGATGGATATGGACGAATTTACAGTACACAAAAACAATTTACAGTACATATAAACGAGCTTTGAGGTGAGGAAGTTGTTGGGGATGATCGAGAGGAGAATGAGGCCGGCATGGATCTGCTTTCCCTGGAAGAAGAGGCGGTGGTCAGCACAGTAAAGAAACAAACAGAAACTACAAGAAGAGGGGATTGGATGCTAAGGCTACCCCAAACAATGAAATTTATAATGGGGCGCTCGTTTCCTTCAATTGCCGACGGTAAATGTTGGCAGCCGGCAACAATGCCCTGACAATGCCCCCCTTTTCTTGTAGTGAATATCCATATTAACCATTTGTTTTCTAACTGCCTATACAACCATCTCAGCCATACTCATGCTTTTATTTATCTGTTTGCGTGTCTACGATCGAACACCTGAAAACTCTGACAAGAGAGAGATATTGAAGGTTCTTTGAGCACATCATCGGCGGCAACCACAACCATATCACGAAGCCTACGAAAATAATACCATAACAAACAGAAATAACCATAATGAAGATATTATATTATTTGGGTTAAAAAAAAATCACCACAAGGGAATACATTCGAGACATCTTCATCAAGGAAAGACCGTATATCGCAAGATTTGCACGCGCCATAACAAGTGTTGGAGTTTTTGGGAAGATAAAAAAGAAGTAATACCCAGAAATGGTGCTGAAGGCTGCAATATGCAAAAAACATGGCGACAGCCCATATGGCCATATCGGACCTTCAATCTCTCTCGTCTGAGTTTTCAGGTGTTCGATCATAAGCAAGCAAAGAAATAAAAGCATTAGTACATACACCCAGATAAAAGTATAAGTCGGACATACACCGACACGAAGAATGCAAATTTCCAAGGATCATCCCATGATCGGATGGCTAAGATGTTGTATCTACGGTTAGAAAACATATGGCTAACGACGTAACGTTTGAATAAGGTTTGGGTGGGGTTCTTTTAGTGCGAGGAGACCGTTTTACCAGTTCTGACATGATGAGCCGCCGAAAGGGAAAGGACGAGCCTGTTCGTTGACTTGAAAAATAGTAATTATTCCGAAATTGAGAAAAATACCCCCTACTAAGTAGTATTTGCTAACGCTGAATTTAGAAAGCGCCGCGTCATTTTTCATTAATTTTTTTCTGCGACATGGACCTGGCTTAATGGTTAATATAAAATGAACTATATAAATTATTCTATTGAAAATAATAACTTTCAAAATTACCCATCATCAAGTTACCATGGATATCTTTTCTATTATGAATAGTTTGTGTGATACAGAACCTAACTTTTAACACATGGAACTTCTTCCGGCCCCACCAACTTTTAACACGTGAACCACACTATAAAAACTAATGAAAATTGAATAACTATTGTTGAAACTTTCCTAAAATCCAATGTGATGTTAATTTCTCATATAACTTCTTCGTAAGATCACATGTACCTGGATGAAAAAGGAAACACACAAATACTAGCTTGATCAGGGCTTTCTATGGCCCAAAGAAAATTTCAAAAGTAGACACCCAATTTTCACTATTTCCTGCAGTGTGGCTCACTTGAGCCTTATATCTTGTATACACCCCACCTAAAACAAGGATAAGTCACTCTTTGAACTTCAGCTTAACTTCGATAAATTGTCTCACACTTATTTAGAAATTATTGAAAATCCAAATAAGTCAAAATGGGAGCATACCAGCACGTGTCAGAGACAACCAACGGAGCCAATTAGCTAACACCAAATCCAGTAGTGATTTAGTCACGGCCGAGCATCTGAGTTCTAAAACCCCGGAAACTCTCCGTATATCACAACCGATTTGCGGAAAAGTATAAAATGAACCCTCTCTACCTATGAATCGTTCTTTATACCATTTAGTCTTCCCGAGTAGCTTTATTTTGAAGCGCGAGAAGATATATCTTCAAAATCGAGGAAAGTACAATCATCCTTGTATACAAAGTGGTCATGGTATTGTTGAGGGCAAATTCTGACCGATCAAGATGATTTATGATTCATTGGAAATGTGGTTAAATGATCTTCCTAACAAATTTAAGTTTCTTTCAATCCAGGTTATGATGAGGAAAATCTGGTCCGTTTATCAAAATCATGTATTGTCGAGCAACTAAAGCTAGAAAAACTTTGGCCGCACTTTAAACTAGTCAAACGGGATCTGATTAAAGTGATTTCAGTTGCATTGAAAAGCTTATCAGGCGATGTTTTCAATTTTCTAATATCATCGAAAACATATCATTGGTTAAATTACAAACAATCGATTTCATAAACTGGACGGACGTACTTTCGGCATGTCAAACGAAATGCGATCGAAGTGATTATAGTCTTGTTAGAAAGCTTATCTGATTATATTTCTAACAAAATTAAAATTATCAAAAATGGACAAATAACGAAAAAGATACAAATATTTAAACATTTAGTAAAAAAAATAAAATATAATAATTACGTTTATAAATATACGATATATATATATATATATTATATCAGTTGGGCAAGCGCACACAACACGGATCGAGGCATTACAGCCATTAGTAGCAGATTTCGGTTGCTAATGTTTATATAAGGGATCCAAGGGTTAGATGAATGAACACACAGAGAGAGATACAAAGCCAGAGAGGAATGGAAGGAGAAAGAAACATAAAGTGAGAGAGAGAGAGAGAAACAGAGAGTAGAACGAGAGATATAAAAATACAATGAAGGTATGAGGGTTGGACTTCACCTGGAGGTATTGTGTAATGCCCTGAAAATTGAGGGTCGAGTAACAACTCAACTCCCGAGTTCCAAAACATCACTTATGCAACATATATGCTTATGATTGAATCTTGTCCGTGTTAGTGCGTTAATCATGAGTAGGATTATACCAAAACAGTAATTCATACTCCAGATCAATTAATATAACGCAAGCGGAAGACTAAAAGATGTATATATAGACGTGTATGAGCTAAGAGTTCACGATCGGCTTCTAGAGTATGAATACATCACTGAGTCACCATATACCTATAATAGTTCAAAAATCAAAATGTCAAAAATAGTTCAACTATAATGATAATTCCTGTAGCCCCGTCGATCCGGACAGCCTAAGAGAAACCGCCAGAGAATTGCATATACAAGAACTCATCCTGATCGTCATAGAAATCAGGCTCCGCCTCAAGAGTCGCATCGTCATCTGCAATCAAGACAGAGTCTGGTTGATGTTTAAAACACCGTCCCGTAACGTGGGAGTGAGTGATCAACTTAGTGGAACTATACAACAAAGGTTAACATGTTATCAATTCAGTCAAACAGTAATGATAAAGCAGTAAAATCAAACATCCCTGAATACTCTTATTAATGCAAGAATAATATGAATAATGATGCATGCCCTTGCCTACACTCTCTCATGCAACACCAACTTACGGTCGCGGCATGCTTTCTTCCCTCTTACATGTAGTGCGATGTTATGAACATGATTACCAAGTCTTTATTAGTCTTTTTCATACAGCAGGATTGAGAAACTAAGGTACCTCCCTTATATCAATACCCAATAATGATTTATCTAAGGTCGTCAATCCTAGTTAATCACATATGATAGGCAAGTTTAAGTCACTACCACCAACACCCTACCAACTCGCGCCTATTTTTCGAAAGGCTCGCCGCCAACCCGACTCGGGAACATAGCCAAGGCAGTACGTGGGTAGGCCTATTTTGTACTCGAGGTCACTCCACCAACGCCCTATCAACTGGCAATCTATTTTCGAAGGCTCATCACCAACCCGACTGGGGACCATAGCCAGACTGCATCAATGGAGGCCAACAACTCGAATATAGTGTCCCATACCACCGTATTCGGCTCACGAGTTTGGGTTGCTCATTGGTCACTACGGGGAGGCTCGTCGCCCCAACGTAGGTCGACAACTCGACCACGGTGTCCCATACCACCATGTCCGGCTTATGATTATTAACGGATCGAGGTACCACGGTTAACGAAATTTTCACTAGTGAGTTTGGTACCTTAGGTTCAAGCAGTAGCATCCAAACATGGTGAACATACATCGGGTTAATCGGGTTACTTGACGAGCTCGACTAGCCTGAGCGCATGACAAGTTGAACAACATGAAGTGCATAAGCACTCCGCATGGCCTAACCACTGTCGCTAATTGAAGTACGGCCCGAATTCGCTAAGCACGTCTCGTGTGGTGAAACAACCTCAACCATCTAATCAGGGTCGGTTATCGATTGCCTGGACTATACCATAGTTCCAACCTCATTCCATTTCAACAAGTAATCATAGGAGACAGTCACAGCAGTAATGAACGAATAATTCTATTCTTGTAATCCTATGAACATGTTGTAAAGTGCAACACAAACATGATTTCACCCACATTCATTCCATAAATAAAACATATATCATAATGTAAACAAACATGGAGGAAATCATACATATAATTAAAGTAACCGAGAAGCATATCTCAATCCTCATACAAGGTATTCCTTAGTAACAACTAGCTTACTCATACATTTCTACAATCACTTAGACTACACACATCTTCATACATGTTGTATGTTGGTTATACATGTATTAGGCCAAATCCTTTTACTAGGGAGTTGCCCCGTATACCACATGCATATACCCACAACGGATAATCATGGCATGCATGAATCCGGGTTCCATATTCATTTAATCATTTCCACAAACACTTGGGCTACACACTTTAACATATATAATGTATATTGGTCGTGACATGATTTAGGGCAAATCCTTTCGTCAAAGGGGTTGTCGCCTATACAACAATCATATATCCACGATAGTTAGTCATGGCGAGCACGAATGCAAATTCTATACTCATTCAGTCATTTTCACAAACACTTAAGCTGCACATAATAACATACACAACGTATGTTGATATAACATGTATTAGGGCTAATGCTTTCGCTCAGGAGTTATTATACATACATCTAGCATACATAGACGGCAGTTAATCATGGCAAACTTAAATCCAAATTCCATACTTATACGATAATTTCAACAAACACATGGATTACCCTATATTCAACATAGTTTATGTATAACTAAAAAGTGAAATAAACGACACATTTTGCATGTGAAATAGCACCCACATCAAGAATAAATCATTAACCGACATTGAAAGCCTTAAAAATCATAACCTATACGTCTATAGTCCGCACCTTACGCCGTAGAAGCGTAACGAATTTGATAGAGACTCTAAGTCTTCGTCAACGATGGAATGACAATCTATAGCATGAGTTAAGTCAGCTATTTACCTACTAATGATAATTGAAACCCTAGAACAGATTAGGGTTAGATTTTCTTACCTAAGAACGAAGTCAGAATCGCCGGAATAGCGATTTGGTAGTGATGGATAGGCAGGTAGAATAGCAGGGATCGAATCCCAGGAGTGACTCCAACTTCTCTCACTTTACTCTCTTCTCTCCCCTAGGGCTTCCCTCAAATTCGTATGGAATGAATGAGAGAGGGTTTAAGGTCCTTATATAGGCCTAAAACTGATGAAAATGGCCACAGGGCCAAGGTATACTTACGTTATGTCCAAAGAGCTTCTGTTTCAGCTCAACGGAGCACTTCCAGAGCCCTCCTTAAGCCAAATGTTGGACTTAAGCTCCCTGACCACGGATCTAGGTTGAGTTAAGTTTTCAGTCCAATCGGATTTACGGATCAACCGTGGCGGACCAGTTTCCGTTCAACGATCACCAAAACTCGATCAGGGCCACAAGTACACTTCCATGTATGGGAAATTTCTCTTGATCCGAGGGTGTATTTGGGTCAAATTAAGGTCACAAATCAATCCTTATATTCCTCAAGAAGCTGTAAGCGATAAGTCTCGACATTTAAATTTAGATTTTTATTTCTAAAATATCCACGTTTCTCACACACTTCACTCTGGGATCAAGCGAATAACTTCGGAACACTATCTGGACTTGATTTCTGAGGTGGTTGTCAAGTCCAGCAAGGCGGTCTTAATTATATAATTTCGTAGTAATCGGACTTTCGACGTGCGGTCCAGATCCGATACGGAGTTTTAACGTGCTCCCGAGAGCAACTGGGTAATGAGATTGATCCTAGATTTCAGGGTAACCTAGCGTCAATGATTCTACAAGTTTTAGGTCTTGCAGATCGTATTTAAAGTGGATCAAGCGAATTTCACAGCTAATCTAGTTTAACACTTAATCAATTTCGTCTAATTTTTAAAGGAATTGGTCCTGAGTGATTTTTGCCTGAGGTAGTACTCAAGTCTTTGTACGGATTTTTTTGGGACGTTACAATCTACCCCCCTTAAAGAAAAATTTGGTCCCCGAAATTGTCTAAGGGAAATAGGTATAAGTTTTCAAGTTGGTTCTGTTGGTTTGAGGTTTATATACGTGTTAGGGTATATAATAGCTACACTAGACTAGCTCATAATAGTCTACCCACCTTAAAAGTTTCCACCTTTGAGGTTTGAAACCAAATGTCCAAGTCATTATTATCATGCTAAGTGTTTGATGATAAAGTTTATCTAAGGGTGGTATATTCTACCATTTATGATTGGGCTAATACAAAAAGTCAGTTGTGGTAGGCTCGAACCCGATACGTCGATTGCCCACCTGACCAGGGCAGACAACTCGTTGTATCCCTTCCTAATCCTGATGGATCCTGGTCTTCTGCTCGGTCAAAGCAGTGAATCCTTTGGTAATCACCCAGGATTGAAAATCGAGTTAAGCCGCGAATGCCTCGTAGGGATATGGTTCTGAAATTCCGAAATCTAATCATCCTAAGTATTGAAGGAGTATTATAATTTATTAGGAGGTTCAAGCCTCATATTTATAAGGTTGTCCTTTAGATCTTGTTCAACGAGAGTTCTTGTTTAACCTATGTTTAACTTAGTGGATAATAAGTTCTTTTATGATGCTCATAGTCAAAAGGCTATCCTAGAAGGGTTTTCAATCTCCTAATATTTACTAGGGGGCTATGAGAAGATTTGCACTTTGGTTTCATTAACTTCGGTAGGTAGGGAAGAGTCGAGAGTCCTAAAATATTGCAGAAGTTTGGAATGCTAGCAACATAAGGCTGTGGGAAGGGAAAGAAAAGGGACATCTCCTCGACGCGATATGAACCTTGAATTTACAAGGGAAATAAGAAACTTAAAACCTTACTGTGATCCGCCTCTAACATGATCTTACGGAGTATTAAACTATGAAACTCAATCCTACTCGAGGGTTCTAATTTAATTGTACAAAAACAACAAATATATATATATATATATATATATATATATATATATATATATCTTTATGTATAATCAAATTTAATCACAGGATAATTCCTAGTATGAATATAAGAATTTCTAAAAGATATGACCAACCTATTAGCAACTTGAAGTTGTAAAAATTTTTCGTTTCGACCTTTCTATTATTTACAACATATTTGTCCTCTCTAGTTAACATATTATTTTTATAATGAGGATAGTAATCCATTGTTAGGCCTATTCTTTCATATGAATTGGTTTAATAGACCCAATGTCTGCCAATAGGAATACAGGTATACCTTGAATGTGAGCAATGACCTCAAAGGTCAAAGGCACTGCAGTTGTTAACTCAGGTGCTTCAGCTGCAAGTGCATGCACACGGGCTTGTTGAGAATGGTTTGGTTGCGCTTTCATAGGTCTTTAAGGCGGCCTATTCTGAGATACAGGTGGTCGGTAAAATGGCTGTGCTGGTGATGCAAGCGGAACAACACTTATTTTCTGGGCAAGGGCCCCTGCTATGGTGGCAAAAAACTGTTGTTGCTGCTGTGCCTGCTACTGCTGCATCATCAACATCATCTGCTCCAGCCTATCAGTAGGGGGAGCCGGCTGAGGCATGGGTGGCGTTGCGTTGACACACGGTTCTGCTCAGGAACCGATGGTGTAACAGGTGGCACCACATGCGGTGTCATATGTGTCGGCCCAGTGGCATGGCTAGTGGCCGGCTGAGAATCTGGCATGGCAGTGTGGGTCAGGCTCAAACTAGGGTCTATCCAGCAATCACTCACACACAAGAAGGCAAAATTTTTAGGTGGCATTCCCTATATTCAACATAGGGTGCAACCCAGGTCAGATTCAACATACTCACAAACACTTTTATACAGCATTCATACACAGATTAAAGCAACTTCATGCATTTCATTTACCAAAATTGTCATAATACATGAGACACAGTGTTACATGAATCATGACAGAAGGTGCATGCGAGCTTATACAACCAAGACTTCAAACATTTAAAACATTCTACCAACTACTACACTACTAGGCCTATTAACATGAAAACACAAAGATCCTATCACAGCCACAAAATGGGCCACAGGGCGATGGCACGGATGACTAGGCATCCGAGTCTGGGGACATAGGAGGGGCGCTCTTATCCTGCAGACAGCACAAGATAGTTTTCAAGGTGCAAGTCACCTTCTTGAACTTATGTTTCACAAGGCCCCGAAGATCCATCAGATCCTGTCGTAGGACAGCTTGACCATTCTCAAGTCGAGCTAAACGGGCATCCCTAGTAGCCCGATCAGCGTCTTGCTCCGGTGCCATAGGAGAGGAGCTCTCCTCCGTGTCCTGGGCCTCCTCTTCTTCCTCGTTCTCATCCTCTTCTATTTCAACTCCACCTTCTCCCTCACTCTCTTTTTCTTCACTCTCCGTCTCATCCTCACTCTCCTTAAGTCGGACTTATCATTGTCGTGGCCTGATTTTCATCTGATTGAGAGTAGTTTCATTGATGAAATGTTGCGGCAATGGGAGTTTTGCATCGAGTCCGTAGCCGAACTCGCATGCAATCTTGCATATAAGCCGGCAAAAAGGGAGCGAATCAGTCCTTCTATTGGAGCGTGCGGTAAGAAGTACTATTTGTCACAAAATATATGTAGGCACGCACAACTTCTTTCCTACCCCGCTTGGTATAGAAAGTCTACCATCAAGCACGTACACTCACTACGATTGCTCCACCTGGGGTAAACGTTAAACGTGCAGATATGGTGGAGTAGGCGGAAATCATCCGTCATGTTTGATGCCAGGAGGCTATTGTTTGGATGCCATTGAACCAGTCGCCCACAAAGGAAGCACGTACGGTGATCCCTTTCATGTGTACTCTTTAGATTCGTCTCGCTCGCTTGGACTTGGCCAAGTGGTATTTTCATGAGTCGAGCTATCAGGCCAACGTCAATTGTGGCCTCCCGACCTCTTCCCGTGGGATCCTGAACTGCAAGGGCTCTAGCGTATGCTCTTGAATATGGGCATAGAATGCACAGATAGTGCCCACATTTATACAATATTTTCTCTCAAACACATGGCCCTAACCGACCTCACCCAGGCGCTCTAATAACAGATACTCCTCAAAGAGCCTCCCATCCACGTGTGCTTCAAAAAGGACCTTACGGCCCTCATAAACTCCATGCGATAAATCCGCCAATAGAGCTCTTGGGAGAGGAGCCTGGGGATCGAAGTCCAGCTAAGTCCGTATCTAGTGTTCAACGCCCGTGCTTGCAGTTGCGCCTTTCTTTTTCCTTGAACGAGTAGGGCGACTAGGCCAGACTTCATCCATGACACCCTTTCTCTTTCCCATGAGAGAGAGAAAGGTGGAAGTTGAAAATATGGCCGTAAGAAGCTCGAATAGAGCCATGGAAAAGTAAAGAAAAGGGAGGAAAGGGATTAGATCTTTAGGTCTCCACGGATTTGAGCCTCCAAATGAGGGTGTAAAGGCTCAAATGAAAGGGGATAAAGAAGGAAAATGAAGAGATGAGATGGGCGAGTGGGTTTACACGAATTTGAGACTCAAATGGTGGGTTTAAGAGCTCAAATGAGAGAGAATGGAGAGGGTAGGCAACAATGGAGAAGGGTTTACAACAGGGTAGTGAAGAGAGTACACGAAAATGGAGGAAGAAGGGCTTGGAGGGGAGATTTGAGTGGAGATTTAGAGGTTTTCTTGAGAAAAAGGAAACTTAAAGGGGTGGTTTGTGAAGGAGGGGCAACCTAGGAGGTTTAAATCAAAATCCTGTGCACAAGTGGACCACACAACCCCCCAAACACAATCGGCCTGCCCGTCTGGGCCCGCCTGGCAGCGAGACCTCGTTGGTCTCTGGACCTTCTAGCAAGGGCTCGCCCCGGACGAGGTCTTCCTCCCCTTGGTCCAAAAACATGTAGGGCCCACCTTGGGTCCCACCAGATTTGTTCAGTTTGGCCCCTTACTCCGGTTCGAGTCGTTTCGGGGCCTTTCGGGTATGTTGCTGATGTACAGCTGTATCTGTACAGAATCAAGGGCTGAGATGAGGTGATTTACTGTCTAAACCCGTCGATAGACAATCTAGGAAAGGTCCAGGGTTGCCTCAAGTGATCATGGAGGTGTACGGACTCGATCTCGACGATCGATATCGATGAACTTCGTCAATTAGTGAAATCAGGATAACCTAAGCTTGTTTCTATATTTTCCTCACACCCACCTATATCGAAAAAGCGCAGCGTACGTCATGTGACCATAACCCAGGTCCAGTTTAATCCAAATCATACTCTAATACCAACTTGTAACGCCCTGAAAATCGGGGGTCGAGTAGCAACTCAACTCCCGAGTTCCAAAACATCACTTATGTAACATATATACTTATAATTGAATCTTGTCCATGTTAGTGCATTAATCATGAGTGGGAT
Organism: Magnolia changhungtana; assembly: GCA_030180095.1. NCBI lineage: Eukaryota > Viridiplantae > Streptophyta > Magnoliopsida > Magnoliales > Magnoliaceae > Magnolia > Magnolia changhungtana. The sequence continues at coordinate 14,956,393 of JASAUF010000421.1, read as the reverse complement.
TATACCAAAACAGTAATTCATACTCCAGATCAATTAATATAACGCAAGCGGAATACTAAAAGATGTATATATAGACGTGTATGAGCCAAGAGTTCACGATCGGTTTCCAGAGTATGAATACATCACTGAGTCACCATATACCTGTAATACTTCAAAAATCAAAATGTCAAAAATAGTTCAACTACAATGATAAGCCCTGTAGCCTCGTCGAACCGGATGGCCTAAGTGAAACCGCTGGAGAACTACATATACGAGAACTCGTCCTGATCGTCATAGAAATCAGGCTCCGCCTCAGGAGTCGTGTCGTCATTTGTAATCAAGACAGAGTTTGGTTGGTGTTTAAAACACTGTCCCGTAACGTGGGAGTGAGTGATCAACTTAGTGAAACTATACAACAAAGGTTAACATGTTATCAATTCAGTCAAGCAGTAATGATAAAGTAGTAAAATCAAACATCCCTGAATCCTCTTATTAATGTAAGAATGATATGAATAATGATGCATGCCCTCGCCTACACTTCCTTATGCGACACCATCTTATGGTTGCGGCATGCTTTCTTCCCTCTGTGCTCTTCAACCTGGGGCACATGCAGTGCGATGTTATGAACGTGATTACCAAGTCTTTATTAGTCTTTTTCATACAGCAGGGTTGGAAAACTAAGGTACCCCCTTATATCAATACCCAATAATGATACATCCAGGGTCGTCAATCATAGTTAATTACATACGATAGGCAAGTTCAAGTCACTACCACCAACACCCTACTAACTGGCAGTCTATTTTCGAAGACTCGTCGCCAACCTGACTGGGGACCATAGCCAGGCTGTGCTGAGGTAGGCCTATTTTGTACTCGAGGTCACTCCACCAACGCCCTACCAACTGACAGTGTATTTTTTAAGGCTCGTCGCCAACCCGACTGGGGACCACAGCCAGGCTGCACCAATGGAGGCCGACAGCTCGAATACAATATCCCATACTACCGTATTCGGCTCACGAGTTTGGGTTGCTCACTGGTCACTACGAGGAGGCTCGTCGCCCCAGCGTAGGTCGACAGCTCTACCACGGTGTCCCATACCACCATGTCCAGCTTATAAGTCTTAACGGATGGAGGTACCAAGGTTAATGGAATTTTCACTAGTGAGTTTGGTACCTTAGGTTCAATTGGTGAACATACATCGGGTCAATCGGGTTACTTGACGAGCTCGACTAGCCAGAGCGCACTACAAGTTGAATGACATGAAGTGCATAAGCACTCCGCGTGGCCTAACCACTGTCGCCAACCGAAGTACGGCCCGGATTCGCTAAGCACGTCTCGTGTGGTGAAACAACCGCAACCACCTAATCAGGGTCGGTTACCGATTGCCTAGACTATATCATAGTCCCAACCTCATTCCATTTCAACAGGTAATCATAGGAGACAGTCACAACAGTAATGAACGAATAATTCTATTCTTGCAATCCTATGTGCATGTTGTAAACTGCAACACAAACATGATTTCACCCACATTCATTCCATAAATAAAACAGATATCATAATGTAAACATACATGGAGAAAATTATACACATAATTAAAGTAACCGAGAAGCATATCTCATCCTCATACAAGGTATTCCTTAGTAACAACTAGCGTACTCATACATTTCTACAATCACTTAGACTACACACATCTTCATACATGTTGTATGTTGGTTATACATGTATTAGGCCAAATCCTTTTACTAGGGAGTTGCCACTTGGGCTACACACTTTAACATATATAACGTATATTGGCCGAGACGTGATTTAGGGCAAACAAATCCTTTCATACATCAAAGGGTTGGAGCTACGCCATTGCATGTGAAGAGAGGTGTTCAATCAAATATATCCACGACAGTTAGTCATGGCGAGCACGAATGCAAATTCTATACTCATTCAGTCATTTTCACAAACACTTAAGCTACCCATAATAACATACATAACGTATGTTGATATAACATGTACTAGGGCTAATGCTTTCTCCTAGGAGTTATTATACATACATCTAGCATACATAGACGACAGTTAATCATGACAAACTCAAATCCAAATTTTATACTTATATGATAATTTCAACAAACACATGGATTACCCTATATTCAACATAGTTTATGTATAACTGAAAAGTGAAACAAATGACACATTTTGCATGTGAAATAGCACCCACATCAAGAATAAATCATTAACCGATATTGGAAGCCTTGAAAACCATAACCTATATGTCTATAGTTCGCACCTTACGCCGTAGAAGCGTAACGAATTTGATAGAGACTCTAAGTCTTCGTCAACGATGGAATGACAACCTATAGCACGAGTTGAGTCAACTATTTACCTACTAGCGACAATTGAAACCCTAGAACAGATTAGGGTTAGGTTTTCTTACCTAAGAATGAAGCAATCCTCGCACGGAATAGCGATTTGGTAGTGATGGATAGGCACGTAGAATGGCTTTATTTCCAGCGGTGGATTGAATCCCAGAGTGACTCCAACTTCTCTCTCACTTTCTCTCTTTTACTCTCTTCTCTCCCTAGGGTTTTCCTCAAATTCGTGGAATGAATGAGAGAGTTTAGGTCCTTATATAGGCATAAATTAATGGAAATGGCCCTGTGGCTAAGGTATACTTATAGTTTTGTCCAAAGAGCGTCTGCTTTCATTCTCTTTGTACATTTGCCTTTTATAAAAAATAAACACACACACACAAAGTAGAAAAATTAAAAAGATAATTTTTAAAAAAAGAAGAAAAAGAAAATACCAAAAAGGATTGCAAGTAAACTCATTGTGAGGAAGTAGCAGGCCATTCTGCAACCATTGTGCCCAAGAATTTGTTGCGGGTTTGCCGCTTTGCACAATTATCATGTACTTACCAAAGCACCATTTGAACCTGTGCACAAGCAGCAATGTTAGCCCAAGACGACAATCCTCCAACTCTTCCAGATTCACCAAGGTCGCAAGCCTCTCAACCGACTGCATCCAGTCCCTCAACAACTGATCTCACCTGCGGCTTAAACAGGTTAAAGGACATTGTGAACCGCATTCACGCAAAAATTGCACCACTCATTCATAACATGCGACCAACGACCATCTATGTAGGTTTGTTAGACCCAACTGTCAATCAATCCAACCCATTTTTCTTAACGAAAATCGGCTTCACTTTCAAAACCCACCAGTCATAGCTACTCCCTAATAGAAAACAACAACAAGCACCGACAAAGGGTCAATTTCCTATCCACATTCCTCCCTATAACGAGAGTCAACTAGCACATTCCAGTCAATCACAGTCTAGTCCATTCCAACAACCTTCCCCTAATAGGAATTTATTTCAATTTCCACCCAATCAGCTTCAACAAATATTTATTGTTCATGGATATCCATTCAACCAAACTCACCCTCTTGGCGAGGCTGCATTTCAATTCTCTCACCCCCACCATGCACTCAATCCCCCTTACCGAGAAACATAAGAACATCGAAGAAGTCGCCCATTATGAAGAAGAAGCTAACTAAATGCCGGAAGGGGCACGGCCCCCTTTGGTCCAACCAAATGAATTTGGTCGACTTAGGTAACACTTTAAGGATTAGCTAAGGGCCATGCGAAATGAGCTTCAAAAACAACATGGGGGTAGAACTCCCATCGATAAATTTCAGGGATCTTTACCCATTCCTCGATGCTAGGGTACCTGTAAACTTTGAGGTACCCAAATTTCAATGATATGATGGCACGGGATGCCTAACCATACATTTAAAGGCTTTCTGTGGTGAACTTAATGTTATGATAGAAGATGATGGGGCATTAATCCATCTGTTTCAAAAATTCCTAAGGGGTAATTCATTAGATTGGTACACGTATCTAGACTATCATAACATTAGAACATGGGAACAATTGTCTCAAGCCTTAACAGATCGTTTCGTGTACAATCTAAATACAGCACCTCGAAGGTTAGACTTGACAACCCTTAAGCAAAGGAGTGACGAAACATTGTCTGCATATGTGGGGCAATGGAGAGACATGGATGCACGAATGAAAACACCAATCGATGAAGAAGAACAAATTTCTATGATCGTTCATTCGACATTTCCAAATATATTAGGATATCTGATTTCATACCCGTATACCAATTTTACTCAACTAATCCGTGTAGGGGAACAGGTGGAGGCCGAAATAAGAACTGACATAATTGCAACATGGCCTCACCAGTCTACATCAGCACAGAAAGAGAAAGTTAAAGAAAAGACAGGTAAATACGGAGTAAAAAATAGAGATATGGCCGCTCCTCGCTCAACGGAAACTAATAATGTTGTTGCCTCTACGCCAGGAGTGCCAAGTGCTCCTACGCAGGAACAACAAAACCAACCTTAGCAACAACAACCTAGGTGGAATCCACGATACACAAAACAGAATAGGCAAACAGGCGTGACACAGGTGCCTAGCAATTTACACAACTATCCTAGTCATATACAGACATTTTGACCACACTCATCCAAATACAACTCTTGACACCTCTCTAGCCCAAACCACCCCCAAACTCGTTGCCTCTAAATTACAAGGAGAACGGGTATTATGCATTCCACCAAGGGCGGGGTCATGCCACAGAACGTTGTTTCTCCTTGAAATACGCAGTCCAAAATTTGATCGATCAAAATAAGATCACAGTCACGCCCCTTGAAACAGTTGCTGCTAATAGCAATAACATACTCTAAAATCATCTGCCACATCACCAAGCAAACCCTAACACTTCCAGCACCCCCACTGTTAACGCTATCCAGGGAAATTATTCCCCCCATATTTTTCAAACATTCTCGGCCAAAGAGCTACGACAAAGAGTTTCTCCCACTCATTTTGCAAGAGGCATTACTATAACGTCTCAGAAAAATCTGTACAAAGACCCGAGTACCACCTCAGGCAGAAATCACTCAAGACCAAATCCTTTAGAAATTAGACGAAATTAACAAAGTGTTAAAATAGATTAGCTAAGAAATTTGCTTGAACCACTTTAAATACGAACTGCAAGACCCAAAACTTGCAAAATCATTGACGCTACATTACCCTATAATTTAGGATCAATCTCATTACCCAGTTACGCTCGGGAGCATCATGAAGCTCCGTATCGGACCTGGACCGCACGTTGAAAGTCCGATTACCGTGAAACTAAACAATTATGACCGCCTTGCTAGGCTTGACAACTATCTCAGAAATCAAGTCCTGACTGTGTCCAAAAATGTACAACTTGAGCCTAGAGCGAAGTGTATGAGAAACGTGAATATTTTTATAAATAAAATCCAAACTTAAGTAAACTGAGACGTGTCGCTTGTGGGCTAAATATAAGGATTCAGACCGTCAGAATCTGACCCAAATACACCCTTGGATCAAGAGAAATTTCTCACACATGTCAGTACACTTGTGGCCCTGATCAAGTACCGGTGACCGTTGAACTAAAACTGGTCCACCACGGTCGATCTGTAAATCTGATCAAATCAAAAACTTAACTCGACCTAAATCTAATGCCAAGGAGCTTAAGTCCAACCGCACACAGAAGTGGGGCCTCCAGAAGTGCTCCGTTGAGCCGAAACATATGAGTTTTGGCTATAACCTAAGTATATCATGGCCCTGGGGCCATTTCCATCAGTTCTGGGCCTATATAAGGGCCTTAAACCCTGTCTCTCATATTCCATACGAATTTTAAAACCTTAAAAAAGAGAGGAGAAGAAAAGAAAAGGAAAGAAAGAGAGAGAGAGAGAGAGAGAGAGAGAGAGAGAGTTGGAGACTCATCCTGGGATTTGATCCCGTAGCTCCATGCACTTAGCCACCCTATCTGTCACAAATCTGGAGTTTTTGACAACGTACTTGGGTAAAAAAACCTAACCCTAATTTGTTTAAGGGTTCCAGATAGTGTAAGTTATGAAATAGCTAACCTAATTCATGCTATAGGTTGTCAATCTGCCGTTGACAAAGACTAAGTGTCTAAAATAAATTTGATATGCATTTATTGGCGTAAGGTGTGGACTATAAACGTATAGGTTATGGTTTTCAAGGCTTTTAATGTCGGCTAATGATTCATTACTGATGTGGGTGCCATTTCACATGCCAAATGTGATGTCCGTTTCGCTTTATATATACATATGAACCATGTTGACAATAGTGTATTTCATGTGTTTGTTGAAATGCTTGTAAGAGAATGAAATCTGAATTTGTGTTTGCCATGATTAACTGTCGTAGACATATGGTTGTGGTATACGTGACAACTCCTTGGTGAAAGGATTTGCCCTAATACGTGTTATCACTAACATACGTCATGTATGTTGGAATATGTAGTGTAAGTGTTTGTAAAAATGTCTGAATGAACGAGTATGTAGTAAATTATACTTTATATGGGTGTTGAGATGAGAATTTCAACTACCTTAACGATGTGTATGATTTTCTCCATGTAACTTATATTATTTCTCTGCTTTACTTATGAAATGCGCATGTGTGAATTCCTGTGTATGTTGTACTTCATAACATGCTCAAATGGTTGTAGGATTGAAATTATGTGTCTATTACTGCTTTGACTATATCATATGAATACTTGTTGGAATTGGATGTGTTTAGGACTACTGTTTAGTCCAGGCAATCGGTAACAGATCCTGAATAGGTGGCTGATCTTGTTTCGCCACATGGGACGTGCCTGACAAATTCGAGCCGTACTTCGGTTGTTGACAGTGGTTAGGCCACGCAGAATGCTCACGCACTTCATGTCAATTAGCTCGACGTGCGCTCGTGCTAGTCGAGCTCGTCAAGTAACCCGATTGGCCCGATGTATGTTCACCATGTTTGGACGCTACTGCTTGAACCTAGGGTATCAAACTCACCAGTGGAAACTCCGTTAACCTTGGTACCTCGATCCGCTAAGACTCATGAGCTGGGCATGGTGGTATGAGACACCGTGGTCGAGCTGTCGGCCTACGCTAGGACGACGAGCCTCCCTATAGTATCCAGTGAGCTACGCAACCTCGTGAGCTAAATACGGTGGTATGGGACACTATATTCAAGCTGTCGGCCTACACTGATAAGGTGACGAGCCCTTTGTAGTGACCTCGAGCATACTCTGAGCCTGCGGAGAGGCGACGAGCCTTTCCGTAGCAACTAGAGTATAACTAGGCCTACACTGCATCGTGGTGACGAGCCCTTTGCAGTGACCTAGAACCGCAACATCGTATGAGATTTACTAGGACTGACGACCCTAGAATGGATCATTGTTTGGGTATTGATATAAGGGAGGTACATTAGTTTCCCAATCTTGCGTATGAAAAGGATTAATAAGAACTGGGTAATCATGCTCATACACTGCATTGCATGTGCCGTTTGGCTTTGGGCAGAGCACTGAGGAAGTGACTGACATGCGCGACCGTTAGATGAAGATTACAGAGGGAGTGCAAGCGAGGGCATGCATCATATATACATACCATTCCTGCATTAATCAGAGTACTTAGGGATGTTTGATTGTATTGTTTTATCATTACTGCTTGACTGAATTCATAACATGTTAACCTTTGCTTTATTGTTCCACTGAGTTGATCACTCACTCCCACGTTCTGGGATGGTGTTTTAAACACCAACCAGACTTTGTCTTAGTTACAAATGGAGACCCGACTGATAAGGCAGAGCCAGACTTCGTAGACGATGAGAATGCTTTCTCATATATGCAGTACACAGGCGGGTTCATGTGAGCCGTAGCCTGATCGGCGGGGACTTCTGGGATGTTGTCTAGATGCCCTTACACTTGCTATTTTGTCTTTTTGAATCACACATGTATATTCATTTTTGGTCCATTTTGGGAAGTATACATGTATATATTTAACCTGGTAACATGTTCACACTCTGGAGACTTACAACAGTTTATATACTTTATATATCTATCACAGTTCTTCCACTTGTGTAATTTTACCGTCTCTGGAGTATGATATGCTATTTTGGTGTAATCCCACACATGTTTAATGCACTAACATGGACAACATTTAATCATCATTTTCTATGTTGCGTAAGTGATGCGTTGGAACTCGGAAGTGGAGCTTATGCTTGACCCCCGATTTTCAGGGCGTTATAATTACCCCCTTCTCCGTTGGTCCTACAAGGGCAGGCCCCTGAACCGCATCCCATTCATGCTCATCACATGCAACAGACATGGGATCAACCATTGGTAATATAAGGAAGGGCCCATACATTACCACCAGTCAACAACCCCCGCCAGTCAGGAGCCTACCAGCCAGCGATCCTTATGGGAAAGACTCCATCCCCCATACCCAGTCAAGTCTCCTACCATCTACCCATTACTACACAGGAAAGATGCCATCCCCTATTCTGCATGCACACGAACTCACTAGATCCGGCCGGACAATCCAGGAAGGCCCTCCTACACAACCCCTAGTACTCCTAGGGACAACGTTAGCTCCCCAATTAAACCACACATCTGTTATCGTTAAACCTCTACCCCTATAGAATCTTCACATCTGGTTCTTCAAGAAAGGATGAAACCAGCCTCAGACAATAAGGTGACCTGGCATTACCCATACTGCTTTAAGGTGGGAAACATGCAACCTAATGGGAGACGCTTTCGAAAAGAATGACTCAGAGGAGATCCCAAGGGACCTTTATCCAGAGCGGCACACAAGGCCTACTCGGTATACGATGTAGCGACCCAGTTTAAGACCATCCTGGCCTAAATATCCATTTGGGATTTCCTCTGTACATCGCAAGCACACATGAAGATTTTTGTTAAAACTCTAAACGATGCACACATGTCCCGGGAAGCTCCACCTAAAATGGTCGTACATATGATAGGGCAACTCCTTGCACTCGGATCCATCACTTTCTCAGATGATAAGTTACCACTAGAAGGCTACAACCATGTAAGGTCATTAAATATAACTATTCGTCATAAGGACAATAGCATCCCACTGGTATTGATTAATAATAGTTTAAGTCTACTTTGAACTGCCTTGCTGTTGAGGGTCAAATATTGCATATTAGACCGCAGTTATTACTTAGTTTTATGCTCATGATAATGCTTAAATGTTCTATTTTAATCATGTTTGTGTTGCAAGGTGAATTTAAGAGCTTGGACTGAAAAAAGGTATTAAAAGCATCGATTTAATGCTCAAAAATCACCAAGGCAAGGGACGGATCTTAGGGGACTGAGATTGAAAAGTTCACATGCCAAAGATCCTAGAAAACTAAGTGATTAAAGTTAAAGGGGTTTGAAAATTATCCTAAATGCAAGATGACAAGGTTCCCACCATCCGTTTGGCACAAAACTTTATATCCGGCCTGAGGATCAAGAAGTACACAAACTGATTGGTCATAAGGATCTACTCCATTCATCTGACATGTCCGATTTAAATGTGGAGGATGAGCCCCTTTCAACCAACCATTCAAATTCTCGTGAGACATGTTTAGACCACTCTCCTGAATGGATGATGATATGATTCGGGAGAGGGACGAGTTGCTCGATATGACTCTAAAATTTGAAACCACCCATTTGAGGCCATCATCTGAGCTATATACTTTTGACGATTCAATGCCTCTACTAAGTAGTTTCAATGAACAGAGTGTTCATATCAATGCTTCCCCTATTGATTTTCAATCTGTTTATACAGGGTGGGAACAAGAGAGCATGTGTCCATCCACTTCTAAAGATGATGAAATCCTTAGGCAGATCATCACAAGCTTCAATGTGGAAAATGAGTTACTCTCAACTGAATTTTTTAACTCTCTGGATGATTGCTTGACACACTTTGTAGATCCAAACGATCCTATGATAAAAGAAATAGTGAATGCCTTACAAGATAACATCTCGATAGCTGTCACTGACCGAGAGAGCCCTTATTCTGAAGCCCCTCCTTCCTTAGATACTAAATGTTTACCAATAAAGGAGGAGCTGAAAATCGAACTGGAGTCTGAAACTTCAAAATGTGTTGAGACCACATCATCTTCTGAGAATTTTTCTGAATTTTATCTACTTGTAGTCTCTGATTCACCATGGCATACTAACTTTGAAACTTTCTTTGTCACAAGTGAATCATATATACTTTGATACCTCAAGCGATTCAACGATCATTTTTTGCTACGGTCCATAAATTTCTCTGAAAATTCGTGCTCCAGGGCATTCAAGCCTATTACAAAAAGGGCTTTTGGATGATCTTGTTGAGAAATCTACTGAGAAATTTATCAAGATATTGGCCGGGGGAGGAACCTTGTGGCAGGTCTGAATAGCTTTTCCCCTGCTTTCCTAGTTTAAGATTACTTTATTGCTTTCATAGGACTAGGGTAGTTTGTTTATGCCATTTTAAGATAGTCGGCTTTATGCTGTCAGGATAGTTTGTTTTCCAGTTGTTCTGGGATAGTTTGCTTTTTGTTGGTTTAACTCTTATGCTGACCCACTCTCACACTAAAATCCTTTTGAAAAAGCCATACAACTACTTCATCGGGTACTATTTTTCCATCACTTCTCCTTCAATTTCGTTGTCTCACTTGCATTACATGCTTATATCTTTTTACATTGAGGATAATGTAGATTTTGGGTTAGGGATGAGAGATTAGGTTACCTAATCAGTGTTTTCTCAGTCTTGAATAAAAATTGTGAATTTTTTTTTTTAGAAATTCTTATAAATTCGAAATGATTTTGAAGGCCATCTTTGATTTAGAAGTATAAGATACGTAATGTTGGTAATTTATGACTCTTAGATTCAGTTATCTGTTAGATTTCACAGTTAAGTTCGAATTATTAATCTGTGATTAGAAATTTTAAAGATTAATTGAGCCATGATTTCACATATCACACCTAGCTTACCCATTAAAGCTTTAGTTTGATATTGAATTATTATCTTGGTAATCACGAAGCATGGAAGGAACCAACCTGGGGAATTTGTCCATCGTGTTCAATGAATTAAAAAAGGGGGGGGGGTGAATATGCAGCTAAAAAACAGTTATCATCGAAAGAATGACTACCTGTTAAAGATCTTTAAAAAGGTTGACACAGCATGAAGCCATCGATGGAAAAATCAAAAGTTAGAAGAATAAAAAGGCTGAACTGTAAGGCAAGTTTTAGTTTAGGTTCGGTTATCTGGAATGCTCTTATTGGTTATCAATGTTATCATGAAAATTGATGATCGGACCTTTAATTGTGATCAGTCGAAGTTACATTATGCACCCATGGAACTTAATGTTTAGAATTGTGCTAATCGATGGATTAATATTTTAAACTTGACCATGAAGTTTACCGTGTGCTTGAGTTTAGGAGAAGGTAATGCCCAACATTGATGTATCTTAGAGCTCTATTATCTAGATTGTTTTTCAAAAATCACATGAGTTTATACAAAATTGTCCTGTAATTCTCATATTATTTTTCGCATACTTTGCTCGGGACTAGCAAAATGCTGGTTGGGGATTGTGTGGAGGGTCAAATATTGCATATTAGACCCCAATTATTACTTGGTTTTAAGTACATGATAATGCTTAAACATTCTATTTTAATCATGTTTGTGTTGTAAGGTGAATTTAAGAGCTTGGACTGAAAAAGGGTATTAAAAGCATGGATTTAATGCTCAAGAATCACCAAGGCAATGGACGGATCTTAGGGGACCGAGATTGAAGAATTCACACGCCAAAGATCCGAGAAAACCAAGTGATTAAAGTTAAAGGGGCCTGAAAATCGTCCTGAATGCAAGATGACAAGGTTCCCACCATCCGTTTGGCACAAAACTTTATATCCGGCCTGAGAATCATAAAGTAACCATACACGTAAAATTTCAGCCATTGGATCTTTGTGGAAGTGGTCCAACGGACAAGATCAGCCATAAATCACTGATTTAGGGCCCACCTGATCTCTAGATATGCTTCAATTTTGGTCTCGACCCTTCAAATTAGATGGCAAAATGGATGAATGGAGCAGATTTCTCATGAACATCACAGTGGACACATGTACATTGGTGCGTGTGCACAGCAAGTGCACACACACACCACACCGGAGCAGGACCCCTGGTCAAAGTCGGGTTGGCCCGACGTCTTATGCAGCTAGCGGATTGACGTCCACTGGGACGTGTAGTAGGCCACCACCATCGTCCCAATGGACGATCTGAACTGTCCATTCGAACCAGGAGGTGGGGACGACCATAACCACGGTGATCTTCTTCATCCATGCACATGCTCGCAAAAGTACCATATCAAATGCAGGATGAACAATAAGAAGATTTGATACAGTGGGCCACACCAAACTTGAGAAAAACTGTCCATTCCTGACTGAAATTTCGCTACAAATCTAATGGACAGGGCAGATTTCTTCGAAAACATCATTGTGGGGCTCACCGAGCATCTCAGCGCAAGAACCTTCGCATTACGCACGTCCGGAAACTGTCCAATCTTTGCGATCGTTGTGCGACCATATTGTTGATCGGATGGCCAATCTGGACTGTCTAAAAGGTTAAGAAGGGGGTCACTACTACAACCATGAAGGCCAAACAAAAGTTGAGGACGGCCAGCCATCCCAAAACCAATTCAAATGCAAGTCGTTTTGCGTTTTCCTGCATGCGAGAAAGGAGCTGCGTAAGGGCTACGCACGTGCAAGCTCCCACCGACTCCAGCAACTGACCCTCCTTGTGTCTATAAAAGAAAAGAAGAAAGAGGATGGGAAATTATCCTAGGATGTGGAGAATAAGCAGAGCAAGAGAGAGAGGAGGACATGCGGCTAGCCATTGGAGGAGTTTTTCTTCTCCTTCTTCTTTCTTCTTTTCCTTTCCTCGCTTTGTTTATGCCTTTCCTTTAAGAGATCTTAGTGTCATCATGTCTATGATGAGTTAAACCTCTTACCTAGGGCTAAGAGGTGAAGCTTGTAGTGTGTTAGGTTGCTTTTATGTTTTGATTCATGTTTACGTTGAAGTATCTTTGCTTCTAGTTTGATTATAACGAATGCTTTCAGTTTTTAATGGTTTGTTGTGACTTAAATTACAATGGATCTGCGACAGCTTTGAGCATGTTCTTCTCATTATCGAGGTTGTGAGCTTAGGAACCCTATTGTTCACCATCATCTCATAGACATGGTTGGATGACGAAATCTTTCTTAACGTTTATAACTCTCTCAGATTGGATGTGGATTGGTTAAATTATGTTGTTTGCTTTGTCTTGTGGGCATGGTTTTGTGATGGAATCAATTCTAATTCTCATACCTATCTTTTGTTAAAAACTAGATCAAAGGAAGTTCAGATTTGATTTTTAATGGAATATCTTCCAATTGGATGAAGATGAGACTTTGAATCTAGTTGTGTTTATGAATCAAGCATAGATCGCCCTAATTGCTACAAGTGGATCCTTAGCACCCTAGTTTCCCACCTTTGAATTTTAGAAGTTTTAATTTAACAATTCACCATTATTCTCTTAAAATTTTCTACCTTAGATTACATCTTCTTCTAGTTCTAGTTACTTTTAGATTACGTACAAGGTTCAGTCCCTCTGGATTTGACCTCGGTCTTATCGAGATTATTACTACATCGCGACCCTATACTTGGTGTCGTAAACAGTTGCATTTGGGACTAAATCCATCTACGTTCAGGCTAACAATATGGATGTAAGAGCATTCGATAATTCCTGAAGACAAGCACAAGGAGAGGTTGATCTTAAACTACAAATTGGCCCAAATATTTATCCACAATCTCTTTTCAAGTTTTGGACATCCCTTCATCATTCAATCTTCTCCTCAGTCGGCCTTGGCTTCACGAAGTTGGGGCCACACCATCAACTCTCCACCAAAGGATTAAGGTGCTCTGCATTCTGGCAGATTATGAACCACTTTTTCCCACTGAAATAAATCTTCCAAGGGAGCCTAACATTCCAGTTATTGACGTATAATAACCAAACAGAGACAACCCATATTGCAGCTTCCAGTTCGAAGTGGTAGAACACATTCTAGTTCGTCCTACCCCAAAATCATATATGGCACGTCAGATAAGTCATTCTGGTTTGTGAGCTACATCCGTTTTAATGTTCTGACAGTCCAGATCACTTCAGGCTCCGATCGGACCTTTTTTGGCCCATCTTAGTCATGAAATTGTACGCGACCCACTCTACATCAGTCCCCTCCACTTTAAAAGAACTCATCCTCGATTCTCATCCTGCCTTGGTTCATAATACTCGGTTAGGTCCATGACATTGAAAGTGCGTGAGATCTCCATGTCATCTAGAAGATTAATAACATAAGCGTTGTTGTTAATCTTTCAGAGGATTGGTACCAGTCCAATCTTCTTTCCTTCGACTTATTGTATGTCCCGTTTGGAAATCTCTCCTTTCGTAGATGGACACTTGGTCTCCCACCTTGAACACCTTTGTCACCAATGCTTGTCGATCTGTTCCTTGTACTTCTCCTTCGAGGCATATAACTTGTCTTGCACTTCCACACGAATGTTTATGATCTTGTCGGCCATATGTTCTGATGTAATGCTCATACTTGGGAGCTTGGGTAAAGGGACTAAGTCAAGTGTGTGGCGAGGTACTCGATCGTAAATAATCTGAAAAGGGGACTTTTCCGTTGAGCGATTCACCATGTTGTTGAATGCAAACTCCGCTTGAGACAATGTCAAATCCCACTGCTTTAATTTTTCTCTCGAAATACATCGAAGGAAGTTCCTAAACGTGCGATTCACAACTTTAGTTTGTCTATCGATCTGCTGGTGGTAGGCACTTATAAACTGAAGTCGTATACCAAACCGATTGCATAAAGTCTACCAGAAGTGGTTATTGAACCTCGTATCACGGTTAAAAGTAATAGTCTTGGGAACCCTGTGTAGCCGCACGACATCTTTGAAGAATAGATTCGCCACGTGTGTCGAGAGCATTTATGCATGGGATGAAGTGTGTCATCTTTGAGAAACAATCTACCACCATGAACACTGAATCCATGTCAAGCTGTATTTGTGGAAAACCTAGCATGAAGTCCATATATAGGTCCTCCCAAGGGCCGTCAAGTGCAAGTAACAAGATGTAGAGACCCATATTCTGAGATTGCCCCTTGGAGACTTGGCAAAAATAATAATGTTGCACCGCTCTACCCACGTCACATACTAATTACAACCAATAATACCATTCTTCAATAAGAGCCCGCGTCTTGTCCCGTCCAAAGTGTCCACTAAGGTCACCTCCACATAGCTCTTGGATGATCTGCTCTCTCAGCGAACTTTGGGGGATGTACAATTGATTCCCTTTGAAAAGGAACCCATCTTGCATATGTAGGTTACTGGAGTGACCTTCTTAACATCTAATTCATGCATCTTGGCATCTAATTCATGCAAACTTAAAGTCGTCATCGTCGGTATACATGTCTTTGAGGCGCTTAAACTCAACAACCTCACTACTCATGGTGACTAACAAAATTGCACGGTGGCTTAGTGTGTCAGAAACCTTGTTCTGTTGCCCAGACTTATGTTTCAGCACAAACGTGAATTCCTACAAGAATGAAATTCACTTAGCATGCACACGATTCTCGTTAGTTTCGCTATTAATGAATTTAAGAGCTTAATTATCTATGTAAAGAATGAACTCCCTCTTAATTAGGTAATGTCGCAATGTTGCAGTGCCTGGACCACTTCATACAATTCGAGTTCATAGGTCGACCACTTTTTATGTGCATCGCTAAGCTTTTCACTGTAAAAGGCTATCGGCCTACCTTCTTGAGACAAAACTCCCTCAATTCTGACATATAAAGCATCGCATTCGATTTCAAACAGTTTGACGAAGTTGGGAAGTACAAATTGGGGTTGTGGACAACTTGTGATTAATTTCGAAAAAGCTCCTGTCAGTTTTGTCAGTCCACTAAAATTGTCCCTTCTTCATTCGGTCTGTAATTGGTAACATAATAATGCTAAAATTATTTACGAACTGACGATAAAATGTCATCAATCCATGAAAATTATGTACCTCATGGATGTTTGTTGGAACCAGACTGTAACATCCTGAATTTTTGTGGCCCAAGTACATACTCATGCCCGAGAATTTCGGGTGTTAATAATATAAAAATTGAATACTTCAAAATCGCACCTTGTGTTTTTTTTTTTTTTTTTTTAGATAAATCACATCCAGTTACATTTATGAAGGTAACCATTCACGAGAATAAAATCGATTGTATTTATTATTCCATTAGAGTAAAAAGCGTATAAATAATTCTTTAATACCCTCTCAATGGAAGCTTATTACATTATCAAAGTTTGTAGCGGAAAATAAATAAAATAATTCATGGACTTATTATTCTTCTTTTCTTTTCTAAAGAATCTTTTATAAAATGATTATCAGCCATATCATCAACCTGTAATTCACTTGTAATATCTGTATGATTTGAGAGGGTTAATATCTTACTCATAGTGATGGTTATCCTTTAAGATTAATAATAATTCAAGAGATTCATAAGAATAATGTGAGGGTTTTGATATGTCTCGTACTCTACCACTACGAGTGGTATCAATATACATAACCAATCTACATGAATGCATGCCTAGGATAGTGTGTGCAGTCCATCATACGTAGTGGTCATCATAATTTGGAATATAGTTCATAGAAAATTCGGCTCACCTCGTATCCCATACTATGGAGATTCGTTGGCGTGTCTAACGTTACCATGGATTTATGCGAATATCTCAAGGCCACATAACAACGCGATTATGAGTTTACGTGACACGATATGTTTATGGAGTGACTATTTGTGACATCCAATCCCGAAAAGTGATGTAACACGCATGGCGATTTACTTACATGGATTGTGCACCACTCACCAACCCATGGGATTACGTGTTGACAAAGAGGGCCCCTACTCGAAACGCATTACATCCACGATAATATATATGAACCACTATATATATGAAGCCTATAATACATCACTTATATCAATAGAGAAATAAGTCGAACCATGAGAGTTTTGAAATTCCAAGACACATGCCCAAGCCATAAAATGAGGTAGCATAAGGCTAACCTAATAAAAGAGAAGAGTAGCAATAAGCTAACTCAACAAAAATAAGGGGAGAGGAGCAAAAGGCCAACTCAATATAGAGTGGAAGTACGCGTCGCTATCAAAATTGGCAAAGGGGAAGGCTTGTACCCATCACCGCATATAAATTCATAAAAATCACACATAATTAAAATCGTACCTTAACCATAATTTTTAAAAGGATAAATAATTAATAATGGTAAATTAATCAATTGCATGAAAAATCATAGTAATATGAAAGTATGCAAAAACTAAATAAATAATATCAACTCAAATTGGTGTAATCTTAAAAGAATCTCTCACTTTAGCCTTAGATCTAAACTTTAAGTAGATATCTATGTAGGAAAGTTTTTACATGAATCACAACATCACTTAAGCGAAAGAGAGACATCACAGTGTGGAGAAGGCAGAAGATGATGAGCGTTTAGGCCTCTCTCTCTCTCTCTCTCTCTCTCTCTCCCTTGGATGTTTGGGAGGTGGTTTGTGAGTGGCGAAGGGAACGTACACCCCTTTTATAAAAGGAGTGGATGTGTGAGAGGGGCGTGTTCCACATCCCACTTGAATTGGGTTTCTCAAATTTGACATTTTCTAGCGATCTTTATCTAAATCTAATTCGTTCAGTGTGTCGAGGTCATCGAATAAAACATAAGTATATAATTTTCTTGGTGATCCAAAATTTAGATTGGCACATCTTGAAAATTCTCATAATGGATGCAAAAATGAACTTGATTTCAATTAATGGTCCACACTTAATGACCAGGGCCCAATTTTTAGAGAAATGTTAGTCAAGATAGGTAAACGGTTTGATAAAAGTTGGTGGTTGATCAATGGTGAAAAATCCCTAAATATAAAATTTCACCTTTTACACCAAAAAGAAGGAACTAGATTCAACATTCAACGGCGTAGGATAATAGATCAGGGTCTAAATTTTGTATAACCTCATAGTCATATGAGACCAAAGTATAGTTTGAATTTGAGTTGCGATGGATGACAGGAAGTGGTTAAATCAAAAGATCCAGACTTATAAGGAGTTGATAAGCCTTAAGAGGATAACTTCGCGCCTAAGGAAAAAAACTACCAAAGTGGGGTCTTTATATTTCACACTTGATCTATATTATAGGCAATTCAAGTTATTCATATGAAGGAAAATATCCTACTAAGAGTACCCACGAGACTTTTTAACTCGATGGACACCAAAATTAACGATTAAAGGGCTGATTCGTTAATTGGGTCACTTTTACAATGATTTGAGAGCTAAAATTTGACAAGTATGCTTAATTTATGATACATAGGCATGGTATAAAATTTCACATCAAACGGATCGTGAGAACCATGTGTTCTAGAATTTAAGGGTCTAGGTTAATGATATTTTTGTAATTATTGCTGATATGAGAGTTTTGGGAAATCTAATGATTCTATATGGTTTTAGGTATATTTCTAAGTAATTCTTACAAAAGAACTTATACATAAATTATTATGAATAAAGAATTATTCACCAAATTAATTAAGAGAATGTACATATATCAATTTATATAACGGATGGTCAGATGACATGTTAAAAATAGAAAAACTTGATGGTTAGTACTCTGATCATGTATGTAAGTGGGTGTACGGTTAGTTTTGTAAATAAATGATCACAAGTGGGTTTTTGAAGTAATCAAGAGGCATAACATATATACCATTATATTCAAGTGACATGTTCACATGTGTAAGTTTCTCAGATTATAGTTTTGATGGTGGGTTAAGCATATTCATAGGTGGTGAATAAGATGAACGGATTAGAATTTCAATTTGATATGTGTACAAGAAGATGCAGATATTAAGTAGTTAGTTTACTATGATCGGATAGTCCAAACTCAAAGTGAAAGGTCAGATATCTTTACATATCAGTGGATAGTTGGCTGAACGGTTGTTTATGATAAATAAGTGGGAATACTTGGACATATGATGATCTTATCTTAAAATCAATGATCGGATGGCTTAATTTATGGATGAAGATCATTCTCAATGGTCAGATTCTTGTTAGAGAATAAATATAAGGTTAGGATAGGCTAAATTGGTGACATACACATGTATATACTAAATTAAATTTCATGGTAACATTCAAGAACTTTCAATACTCAGGTATTGAAAAGTTTGGGGTGTGACACGACCATTCCTTAGTGGCTCTCACTTTTTCATTCGCCACTCAAATTCCCGTGGACGTCACAACAAAGCCCAAAAACAATGGGCTATCAGTCAAAAACTGCGTTTTTTAAAACTGAGATACAACTTATTTTTGGTGAGCACTTGAAGGACCTTCCTTAGGTGTTCCATATGGTTTGCTTCGTCCTGACTGTATATTAAAATATCATTGAAGTAGACTACAATGAACTGCCCAATGAATGGCTTTAGAATTTGATTCATCAACCTCCTAAATATGCTGGGCACATTCAAAAAATCGAAGGGTATGGCCATCCATTCATATAGCCCTTCCCTAGTCTTAAAAGCCGTCTTCCACTCATCACCCGACCGTATTTGAATCTGATGGTAGCTGCTCTTTAGATCCAATTTTAAAAATAATTTCGTGCCCTCAAGCATGTTTAACATATCGTCCATCCGTGGTATGAGAAATGTGTACTTTATGGTAATCTTGTTGATGGCTCGGCTGTCGACACACGCGCACCAACTTGCATCTTTTTTAGGAGTTAATAGAGTCGGTACGATGCATGGGCTCATGCTTTCTCGAATAAGACCATTATGGATTAGTTCATCAACTTTCCCTTGTAGAATTCGCACTCCTTTAGACTCATCCGATGGTGAGGAATATTTGGTAAGATGAACCCGGAGATAAGGTCAATTTGGTGCTGAATATTTCGCATGGGAGGTAATTCATCGGGAAGGTCAACGGGCCAAATTTCTTTGAATTCATGTGGTAAAGGTTTTATTTTATCAAGGATGATGGTGGGCTCAACTTCCTTTTCCTTTACAATTAATGCATAGGCCTGTCCTATTTCTTTGGATTTCTCCATGAAGTCCTGTATGGTTAAGAGTGAACGACCCATCACTTTAGAAGTTTCGAGTGGCTCCTCTGGATTCATAGGGCTAATATGGTTTTTTGGCCGTCATTGATGAAAATATACATGTTATCTCGCCTTTTATGAAGGGCATCATGATCGAATTGCCATGGTGGTATGAGTAGTATGTGATAGACTCCATGTCAACTACTGTCACGCCCCAAACTTGGAGAACGAGTTCACAAAATTCCCGATCATCGAATCCGGTGCCGACAGCCTCCTTAGTAACCCATTCTTGGCTCCCAGTGCCCAGGATCCTACAAGGAAGATTTTCAGTATGATTTTTTTTTGTAATGGAGCATAATCACAAGCATAACCAAGTAACAAAACATCACCACATATCCACTATATCAAAAACTTTAAGTACAATGCGGAAAGGAAAATACAGGGTGATAAAAAAAACTCCAAAATAGTCAGATGCACACTCCTGCCTTAGCGCTGCTGCTGTCTAACGCTACCTGCAGGCAACAGTCGTGCATAAGCTTACAAAAGTTTAGAGGGTGGTGTAAGTGTGTGTGTAAGGCAAGCGCCAAGTGTACAATATCAGAGTAATGCAAAATTATGCGGTAAGTTTATGAATGCTATCAGCTGTATCAAAGCTATGTAATGCAACACATGAATGCCATCGGCCATACCAAGGCCATGCGATATGAGGCTTATATAGGCAAATGTCATATGCGAGATGCAAAGCAAGCATGCCAGTACTCATCAAGTACATATATCAGTACAGTTTCTCTCTAGATATCACCAGGGTCTAATACACTTCACACTGACTGCCTCCTCCCTAGCTGCACAGTTAAGTAAGTGAAAGAGACCACATAGTCCTCCTGACCAGTAGTCTGCCAATACTTACCCGGCTCATCAATAGCGGACTCATTTACTAGCTTATCAAACTCAGCCTAGCTTATAGCCTCCTCACTTGGGAGAATAAGGCCACACCCCCTTCCAACCGACCACGACACAGTGTGAGACACGGCCTACTGGTATTTGACACTCGAGCGCTCGTGTATCCACTCGGTCTAAACGTTAGAGCAACTCTTGTTACCAAAAAGGTTCTGGAATTTTCACCGAAGGACATCTTAAGTGCCCACAATGTTAGGGCCAATATTTTCGGTATCCGATACGACCATTCACGATGTGCCTGTGGAGGCCACAGCCCTGATGTTGCTAGGGCGTGCAGTGATCAAGTCACACATATGCGGGATGCATGAGTCACATCGTCAAATCATGCAGCAATCCTGTGCATGCCACACGCTCATGTAGGGGCACCATCTCATAAGGAGTCCTGTAAATGTCTCAGCCCAACGGCTTATGCTATGATCAAACATTCATCATATCAAGCATACATATGAAGCGTATGGGTATGAATCATGTTATACTAAGCATGTTATAAAGTGATGAATTATCCTTACAATGAAGATGGGCCTAGATGGCCTACACACAATAAGTACGAGCCTATCACTGGGCCCTAGGGAGAGTTATAATGCGGACATTTAACCAACATTTTCTTACAATGTGGATGTCAAACCAACATTGCTCCCAAGGCATGGCCTGCCATAATATCATCACACAAACCATGGGGGAATCACATATTGCAATGGACCCTAAGGACATCCCTTTGGGCCTCGACCCATGGGCTTTGGATACATCAAATGGGCCGCATCATATGGGCCTTATATAAATCAAGTGGGCCACATCAATGCGCCTTATGTACAATGCAATGGGCCATAACCCCCGGGCCTTGAATACATCACAATGGGCCTCATAACATGGGTCTTACATTCACCTCAAGGTGGGCCTCAATAACGGCCTCATACACATCAAGGTGGGCCTCAACAATGGGTCATAAATATGACAAGATGGGCCTAATCACTTGGGCCTTATATATATACCAAGGTGGGGTCCACTTGAACTATAGATCTATCTTATTTTTTAGCCTCAAGCCTTAAAACAAACTTTCAAAATGGTTGGATAGATTAGATGCAACACATGCATCATGGTGGGTTCCATGAAGGCCAACCATCATGTATATATTATGTTATATAATATAATATATATATATATATATAATTATATATATATATACATGCACGGACACACACCAGGTGCAGCCGTGGGGTGGGTCCCACCGTCCAGTGCGGACGGTGCGGATAGAACACATAAATCATGGTGAGTTTCACCGTCCACCGTCAATGGACGGTGTGAATGAAACATATACATCACTGTGGGTCCCACGTTGTGACGCCCCGTGTTTTCAGGACCCGAGTACACGACCCGTTTCCCAAAAACTCAAGTGTTAACCTTAAGGGATGGTCAAATATATATATTTTTTCAACTATCAGAGTAAGCATATGAGCGTAGAATGGACAAGTAAGCAAAAAAGGGAAATTTCAAATTCCATTTAGAATATACAAGTGGTTGCCCATAATGACTTATACAAACCAATGTCTCCAAAATTTACAAATACAAGAATTACATGATACAATACATGAGAAATAGTAGAATGCATATAAATTTGAGCTGCAAGACCCCTCAGCTTCTCAAGATAGATACAATCATGCAACTCTGGTACTTGAACCCAGCTCCTTATCAGCCCAAACCTGAAAATCACTTAAGTCACTTGTGCTACCTGTACAATTATATTTATTTGATGGATGAGTGGCCAACTCAGTGTGAATTTCCCTCAAGATTACACACCGCCGCATTAGGTAAGCATAATTATAAAACAAACAGGGCAATCAAAATAATACATGATGCAGTCTTTTTAAATGCATAGTGCGTGAATGCACATCGACCTGGGGATGCACATCCAGTCAGACTTGGGCTCGTCGCCCATGCAAATCATTGACCTGGGAAAATCAACCAGTCGGACAGGGGTCGATAGTCAGTGGTCTGGGAGCTAGCGAAACGATACCCTTAAGATCCTAAGGGCACGTGCTACAACATCCAGAATAGTCACCCATCATCGCCAACATGCTATGGATGCATGATTAACCAAACCATTATTAGTTCAGTTACAATCAGTCAATTTAGGTAAGCTCAAGGTCACTACGGGGAGCTCAAAGCCCAGCATAGGCCGACAGCTCGGGCATAGTGTCCCATTACCACCATCCCCGGCTCACGAGGGTATCATTTTAGGATGTTTAATGGAAACTGTATATGGGGCTTACCATATATTACCGTATATGGGGCTTACCATCGCATGGTTGTACAGTATAAAATATTGAACCCATGTAGGAAAAATATCAAATAAAACTACGTAGGGCGAGTATCAAAATATGCCACATGGGGCGAATATCAAAACCATATGATAAAGACCATCCTTAAAAACCATTGGACACAACAACCCTGGATGGTAGGCCCACATCAATGATCTGTCTAGACCATCACTCAATAACCACTAAGTCAAATGTCCATTACGATCACAACTAGTCAAGTTACATCCCAAGTATGGGTGTACATTCATATATGGGAATTTTCCACTAATGTACCAGTTTAAGTTCCACAAGTATGAACAATTATACAGGATAATCATAAAGCATATAATACAACAATTCAATTTCCATCAGCTAACACGTGATTATAAAGAGAGATATTAATTATGAATTTAAATAAAAACTATAACTTAAGCTAATAAAAAGATGGAAAGCTCAAGGGGAAGAATCATCACCTTATCCTTTGAATCGCCTTCTAGTGTCGCTAAGTGCTTGCGCCCTTAGAATTGTATCCTACCATGAATCATGAACTTGTATGATTAGGTCCCAGTTCTACACACTACTTAGGGTTATAGACTAGGGTTTAGATTACCTACTCTTAGGGTTTGGATTTGCTTATCTCTAGGGTATAGGATTTGGTTTTCATATTAGAGTTTAGTTAAATGCTTAGGTTCTAGGATCTGAACGTTAATTAAAGTATAATCGTAACATCACCACTATCCTTAATAATATAATTAAGATTTGCTACGCGACGTTGATAATCCTCACGATGTAGTAAATAATATGATCTATTATCAATGATTGTACATAAGATTGATAAATACAGTACTAGTATTTAGTAGCGGTGATCTTTATTTGTAATGACCATTATTAGCATGGATAACCTACTAACGGTTAGAATCATAGCTTATGTTTTTAGATTTCTTAGGTCTAGGCTAAATTTAGGGTTCGAACTCTAATTTGCATGGCTATTAATGATATTGTTAATGGGAATCATTGATAAATAAAATTTATAAAATGAATTAGTTATTAATTTTAGGAATATTATAATGGCTAATATTATATCAATTCATCTAATGATGCCCACAATGAATAATGATACTTATAATTTTCAAACATTTATTAGCATTGACAATGCACTCAATATTAGTTAACGTGGCCCTGATAATCATTGTGATGGATAGAAATAGTGTGCTATAATGTCAATAATAAGGTCTTAAGGATGACAAATAAAATACTAATACTTTAATGATAATAATAATTTTTATATATGTACGTATATCAATTAATATAAGTATAGACAATTACTAATGGTTAATCACATCTAACTTACAAATCCTAAATGATGTTTACAATGATAATTAAAGAAATCTAAATTTGCAGAGAAAATATAAACTCGCCCTGTCAACTCGGTGAGTTGACTCCATCTCCTCTCTCCTTCTTCCTTCTCTTCTTTCTCTCATTTTCTTGTTCACTTGGAGACGAGCCAGAATGAGTCTGAACTCAGTCTGACCGTGCTCAGTTCAACCTAGGGCTTGACCCACTTGGTGCAACACGTCAACTCGCTGAGTCAACTCAGGAGTGACAATACATCCACAATGCACACACACACACCCCCTTCTAAGCTTCTTCCTTGCTAGCACAGCCAGGCCAGCGGGGTTTTTGGGCGAGACCAGACCTAACCCGACGCAGCTGGACATAGCTCGGTTCGAGCCTGACTCGGCTGGTTTTGCCAGCCACCACGCCATCTCCTTTTCTTTCTTCTTCTTTCTTCTCCCTCCTTTCTCTCCCTTCCCTCTCTTTCTTTTCCCTCTCTTTCTTTTCCAGCCAGAAACGTCCCACTATGGACGCTAATCTGGATGGTCTTGACTCGACCTGGACCTTCCAGTACTCAGACAGAGTCCGAGTGTGGTGGTGCGGCACAACAGCTGCACGCCCTCCACCTTCTCTCAGTTCTTTCTCTTTTCTTCTTTTCTTTTCTTCCTACTTGCATACAATCCAACGGGCCGCACCTTGACGGTTTCTGATTTGGAATCCACTGCTCCACAGACGCCAGCAAAGGTGCACGTCTGACATGGAAGATGGTCGGTCGATCATGGCATCTTCAAATCCATGGCTCCTTCTTTGATTTCCTCTTTCTGGGTGGTTTGGCTCGGTCCTAAGGAACTTGGGGAAACCTCAAATCAAAGCTCTAGTTGGGTTTCTTCGATGGGTTAGGAAGAAGAAACTTGCAGCTGATTTCCTTGGGTTGCTGCGTAAAATGGAAAGAACCCTAATGTATTTGCTATGAACGAAGGGCTAGGATTATCCTAAGATGGACGGTCAGGATGGAGAAAGACGAAAGCACGAGGATCGTGCCAGCTGACATGTAGCAGATTTCTATTTTTGGATTGATAGTGTTTTTTTGGACTCACTTACACCCAAAATCGTGCGTATGCACTCATGCTGAATCAGGTGAAACTAATGGGTTTTGGTGACACATGTGTCCTTTGTCAGATAGACAGTTCGTATCGTCCAAATGGGGCCATATGGTGGGCCACCAATCAAAACGGACGGACGCCTGTCCACCTGCTACGTAAACTAGAGAGAGAGAGAGAGAAACTCTCAGTTTTGGGAAGGCGCGGGTCAGAGGCTTTGACCGAGTGTCCCCCACTTGGTACACGGCGAGTGCACGTCTCTGCTGTGCACTCGTGCTGTGAGGTGGGGCCCATCGTGACGTATGTGAGAAGTCCACTCCGTCCATCCTTCTAGGGTGCTCTTCCAAGGGATCTTGGGCCATTGGTCAGACCGATCTAATGTCTAGGTAGGGCCCATAACTCGAGTTGGGGTCATATTGGTGGGGTCCACTATTATGGTTTATAGAAAATCCATTCATTCCACCATTTTTGTAAGGTGATGTTAGGCTAGGGGCCAAAATATGGGACACATTCATGTCCTAGGTGGGCCACACTTTAATCAATATGGACTGAATTCACGTTAAACCAGGAATTCATTTAAGTACATGATTTCACGTAAATGCTTAACTTGCATGCACGACTGGAAAAAAAATCAGGTGGGTTCTGCTTGTGATGACTTCCAAGGATCTATTCCATCTATCCGGTTTATTACATCAATTTAGGACACTGTCGAAAACGAATTAGTTTAGTTAATCAAGTGGACCGCACGGTCCCGCCGAGTAGCGAGAATTCTCACGGTTAAAATTTCATCTGTAACTCTTCTAAACAGTGTCATGCATGTGTTGTTACTATATTTACTATTCTACCCCATTTTATTTTTTTTCAAAACTTCTGTCATCCGTAACTCAATAGTCAATCGTCCAAATGTGACGAAATTTGATAGGTACTCTTTATTTTTCGCGCTCTTTCTATCACCTAAATTTGATATCTAATCTCTCAAGGATGACTAAGATTCTCATTTAATGGCTAATATATTTCAAAATTCTAAAATAATATTTGTACTCCTCTAATTGACAGGTTACTGGGCAGTTTGGACCTAAACCCTAAGATCATCGTGATGATCGGTTTATTCTCATATTCGGATGGCCCATTTGGCGGATCTAATCAGGATGGGTGGTCAGATGACTTGTTAAAAATATGAGAACTTGATGGTATACACTCCGGCCATATATGTGGGCTGATGTACGGGTAGTTTCGTAAACGAATGGACATAAAATAGGTTTCTGGAGTGATTAGGGATAGGGCTTATATAACGTTAGATTTGAGTGACTTTCTTATACGTAAAAGTTTCTCAGATTCTGAATCTAATGGTAGGTTAAGCATATTCATATGGTGTGAACAAGATGGACGGATCAAAGTCTTGATTTGATAAGTGTATGAACAGATGTAGAGGTCAAGTAGCTGATTTACTATGATATAAGGGCTGAAATTCGAGGTGTATGGTTAATTTATGATAATTAGGCATGATATAAAATTTCACATGAAATGGACAGTGGGAACCATGTGATCTAGTGTTCAGGGGTTTAGGTTAGTGGCAATTTCGTAATTACTTTCGATCTATGAGTTTTGGGAAATCTAATGGCTCCACATGTTTATAGACGTGTTTCTAGGCAATTCTTACAAAAGAACGTATATCTAAATCATTATGGATAGGGAGTTATTCGTCACGTCATCTAAGGAAAAGTACTTATGTCAAATTACGTGATGGATGTGCTTGTCTTGAAATTCAATGGTCAGGTGGTTTGATTTATGAATGAAGATCATTCCCAACGGTTAGGTTTGTGTCAGAGCGAGGATGTAAGACTAGAATAGTTGGATTAGTATCATACATGTGTACATACTAAGTAAATTACTCAGTAATGCTTGAGAACTTTCAATATTCGAGTATTGAAAAGTTTGGGGTGTTACACACGTGGGGCCACCATAATGTCTATTTGCAATCCAACTTGTTGATAAGGTCACATGTGCCTGGATGAAAAGGAAAAACAAATTTCGTATCGACCCAAAACTTCTGTGAACCCAAAAATGGGTTTCAGTGGCAGACGGTTCAACCCCATTGTTTACTATGATGTGGGCCACATGAGCCTTAGATGGGACTGATATTTGGGTGGGGCCTACTTCAGGAAGGGGTCCACATAATGAGCGGATTGGATGATGAACAAACATCATGGTGGGGCCCATGGCTGGGACTGTGGGTCCCTACCTGTTTCACGGTGGCCTGACGCCAAAGCGATCTCTATCGCACCAAGAAGCAGTCTTCCGCACCTATATATTTTATTTTATTTCTTTGAAATCACATTTTTCTGAGGTTTTACGTGCGTGGGGCTCGCATCGAAAGAATCTGCCCCGTCCGCTACTTCCTATAGCCCAAACCAAGCGAAACAAGCCCAATATTCAATATATTTTGGGGTGTGGAAACATCATGTGGATTTTTAATAGTGACAGACACTGTTTTCTATGTTATGGCCCACCAGAAAGTCGGATTGGCCCCATTTTTCGGCTTAACACCTAAAATGGTCCGAGGAAAGGGATGAACGATGTAGATTAGGTTCATACATCAGGGTGGGGTCTACACAAGCGACCCTCCTCAAGGCTTGTTGAACCAAGCTAATATTTGTGTTTTTCAATTATCGTCCAGCGTCCAGGTACACATGTACGTGAGGTGGGCCACCAGATGATGGATGGTGTGGGTTCAACACATATATAAAGTGGGCCCCACCTTCAAATGGCTTGGCTAACATACATAATTCATGGTGGGGTTCATCCGGGTGGGCCACATGGCCACATCATCACATGAAAAGAAATGAAAAAGAGAGGGGAGAGAGAGAAAGAGAGAGAGAGAGAGAGAGAGAGAGAGAGAGAATGAGAGTGGGACACGTGTGATGGAGGGCTCCTCAACTATGAGCCCTCCCTTGCAAGCAATCATACATCAAGTGGGTCCCATTACACGTGGGCCCATCAAACCAAAAATTAACGGTGGAGATCCTTTCTCCACCAAATATAAGGTCTAGATGACCCTATCCATATAAGGAAAATGAACATCATGATGGGGTCCATGGAGAATGGCTCCATCATGGAATGATCATGACGATCAAGGTGGTCCATCGAGCACATCGAGGGTCCAAAGTGAGATTTATACCATCGATCGGTAGGCCTCACTTGGCCCGTCATAAGAACATGAAAATCTAGCCTATAGAAGCACCCACCATTCAATCTTCTCGGTCCGTTGGAACGCCGGTCTCCTTGTGCTTCACTTTAATGGAGGGTGATGAGAGTTGAATGGCTAGGATGAAGGTTTTTGGGATGGGAAAGGTGGGCCACACAAAGTCATTTTTCTCTATTGGAATGCATGGACGTGTATTTTTTGCTAGCTTGGGAGTTGTGTTGAGAATGAGAGAGAGAGGGTTGTAAGGAGAGAGAGTGATGGATGTGAGTGATGGGTGAGGTGATGGTGTACTTGACATGTATGGGTGTGTAAGAGAGGGTGAGAGAGAGTTGACTTGGTGGTTACTTGACTTGTGGAGAAAGAAAGTATAGGTGTGTGTACTTAACATGAGGTGATTGATTGATTGATTTGAGTGATTGATTGATGGGACATATTGTAGAGATTCTCTTGGGATTGCAAACGTGCGGTGTTTCTTCGAAACAAACGCCGGCCCGCATCTTCTGGTTAGGATATCGGATCGGTGTGCAAGATGCGGCATTGGAACTGCGGCGACGGTTTGATCGCAATGATATAAGTTTCGGATTAAGCCGACTCAAATCTACGGGATACGACTTAGGGTCGATCGCAAACGTTGATTATATGTTGCAGGTTGTCAGAATTTAACGGGAAGGATCGTGGAAGTCGACGGAACAGTACGAACTAGGATATGGGTCTTACAACTACATTGCATACTACTTCATCTTTATAATATTTACCAATCAAAAAAGATATAGTGCACCATTCATTTACCTTCATTTCGTTGACCTTCTTAATCCAACCGATCATATATGGGGAGGGATGATATTTGTTTTTAATTGTAACTTTTTTCCACCATGACCATGGAGACGATGTTCTCGCTGCTCCCACTATTGATGATTACGTCACAAACTTTTTGATTCACTATACACCTAGTTCAGAAGACATTATGTCATTATGGGTGTAACTCTTTCCTTGGTGCATAAATTATTGTCTCACGATAAGCGACTCACGATGATCCTACGAGACCCAATTTGTCTCATCCTCTATGGCGTGCTCCAACTCATCAACATCTGGATCTTCATTGGCGTTTTCAACACACCAACATTGATGGTGAGGTTCGCCACTTATCTCTGGGGACAAGTGTTTTATAGGTGACCCGGTTGGTCACATCGATAGCAATGGTAGGGTCTTAGCCGACCATAGGGGCTCAGGATCTTGCTTGGACTAACAGCAGTCGTTACACCCCTTTAAGGCTTGGCTTGCCCACTTCCCTGATCTTGGTTCGTGGGTGTAAGAGGTTGAGTGTGCTCTCCTATAGGTTCTTTCCCTCTGAGCTGTGGAGTTCCCTAGGGTAGACCTACCGCAACCACTCTGGTGGTAAGATAGGTCCATGTGTTGGGCATTCAAGTTGTGTTTTCGCTTAGGTAGCCAATTTGATTAAATCATTCATCATCCAAAAATGGGCTACATCTGGACCCGATCCTGGATTGACATACGCAATCCACCGTTGAATTGAGCGACTTGTTGCAATTCAGTCTTAACCAAATCATTATGCGCCGCCAAGTGGTAAAATTCTTCTGCATAATCTTTCATTGACCAACTACCCTACTGACAATTTTGGTATTGTTGGAATACTACCTGATTATAGTCGTTAGGGAGGAATCGCGTGCATAGTAGCTGCTTCATCCATTGCCATGTGTGGATTGGTGCTTTCGTCCGTCTCGTTCGTGCGAGTTGTAGTTACTCCCACCAAGCTGAAGCTCCGCCCTTCAACTTGTAAGCTACAAGTTGACCTTCTTCGTTTTGGGATTTCTATATAGTTGAAGAATCACTCAACTTCAGAAAGCAAATCGAGGAAATCCTCAATGTGAAGTTTGCCATTGAAGATAGGGATACCGACATTTATCCCAAACTCTCGATCTGCCCGATCTGTTCGATCGCAGCCTTGTCCGGGATATTGGAGGACCATGTCGTCGACCTCCTCATCTTCCTCAGGAATGATCCTTTGGTGCACTATCGACACCATCCTACGATAAGAGCGATTACGAGCTCCAACGCCTACTAGTGGCGGATTACCTCCATAAACATGGAGTTTCCCTATGGCCTCCATCATGCGATCGATGGAAGCCTGTAGCCCTTGCATGGCTTGTTGATTCTCTCATTGTGCTACTTTGAAATTTGTTAAAAGATAATTCCATGAAGCACTGTCCATGGGATTTGTTGCCCAACCTGTCATTAAAAGCCATGCATCTGAGGAAAAGCCTCGATCTGATACCAAACTGACGCAAGGGAGGACGTGTTGAGGTCAAGCACCATCTTCCTCAGGGAATAACTATTCTGAATCCACAGAACTTCTTTGGACTCCTCACATAGATACCTCAAACCCACGAGGAAAATAAAAATAGAATAATTTCTAGAAATTCATAGTAAATTGATCGATTATGAAAACGAGCTTACAACTTCTTAAATAGTAACATAAGCCCCAAGAAGAATTTTTAGAATCATACTATAACTAAAACTCCTACCAATCACTTTTAAAGTAAACTTACTATTTATGGATGGTCTTGATTCCTACTAGTCATCATGGTTTTTGTTCAAAAATAATAAGTGTTCTATTTGGCAGCATCATGTGATTCTCCTAATTATTCTAAGCACTTTTCATATTGGACCCAACTTCTAAAGCCCAACGGATGAAGAGTTATAATCAAACTAAAACTTACTATAAATAGTAAAAATGAAAAATAAAATGGAAATTTGACCATTGATATGATAGAATCTCGCAAATTCAGTGTACTCATTCTGGTTTGTAAGATGTGTTCGTTTTAAGGTTTGCGAGTTAAAGTAGCTCGTCCTACCCCAAAATCATAAATGGGACGTCGGATAACTCATTCTAGTTTGTGAGCTATGTCCATTTTAAGGTTCCAACAGTCCCGATCACTTCTGCCTTCAATCAAGCCTTTTCTGTTTCATCTTGGTCATGAAATTGTATGTGACCCGCTCTACATCAGGTATCCATTTTCCAATGGTTGTGGCGTGGCTATCACCGGAGGTCGAATAGGTCAACCACAATAGAGACTCATGGTTTTGAGAAATCCCTTGAAATTGCACAGGCTGCCAGTCATGATGCTTGCCGGATTTTGAGAAATCCCTTGAAATTGCACATGCTGCCAGTCATGATGCTCGCCCGATTCCGGCAACGCAACCCTTGTTTTCCATTCGGTCAATGATTGCGGTGCCATGTTCTGATTGGAAAGACAACCAATGTGCATAACCACAGATTCGTACGCGGATTTTCTGAAAGCCTTTTGCAGGAAGTTCCTGCTCTGGAAACCTAGATGGGGCCCACCGTGGTCTTCATGAGAAATTTATCTCATCCATCGGTTTTATGAGCTCATTTTAAGACTTAGAGACCAAATCAGAGCAGGATCCAATGCTCACATGGGTAGCACTAAAGGAAAATGCTGGTAGGGAAATTCCTACCAACCTCCCTCGGTTGACAGTGATGTTTACATGCCATCTATGCCGTTCATAACATCATTCCTACTGTGATGAACTGAAAACATAAATATTAGCTTGATTCAAAACTTCTCTGGCCCGGCCAATATTTCAACCGTGGAAGTTCAATCTTCACCTATATTGTCCACTTGATTCTTGGATTAGCTCATTTTTGGACGATGCCTAAAATGAGATAAAAAACAGATGGACAACGTAAGTTTCTCACAAACATCACGGTGGGCCCACCTAAGCTTCCAACACAATAACTTCTTGCACAATGAAATCCATGTCCCACAAATTCGGTCCTGACTGTGCATGGTACGACGACCATGGTTGCCCTATAGTCTCACGCTGACTGCAAAGGTGAGATTAAACGAGTGCTCAACGAATGAATCTACCATGACCAAAGGGAGAGCTCATCTTGTGTGACGAACCAGAGACAGCCCATCTTGTGTGACAAACTGGAGTAAGGTCCATTCAATCACTCAGTCTGAATAATCTAATTGTTAAATATAAACTGGTTATCATGTGTTACTCACTTGATAATGTCTTATAATCTTTACAGCGGAGAGTGGGCCTACACCCTTTTCTCATGGAGGAAGGGACTTCTCACAAACGAGAGGTGAGGTAGAGAAAAGGAGTCTCCATTTCTCGGAGATGAAAGAGACTGGTCACAAACCTTGGAGTTTGTCTGGCGGGCTTTTTTCATTACGGTTTTCCGTGACTTATCAGTAATTACCATTGGAGTGCCTTCTCATTAGATTCATTACCTATGGCTCGGCTGTAGTTGCCAGCTAAGGGGTCAACCACTCAGGTTGGCCCTATTGTGATGTTCATGCGAAATCCACCCCATCATCCCATTTTAAGGCTCATGGTCCAAAAATCAGCCACAGGACCGAACAATTGGAAATAGTATATAAGGTGATGCTCATCCTCCAAATTGTTTCCTTTGATGTGGCCCATATGAATAATACGGGTGGATTTGATTTTTGGGCTCTAAGTCTAAATTTTAGTGTGCCATTTAATGAATGGAGTAGATTTCATAGTGGGCCTAGTAAAAAATCAAAGTTAGATGTCTCTCTCCCAACTGTCTCTTTCAGTGTGGCCCACTTTATTAGGGCCCATTATGATGATTACGTGAAATCCACTCCAACCATTAGATGGCATACGAAAATTTAGGCTTGGGCCTAAAAATCTAGCCCACATGTGATCTAAGTGGGCTACAGTGAGGGAAACAGTTTGGAGGGTGAGCATCGCACGCACTGTTCCAATCATGTGGTTCCCCGGAATTGTGGAATTGAGTTTTGGGCCCTGGGCCTGAAAGGGTATGGTCAGAGGTGAATTTCACATAAAACTTTCTGTGGGGCCCACCCTAGCCACCATCCTTTGGTGGCTTGGTCAACCCAACGAATAATAAAGAAATTCAAACAAAATTATTCTAAGGACTTGGGTTAGATTAATGAGGTGGGTTATTGGAAGCAAAAACCTTTTTTAAAAAGGTTCCAAATGAAATGAAGATGGTTTTCCTTAAAATTCTCTTAATTTTTCTCATCCACCTGACTCTAGAATCTGGTAGACCGCTCTGTTGCCCCATCTGGTCAACATGACCCCAATCCTTGGTGACAGGACTTTGTGGGGCCTACCATGATGTATGCATTTTATCCACGCCGTCTATCTGTTTTGCTAGCACGTGAACCAAAATTAAAGTATATACAAAGCTCAAGTGGACCACACCACAGGAAGCAGTGCTGAGAACTTTTATTCCTGAGGCAAAGCATACCCAAAGCTCAAGTGGACCACGCCACAGGAAGCAGTGCTTATAACTTTTATTCCTGAGGCAAAGCATATCCAAAGCTTCTACTGGGGCCACATGCTAATTAGTCCAATGATCAGAAACGTACATGTTCTGTATGCTGTCGATCCCACGTAAAAAACGCAGGCTGAATGGATGATCCTGACCCTTGCTATATGTAGATGAACCGAGAATTTCACCGATGTGGGTGGGACCCCTGACTGTGGGGCCACTGTGATGTATGTGACTACATCCACACCGTCCATCCATATTGAAAGCTTATTTTAGTGCTTGATCCAAAAAATGAAGGAGTTCCAAATACCAGATAAACCATAGTACAGGAAACATTAGTGATTGCCCATTAAAAACTTCCTGTGGGCCGCGAAAGTTTTGGATCAAGATGATATTTGTTTGGAATCTTCATCTAGGTGTTTTTGACCTTATCAACAGGTTAGATGGGAAATAAACATTATGATGGAATCCATCAAGATTTTAATGGTGGGGATTTAATCACAAATATTTCCTATGGTGTGGTCCACTTAAGATTTGAGTCAGTTTCAATTTTGGGATCATACCTTAAAATGAGTTTTCAAAAATGTTAGGCAGTGGACATACATATCACTGTGAGCCCCACAGTCAGAGGTCCCACCCACTTTGGTGGATCCGGGATCTCACTTAATCCGCTCTTATGAGAGACCCGGTTGGCGACGACACACGTGAATCCTGAATCGCGACACGAGAAAAACAGACTCACAGACGCTATCAAAGGAAAAACGTTCGCGTGAGAATGGGGAGTCACTTGAAGTGCGACTATTTGCTTACGTGGATAGACCACTTCATGTTAATGAGATCCAGTCCGTCCATCAGGTGAGACACCCTGAATTTTTGTCGGATTCCAAAAAACAAGCCTACTCAAACCTTAGGTGGGCTGCACCATGGGGAATAGTTGAGATGGGAAGTCCTACCACTAAAAATTGTCTAAATTGTGTCCGGGATCTGTTGAGGGTCAAATATTGCAAATTATCTCTCATTTATTACTTAATGTTCTATTTTAATCATGTTTGTGTTGTAAGATGAATTTAAGAGCTTGTATTAAAAAGGATGTTAAAAGCATGGATTTATTGCTCAAGAATCATCAAAAGCAAAAGAGGGATCTTAGGAGACCAAGAACGAACTCATGCCAAAGATCCAAAGAAACCAAGTATAAAGGATGAAGAAAAGATTGACAAGAGCACAAGTAAAACAGTAGAAAAATACCCAATTTCGAAGCTACCCAAGCCAACTTCGATAGCTACCTAAAGTGCACAAAACAGTCCGGCAAGAAAACAGTTTAATTTAGTTTTACCTAAGCTTAACTCGGTACGACTGAAGTTAATTTTGATAGCAATTTCGATAACACATTTTGCTATCTAAGTACTCTGCACATATAATTTCAAATGCAAAAATTTTCATATACGACTTTGGTGCTACCGAAATCGCGCAGAGTTGTTGCACAGGGCCGACGCGGATTGCGTAAATTGAGGCCTTTCGCAAACAGTTTCCAGAAATTTCAAGTTGGTGCGTAATAGGGGGATGCACAACTATAAATAGGAGTCCCTAGGACGTTTCTAGGCATTATTTAGGGTCGAAGGAGTGAAGCAAAAGCATGGAGAGCCACCACCAAGAATCTTTTTTCCTCTTCCTTAGTTGTTAATTTTTAGTTATTTTTATGCTTTTCTTAAGAGATTTTAGTTCAATCATATTTATGGTTGGCTAAACCTCTTAACTAGGGTTAAGAGGTAAAGTTTGTAGCATGATTAGGATGTTTTCTCTGTTTTGATTCATGTTCTATTGAACTCTCTTGGATTCTAGTTTGATTATAAGGAATATTTTTAGTTTTTAATGGTTTGTTGTGACAAATTACAATAAATCTACAATAGTTTTGAATATCTTTTTTTCCTTATTTGAGATTGTGAAATTTGCAAGTCTCATTGTTCACTATATATCATCCCTTGGGCATGGTAGGATGATGGAATCTTTCCTAACATTCATAATTCTCTTATAATTGGTTATGAGGTTGGTAAATCCTGTTGTTTGCCTTGTCTCCTGGGCATGGTTAGGTGATGGAATCACTTCCAAATCCCCACAATATCCATCCATTGATGATTAGATCAATGAGAAGTTCAGAGATCTGACAAATCTCTTCTTACCAATTGGATAAGATAGGACTCTGATTCCAGTTGTGTCCTTGAATCAAGCAAGGTAGCATCTTGAGAACCTACTAGTGGATCCTTGACACCTTAGTCCCTTTTAATTGATAGTTTCACCTTATTGACAATTATTTCCCTTATTCTAGATTTTTCTTCTCCTAGTTTTGATTTTAGTTTCTTTCAGAAAACACACGAGATTAGTCCTTGTGGGTTCGACCTCGGTCTCACCGAGATTATTACTATATCGCGACCCTACACCTGGGGTCGTGAACATGATCCACTATGGTTGGTATATGTCATTCAATCCATTAATCTTACTTGAGATACCAGCGTGAATGAATTACACTGAAATCTCAAGACTCATGTATGCAAAGCCACGTGACTTTAGAGCTTCTAGTCATGATTTTACACATCTCGTGGTGGTGTGGCTCACTTAATTAAGTCACAGGTTCGATCAAATTTTAGGATCCATGGTAACAATGTGGTGGATCAGCTGGTGGACGGGTAGATCTGATGGACATTGTCTCTCATGTGGCGCAAGGTTAGCCATAGGCATGCCCCCACCTTAGAGAGTAATGCTACCGGAGATTTGCCAATGATTCTCACCCCTCTTGCATGGTAGTAGCACTATGTTGTTTTTTAGTAACTGGTTTGGTAAAATCACTTTTTAAGAGAAAAACAAAAAAAAGCTTTTATTTAAAGTAAGAGCTTATCATAAAACACTTAAATAAATGTTTCTTTTTAGGGATAGTTATTGTCATTTTTTAAATTTGTAAATAACTCCTTCTCAAACAAGCTCGCCCCTTCCAGCCTCTCACTTTGGATGTGAATCGTCTACCATGTAGAGCCCACCATTGATGTAGACCATCCATCATGGGCCAAGCTTTCAAAGTGGGTATTTATCATGCAGGGCCCTCCTTGGACGTGGACCATTTGCTCCTAGAGGCTGACCTTTGATGTGGATTGTCCATTATGTAGGGTCTACCTTAATGTAGGTCATCCATCATGTAGGGCCACTATCAATGTTAAATGTCCTTTGTAGGGTTCTTCAATGTCTACTGCTCATCACATCACATGGGGTGCACATTTTATTTCTCCATCATGTGGCCCCACCTTCGAAGTGGGTTGTCCATCATGCGGCACCCGCTTTGGAAATGAGTCATTCATCATTAGGGACTGACCTTTGATGTAGATTGTCCATTATGTGAGGTCAACCTTTATGTGGTCATTCATCCAGTGTGCCCCAGTTAATGTGGGTCATCCATATGCAGGCCAAACTTTGATGTAGGCCATCCATCATGCGGGGCCACCTTTGATGTGGGCCATCAAAATATGGGGCCCACTTTTGATGTCCACCATCCATCGTGTGGGGCACATCTTCTCTGTGGATCATCCATCATGTTGAGCCACTTTCGATATGGATCATCCGTCATGCATCACCTTGGATGTGGACCGTCCATCAGGTGGGGCCCACTTGATGTAGAATGCCCATCACATGAGGCCACACTTTGACATGGTCCATCCATCAGGTGGGGCCCACTCTGTCAATTATGTAGGCCCACTTTAACATGGACCATCCATCATGTGGGGCCCCACCTTCAATATGGGTCATTCATTATGTGGGCCCACCTTTGATGTCAATCATTGATTATATGGGACCATTTTCAATCCATATCAAGTGGGCCCCATCTTTAATGTGGATCATCCATCAGGTGGGGCCCACTTGATATGAATAGTCAATCATGCGGGGCCTCACTTTGATGTGAGCCATCCATCATGTGGGGGCCATCTTTGAAGTGAACCATGCAATATATGGGTTTACCTTGATGTGGACCATTCATCATGTAGGCCCCACCTTCAATATTTTTTATTCCTAACAAAGCATGGGATATTCTATATAGTAGGCTCCTCAATCATTTTATGGAAGATAGAATATGACTTGGCTGACCTTTGGGCAAAGTATACAGTAGTTCTGTTCTTATTTTTACCTTTTTCCTACCTATTAGAGAAATAGACATGACTACAATACATTGTGTCTGCAGGGTACCCATAAATCAGGATTGGTTTATGCAGAACCCATCCACTTCTCTTTTCCATGCATTTGAGATGACAGAAAATGGAAACGACATTGTACGTGATTCCACTATGCATTTTTCTGACCCAAGTATCAGTTGAACCCGAATGTATGTTCTTCAGTTCTTATCCCAATAGAGATTTAGTACATGATCCGCCTCTTTATGCTGCTGACAGCTGAACTTCCAAGCACACCCTTACTAGTTTCTTACTAAGGAGAGAATGATTGTTGCTTTGTTAATACTGTTAGGCTTTTAGCTTATTACTAATTATTCCTTCAATGAAGTGGGATTTCTTGATTTATAGTAAAAGAACCCATCATATGAAAATATTCCAAACATAGTTGAGCTTAATGTCTTTTAGACTACCATCTTTCCAGCAAAAAGGAATGGACAGATTCAGTGTTTTTCGACATCACTCTGATATGTTTCCACATAATCTAATTAGTGGGAATGACGAGGGTCATCATTTCACAAAGGGTCAGATGTTTCTTTTCCAAATTGGATGGCGGCAAAAGGCCTGGAATGCTACTTGGGTAGGTCAGGTTGGGTTGAATGTCGACCCAAACCCAACTGAACCTCAAAATGCGTTGGCCCAAGGCCCAACCCAACCATAAACCCAATTCAAGCTATCCAACAAGAGGGTATTGAATACTTAACTCTAACACAATTTGGGTTGGATCAAGTTAGATTAAGACCGGTTGGGTTGGGTCGGGTTATATCTAGAGCTGGGCAAGACCCGACTCGTCCGACTCGACTCGAACCGAATGCCAGGGTCGGGTTCAGGCTGGGTAGATCCACCCTGATTTGAATCCTGATCAAGTCGAGTTCGGGTTACGTAGTAACCTAATCCGACCCAATTTGAAATTTGATCCAGTCGGATCGATCCAAAACCCGACTCGGACTGGAATCGAGTAGTATAAATTAAACTCTTTTTTTTTCCCTTTACTATTTCATCTACCCTAACCCTACTCGCACCGGTGTCGCACCGAACCTGATCGGAATCCAGGGCAGCCAGTAGCCCAACACTCGATCTTTACTGGTCATCCTCGTCCATTCATCAAGTATGTTTATTTTTTAAGTTTTTTTTTTTTTTTTTCCAATTTTTTTGGGTTTGGGATCTCTGGTGCAGGCCGCTGGTGGCCCGCCTTGGCTTGGGACCTCGGGTGTAGGCCGCTGGTAGTCCGGCCGAGATCGGGACCTCAGTCGTGGCCCACCCTGGCTTTGGACGGACGCAGATTAGCTACTGAAGTGATGTCATCATGTTCTTTAAGTCTCACTATGATGTATGTGTTGTATCCACACCATCAATCCATCCATCCTTGGTCGTGGCCAACCCTGACTCGACCTTGCTGGTGAGTGGTGACGTTGGTGCCCCGCCCTGGCTCGACCTCGCGGGTGAACCGCCTGGCTCGACCTTGCTGGCGGCCTGCCCTAACCCACCTGGCTCGACCTTGCTGGTGGTGGCCCGCCCTAACCCTACCCCAACCCTTAGCCCAAATCCTAACCCTAACCCTAAACCCTAAACCTTAGCCCAAATCCTAACCCTAAACCCTAAACCCTTAACCCTTAACCCTAACCCTAACACTAACCCTAACCCTAATCCTTAAACCCTAACACTAACCCTAAACCCTAATTCCTAAATTGCAAAAGTGTTTTATTTGAAATTTTGAATTAAACAATTAGTAGTTAATTTTTTGGAATTACCATTTACATTGCTTATTGCTTAGCTTCTTAGTTCTTATTGTGCATTAGGTAGTTAACTTAATATGTTTGTATAATTGTATTACATTGCTTTTTTGCTTATCATTTTTTTTTTTCGTGCATTATATAATTGCCTTAATATGTATTACATTGCTTTTTTGCTTATCATTTTTTTTTCGTGCATTATATAATTGCCTTAATATGTATTACATTGCTTTTTTTTTTTTTTACTTAGCTTATTATTGTGACTTATGAGTTGTGATTGTGAGTTAGATATTTAGTTGCCTATTTGAGGATTCATATGTGGCCATACATAAATATAGTGTGTTTTTGGTGGCATAGAAATCGCTCAAATTGTCCTATATTGGACAATTCAAGGTTAGATGGATAGTTTGTTTTCACATAACCTATTTAAATGTTCATGCCTGATTCGTGCTCCATCTCCTCATTTATCTTTGGATATGTTTCTTCCTTTTCATATAACTTATTTAAATGTTCTTCCTTTTCATTTTCTCGTAACCTATTTAAATCTGATTCCTTACTCGGTCTACGAACAACTGGGCCTAGGTGAATTAAAACCCACCCGGACCACACTACAACTTGTTGATCGCTCAGTTCGTATACCGAGGGGGATGATTGAGGATGTGTTGGTCCAGGTTGACAAATTCTACTATCCAGTAGATTTTATCATCCTGGATACTCAGCTTATTGCAGATATGAGCACTCAAATTCCTGTCATACATGGCCGCCCATTCCTTGCTACATCAAACGCTATCATCAATTGTAGGAATGGGGTCATGAATTTGTCTTTTGGAAATATGACATTGGAGCTCAATATCTTTTTCAACATGAGCAAACAGGCAGAGGATGATGACGAGGCTCAAGACATTAACATGATAGACTCTTTCATGGAAGATAGAACTCTAATGACCTTATCCTCTGACCCTTTAGAGACGTGCTTGGCACACTCCCCCAATCTGGATGATGATATGATTAGGGAGATGGATGTCATGCTTGATACTGTGCCAGTACTGGAAGTTAACCGGTGGAGGTCACAATTTGAGAAATTGCCCCTAAACGATGCAGCGCCTCTACTGTCTAACCTCAAAACACCAAAGCTTGACTTAAAACCATTGCTTGCTGATCTTAAATATGTCTATTTAGGTCAAGATGAGACATATCCGATGGTGATTTCTTCCCACCTTGAGAAAGAACAGGAGAGTATGCTAATCACTACTTTCATTGAACATAAAGGAGCCCTTGGATGGTCAATTGTGGATCTCAAGGGAATCGATCCTTTGATTTATACTCACCACATTCATCTTGAGGATAATGCGAAAACCTCCCGATAAATACAACGTTGACTCAATCCAAATATGAAAGAGGTGGTTAAAGGAGAGGTACTTAAATTTTTGGATGTAGGTATTATATACCCTATATCCGACAGTCAATGGGTGAGTCCAACTCGGGTGGTTCCTAAGAAATTCGGAATCACCATTGTAGCCAATGCCGATAATGAGAGTGAGTGTGCATTGACTACAGAAAGTTGAATACCATCACGAGGAATAACCACTTTCCTTTACCTTTCATTGACCAAATCTTAGAAAGGTTAGCTGGTCATTCTTATTACTGCTTTCTTGATGGGTACTCGGGCTACAATGAAATAGAGATAGCCCTTGGAGACCAGGAGAAGATAACATTCACATGCTCTTATGATACCTTTGCGTACCGAAGGATGCCATTCGGACTATGTAATGCCCCAACTACTTTTCAGCGATACATGTTGAGTATTTTTTCTAATATGGTGGGGTAATATCTAGAAGTCTTCATGGACGACTTCTCTATTTGTGGTCCATCCTTTAACGAGTGCTTGAAGAGCCTTAAATGTGTGTTGAAGTGATGTGAAGAGAAGAAATTGGTTCTGAACAGGGAGAAATGTCATTTCATGGTTCCCAAGGGAATTATTCTTAGACATAATCTCATCCATGGGAATTGAGGTGGAAAAGGTCAAAATCGATCTTATCTTTAACCTACCACTTCCCAAAAGCATATGCAATGTGCGATCCTTCTTAGGATACGTTGGATTCTATGGACGATTCATAAAGAACTTTATTCACCTCTCTCATCCTTTATATAATCTACTTCAAAATGATGTATCATACGAGTGGACTGAGCAATGTTAGGAAGCTTTTACTGGGCTCAAGGGCATGTTAACCACCGCACCCATCATGCAGCCACCTGATTGGAACATCCCTTTTGAAATCATGTGTGACGCATCCGACTATGTTATTGGGGCAGTGTTAGGCCAGAGAAAAGAGAAGAGGCTCTATTCACTATGCAAGTAGAACTCTAAATTCTGCCCAAATGAACTACTCTACTACGAAAAAGGAACTCTTAGCAGTAGTGTTCTCTTTGGATAAATTTAGGTCCTATTTGATTAGATCCAAGATCATGATCTACACAGATCATGCGGCGCTGAAGTACCTTCTTTCTAAGAATGATGTTAAGCCCCGCTTGATAAGATAGATTCTACTACTTCAGAAATTTGATTTGGAAATACGAGACAAAAAGGGAGTAGAGAACATAGTGGTTGACCATCTTTCAAGACTTGACCTCCTTGACTCTTTTGAGATGACACCTATAAACGACATGTTCCCTAATGAAAAACTGTTTAAACTCTCCCACTTACCTTGGTTTGCTGCTATTGCTAATTATCTTGCCACAGGTTTCACACCAACACA
This sequence comes from Magnolia changhungtana, assembly GCA_030180095.1. NCBI lineage: Eukaryota > Viridiplantae > Streptophyta > Magnoliopsida > Magnoliales > Magnoliaceae > Magnolia > Magnolia changhungtana. The sequence goes on along the minus strand of JASAUF010000421.1, from coordinate 14,913,483 downwards.
TTGGACTGCACAAGATAAGAAAAAAAATTCTTCACCGAGGTTCGTAAGTTTTTCTGGGATGACCCATATTTATTTAAATAGTGCTCAGACCAAATTCTAAGGAGATGTGTGTCGAAAAATGAATATCAAAGTGTCATCTCCTTCTATTACTATCAGGCCTGTGGTGATCACTTTTCTGCTAAAAAGACCACAACCAAAATTCTGCAGTGCGGCTTCTATTAGCCCACTATATTTAAGGACACTCATGAGTTCTGCAAAGCTTGTGAGTGTTGTCAGAAATTAGGAGCATTGTCCCGTCGAAATATAATGCCTCTGAATCTCATACTAATCATTGAAGCATTTGACTGTTAGAGCATCAATTTCATGGGGCCATTCCCCCAATCTTTTGCGAATTTATACATTCTGCTAATAATAAACTATGTCACTAAATGAGTTGAAGAGATCCCATGCAAGAACAATGACCATAAAACAGTCATTCGATTTTTAAAAGAAAATATCATTTCCTGGTTCGGAATACCTCGGGCCATCATTAGTGATGGAGGATCACACTTCTGTAATAGGCCATTTGCAAATTTAATGAAGAAATATGGCATCTCTCATAAAGTGAGAACTTCATACCACCTGTAGATAAGTGGGCAAGCTGAGATTTTCAACAGAGAAATTCAACATATTATGGAGAAAACGGTTAACCCTGACCGCAAAGATTGGTCAACCCGCTTGACCGATGCTTTATGGGCCTACCGTACTGCCTTTAAAACACCTATTGGAATGTCTCCCTTTAGACTTGTTTATTAGAAAGCTTGCCACTTGCCTGTGGAGTTGGAACATAGAGCCTACTGGGCTATTAAAAATCTGAACTTTAACCTAGACAACATTGGCTCGCTGCACAAACTTCAATTAAATAAACTCGAGGAAATTCGGAATGACGCATACGAGAACTCGAGAATTTACAAGGACGGGATGAAGGTGTTCTATGACAAGAACATCCTTTGAAAATCATTCTTGACTGGCTAAAAAGTCCTTTTGTATAATTCTCGGTTACATCTTTTTCCAGGTAAACTCCGATCTCGTTGGACCGGCCATTTTACTATTACTAATGTCTATCCTCATAAGGCCGTCAAGATAAAGAATCCAACGAATGACAATGCTTTCAAAGTGAACGGACATCGATTAAAGCCATTTATTGAGAAATTTGATTTAGAGGACATGTTCATACCTCAGATTGATCCCGTTTACCAGGATTGACCGCCTAGCCTGATGGAGGTGTAGTTAGATTAAGGATTTGGATAGTTTGCTTTTTATTTTTTTAGTCTTTCTGCTAACTCATCTTCACGTTGAGATCCTTGGCAAAGCCTCAAAATTCTTTCTTCAAATACTACCTTTCCATTACTTCTCCTTCTTTTTTTTTTTTTATTGCCTCTTTTGCATTACATGCTTATTTCCTTTACATTGAGGACATTGTAAATTTTAGGTGGGGGGATGTGGATTAGGTAAACTAATCAGTGCTTTCTTAGTTTCAAGCAAATTTTTTTGAAAATTTCAATGTTTCAAGTTGAAATCTATTTGGAAAAATGATAATTTATACACTTAAGAATGTTTTTGACTATAATGAGATAGAGATTGGATTTTGAATTGTTGGAGTTTGATCAACTAAGTAATCTATTACCTACAGTTCTTTCACTCAATTGATTAAGAAGAAGTTTGAATATTATATTAATTTAAGCCACAAGACACTTCAAATTGCTTTCCATGAGTTGTGCTAAAATTTCTGATTGTTAGCATGAGAATCATTGATAGATGTTGAGAATTGAGTCTGGAGAATTTTATCCACCTTAAAAAGATGAGAAGAACCAGTTAAAAAAATAGTGAGATCGACAAAAAGGTCATGGATAATGAAAAGACAAGAAAAGAATGAAAAATCTGAAAGGAATGAATATGAAAAGACTGAAAATGATGAATAAATAAAAAGAGACCGTCAATATAAAATCAAAAGCTGGAAAAAGAAAAAAATGGGATAAGTTCGTAATCAGATTATTCCATTAATCTTGAAGTGATGAGCATGGCTAACATTATGAAGTGATAGTATTTTTATGGAAAGTAAGTTGGAATTCACTAAGCACGTTGGAAAAACTTGATATAAGAACTTATGCTCTTAAGTGATTGATGAAGAACCTATTTGATTGATTGCTCATTTGATTCGGCTTTAGGTTTTTAAATTGTCACTCTCGCCTCTTTGGATTATACTCATTCATACTTGTTTACAAAAAAGATTGTTTTCTAGAAGTGATTTGAGCATTGAGAATTGAAGATTATGTCACGATTGTTTTGCTCGGGACTAAAAAAATGTTGGTTGGGGAGTGTGTTGAGTGTTAAATATTGCATACTTGATTTTATAAACATGATAATGCTTAATGGTATATTTTATACATGTTTGTGTTGAAAGGTGAGTTTAAGAGCTTAAATTGAAAAGAATGTTAAAAGCATAGATTTGATGCTTAAGAATCACCAAGGCAAAGAATGGATCTTTGGAGACCAAGATTGAAGATTTCAAGACCTCAAGATTCAAGAAAATCAAGTGAAGAAGGAAGGAAGTGTAGAAATTAGTGTAGAAATTCACAGAATCTGAGCTTAGATATCATCGAAGGAGTTTTGATGACATCGAAGCCACTCTTCGATGACATTGAAGGCGGTTCGATGACATTAAAGAATTATAAAAAAATTGAGTTTGGTTGCTGGACAAACTGGATGCATTCTTTGATGACATCGAAGCCAGCCTTTGATAACATCTGTAAGACCCGTATCCTAGTCCGTACTGTTCCGTCGACTTCCACGATCCTTCCTGTCGAATTTCAGCGACCTGCGACTTGTAATCGATGTTTACGCACGACCGTAAGTCGTATCCTATACATTTCGGTTGGCTTAATCCGAGACTTGTATCATTGCGACCGCACCGTCGCCGCGGTTTCAATGCCACGACTCACGCACCGATCCGATACCCAGACGAGGTGATGTGGACCCACGTTCAGTTCGAGGAAAAACACCGCGCGTTGCAATCCCAAGAGAATCTCTACAACATGTCCCATCAATCCATTAATCAATCAATCAATCAACCCATCAATCCATCAATCACTTCATGTCATGTACACATCACCTTTCACCCCATCCCCAAGCAACCACCAAAGTCAACTCTTTCTCACCCTCTCTCTTACACCACCTTACATGTCAAGTACCACATCTATCACCCATCACTCACATCTCTCCTTACAACTCTCTCTTTCCCTCTTATTTCTTAACATTCCCAAGCCAAGCAAGAGCACCCCCACGTCCAAGCTTCCAAGTGAGAGAAGAGAGAGTTTGTGTGGCCCACTTTCCCTTCCCAAGATCTCCCATCCTAGCCATCCATCTCCCATCTTCCACCATCAAAGAGAAGCACAAGGAGATAGGCTTTCCAATGGACCAAGGAGATCGCTAGGTGGGTGTTTTCCCTAGGCCTAGATTTCACTTTTATGATGAAGGGCCAAGTGAGGCCTACCAATTGATGGTATGGATCTCACTTGGGACCCTAGGTGTGGCCGATGGCCCACCTTGATCCTCATGATCATTCCATGATGGGGCCATTCTCCATGGACCCCATCATGATGTTTATATTTCCTTGCATAAAGAGGTCATATAAACCGTTCATTTTGGGTGGAGAGGGATCTCTACCGTTGATCTTTTATTTGGAGGGCCCATATGCAATGGGACCCGTTGATGTATGATTGGATGCTTGAAACGAAGGGCCCATAATGTTGGGGTCCCTCCATCATGCGTGTCCTACTCTCTTTTTATTTTATCATTTTGTGTATGATATTATGGCCTTATGGCCCACTTGGTGGACCCCACAATGGAGCATGTATGGGATCCAAACCATCTAATGGTGGGGCCCACCTTACATATGTATTGTAACCACACCACCTCACCATGTGGTGGCCCACCTACGAAGGGCCCACCTTAAAGGCATTGCACGCCCAAATAAAAAAAAAGGGAGAGAGTTCGGGGACTCTCTGGACGTGTAAAAGCAAAACACAAATATTAGCCTTTTTCAAGGCATTGGAAGTGAGCCACTTGTATAGGACTCACCTTGATGTATGTATTCAATCTAAGCCGTCCATCCTCTTCCCCAACTCATTTTAGGCGTTGAGCCGAAAAATGAGACTAGTTCGAGAAACGGGTGGGCCCTACCTTAGCAAAGAGCAATTTCTACCGTTTAAAAGTACCTTAACTTTTCTAGATGCCAAAACATACCCAATATTGGGCTTGATGGCCTTGTTATGAGCTATGGGGACCAATGGTTGAGGCGGATTTCACTAATGGGGGTCCCACACATGAAAAACCCTGGGAGAAGTGGTTTTTTTTAAAATTAATAATAATAAATAACAGTAGCAGCAGCAGCGCTGCTGCCCGCTGCCCGCGGACGGGTGGGTGGACGCCAGGGGGTCCCACGGCTGGCCGTGTGGGCCCTACCATGATGTATATTTTGTATTCACACCATCCATGAGGTGGACCACCCCCTGAGATGGGTCCCCTCCAAAAATCAGCTTGATCCAGATCTCAGGTGGCCCACACCACAAGAAACAACGGTGATTGAACTCTACCATTGAAACCCATTTTGGGTCCACAGAAGCTTTGGATCAAAATGAAATTTGTTTTTCCTCTTCATTCCAGGTCCGTGTGACCTTATTAACAAGTTGGATGGAAAGTAAACGTTATGGTGGGCCCCACACGGGACTCACAGCGATGTATGTGTTTTATGCCTACCATCCAGGCGGACGGTGGAGCCCACGTTAATGTATGTGTTTTTATACACCGTCCTCTGCTGTGGATGGTGGGTCCCACCTGAAATTTTGCATGCGCCTGAAACTTGGGCCAAACCCTCATGCAAGTGGGACACACATTATGGATAGGCTGGATTGGCAACCACATCTCAGTGGGCCCTAGCATGATGCATGTGTTGCATCCAACCCGTCCATCCATTTTAAAAACTCATTTTATAGTATGAGCTAAAGAATGAGTCAGATCCGTGGTTCAAGTGGGTCCCACCATTGTTATTTGAAGTGAGGATCGGTTGATCCTTTGACATGATTCATAGATATGTATGTATGTATTGGTGACCATTTTTTTTAAGGCCCACCTTGGCATTCATTAGGCCCATATGAGGAGGCCCAAATTGATGTAATTGTGGTCGTTGTTGAGGCCCACCTTGGTATATGTATGAGGCCTACTTTGTTATATAAGGCCCATGTTACGAGGCCCATTGTGATGTATTCAAAGGCCCATGGGGTATGGCCCATTGCAATGTACATAAGGCCCCTTTGATATGGCCCACTTGACTTATAAAAGGCCCATATGATGCGGCCCATTTGATGTATCTAAGGCCCATGGATCGAGGCCCAACGGGTTGTCCTTAGGGTCCATTGCAATGTGTGATTTCTCCATAGTTATGGTGGGCCACGCCTTGGGAGCAATGTTGGTTTGACGTCCACATTGTAAGAATAATGTTGGTTTAATGTCCGCATTATAAATCTCCCTAGGCCCATTTATAGGCCCATGCTTGTTGTGCGTAGGCCATTTAAGCTCACCTTCGTGTGAGGATAGTTCATCATCTCATAGCATGCTTAGTGTAACTCCATGACTCATACCCATACGCATCATCTGTATGCTTGATGTGAGGGATGTTTGATCATAGCATAAGCCGGTTAGGCTAAGACATTTACGGGACTCCTGATGAGACGGAGTGCCCCACATGATCACGCGGTATGCGCTGGATTGCTGCATGATTTGACGGTGTGAATCATGCATTTTGCATTGTGTGTCGTGATCACTACATGCCCTAGCGACATCAGGGTCGTGGCCTCCACAGGCACATCGTGGATGGTCGTATCGGATACCGAAAATACTTTGTTATAGCACTGTGGGCACTTAGGATGTCCTTGGGTAAAAGTCCCAGAACCTTTTTAGTACCAGGGGATGCTCCAACGTCTAGACCGAGTGGATACATGAGCGCCCGAGTGCCGAATACCAGTAGGCTGCGTCTCCCACTGTGTCGTGGTCGGTTGGAAAGGGGTGTGGCCTTATCCGCCTAAGTGAGGGGGCTATAAGTTAGGCTGAGTTTGACCAGCTCACAAATGAGTCTGCTATCGATGAGCCGGGTAGGTATTAGCAGACTACTGGTCAGGCGGATAGTGTGGTCTCTTCCACTTGGTTGATTGTGCAGCTAGGGAGGAGGCAGTCAGTGTGAGGTGTATTAGACCCCGGTGATATTCAGAGAGGAATTGTACTGATATGTGTACATGATGAGGACTAACATGCTTATATTGCATCTCGCATATGACATTCGGCTACGTAGGCATTGCATCGGTATGGCCGATAGCATTCATGTTTCACATCGTATGGCCTTGGTATGGTTGATAACATTCATGCCTTGCATCACATAGCCTTGGTATGGCTGGTTTTATTCATGGACTTACCGCATACTCCCGCATTACTCTAACATTGTACACTTGGCGTTGCCATTGGCACACACTTACACCACCCTCTAAGCTTTTGTATGCTTATGCACGACCGTTAGGTGCAGGTAGCGTTGAACAGTAACAGCGGTGAGGCAGGAGTGCGGATCAGATCATTTTGGAGCCTTTTGATCATCTTGTATTTTCCTTCCCGCATTGTACTTAAAAATTTTTGATATAGTGTATATGTGGTATTGCTATTTTGTGACTTGGTTATGCTCGCGGTTATGCTCCATTACAAAAAAATAAAAAATTCATACTGAAAATCCTCCTTGTAGGATCCCAGGATCAGAATCTGACATGTAAATGTTGGAATCCGAGAATGGAGCACTACGGAGGCTGTCGGCATCGGATTTGGTGATCGGGAATTTTGTGAGCCCGTTTTCCGAGTTTGGGGCGTGACAACATCGAACATTGTTAGATGACATCGAAGAATTATGGAAAAATCAAGTTTCGTTGCTGGACATTTTTGGATACATTCTTTAACGACATTGAAGTCTGTTCGATGACATCGAACTGTTACGTAGATTTTGCACGAACTGCGTAAATTTAAAACAGTTTTTTGATTTTACGTAAACAAGGCTATAAATATGGGTTTTCTAATGATTTCTAGGGATATCTAGGGTTTGGGGAAGCAGAAGAAAAGGGTGGATCCGTCTCTTTAGAGTTCTTCTTCCTTTCTTTCCTAGTTTTTAATGTTTCTTTGAGGATTCTTGATCCAATCATGTCTATGGTTAGATAGACATCTTTGCTAGGGCTAAGAGGTGAAGCTTGTAGTATTTTTGAGATGTTTTTCTTATTTTGATTCTTGTTCTTATTGAACCTCTTTGATTTCTTGTTGATTTTAAGGAATACTTTCAGTTTTTAATGGTTTATTGTCACTCAAATTATAGTAGATCTACGATAGCTTTGAGTATCTTCTTTTTTTATTTGAGATTGTGGGATTGATAAATCCTGTTGTTTGCCATTGTCTCTTGGGCATGGTTGGGTGATGGAATCCCTTCCAAATCTTCACAATTCTCCTCCATTAAGGCTAGATTAATGAGAAGTTCAGAGATTTGTCTATCTCTTTTTCCAACTGAATAAGACAGGACTCTAATTCTAGTTGGAATTCCTGAATCAAGAAAGGTAGCATCTCAATTGCTACAAGTGGATCCTTGGCACCCTAGTTCCTACTTTTAATTGATAGTTTAAATAATATTCACAATTATTCCTTTTATTCTAGATTTCTAATTAGATCTTCTTCTAGTTCAACTCCTAGTTATTTTCAGAATATGCAGAAGAATAGTCCTTGTGGATTCGACCTCGGTCTCACTGAGGTTATTACTACATCGCGACCCTACACTTGGGGTTGTGAACATTTGGGATAGTGTTTACTTTATTGATTTTTTGCTCTGTCATTGCTATTGTTTAGATGTATGACAGATATATGCATGGTGAATAGGGTTCGAGAGGCAATATGAGGGCAAGACCCATGGCGTATCCTATTTAAGATAACAGTCCTTAATCTGTCCATAATTTCATTCATATGGGATTGGACCTGGGCTATCTAAAGTCCAAAAAATGTAAATGGGTCCTCTATGTGCCTTCTGGCTAGTCCATAGGTTCTGCGGATGTGCATTGTCCATACATATAAACCGCAATTGGATTCCTGGTTAGTTTCCTCTTCTTTAGAAAGTTTTATTTAACGAGTTGCTGAATCCTAGATAACTAGAAGGTTTCTCTCTTAAACTAACTTATAATCCTAGATAACTAGAAGGTTTCTCTCTTAAACTAACTTAGAATCCTAGATAATTAGAAGGTTTCTCTCTTAGACTATAGTTGTTTCGGGAGATCAGCTGGTAGAATTTACTGTTCACAAGGTACGGTGGTTCTTATGGGATTTCAATATTTCTATATGCATATTCCATAAAAGCTTCGGGGAATTTCTTTTTCTTTTCTTTTTTCAATGTTGTCATGTGTCATTTTGGTAGCATAGCAAGCTCCAAATCCTCAGAAATTGGTACTGTTTGGGAGATGATTTTGTGTTTGGAACTATTTTTACTAAGCTAACCAGAGAAAACCTCAGTTAATCAGTTTTCTGTTCCATATCTTTTTTTTTTTCTTTTGGTTCATTCCAACTTCAAATGACTGCATTCCCTTCTCTTTTCATCAGTTACTAAAGTGTTGGATATTTTCTTACATTTGTTGTATTGTTTGTTATGTTTCCTCACATTAACATCACAAGCACTACACCAAAATCGTCATTTGGGAATGACTACTCCTTTGGTTTAATAATGGATTTAGGCCGTTCCTAATTTGGAACGATTTTCACCCATTTTAAAACTCTGGCTACCCATTGTTTTGACGCGCAAACCCCCCAAACCCTAATGTAAATTCCTTTCTAACAGACCTTTCCTCTCAAAACCCTCTCTCTCTCTCTCTCTCTCTCTCTCTCTCTCTCTCTCTCTCTCTCTAGAGATTTCATTACAAAAATCTCTCCTTTTACAAACCTCTCCTAAAATCGTTCTCTCCCAAAACTGGCTCTCTCACTCTCTCATAGAGATTTCATTGCGAAAATCTCTTCAGTTCGTTTCTCTTTTGTAGATTTCCAATCTTTGATTCTCGATCATAGTTTTCAATGGTTGCTGCTACCGGAGATGCCCAGATCTAGAAGAAGAACCGGAAGAAATATTAATGTCACATCCTAGACTCGATAACTGGACTCACAAGGAACCAGATAGCCGGTTCTAGCCGTAACAGTCTTTGTAGTACCCCATTCTCGGCTCTTGAAGCAGGTTCTGATCCTGGGATCCTACAAGGAGGATATTTATAACCGTATATTCATTCTAATGCGAGCATACCCAAGATCACAGCAAGTAAATCTCAGAAATAACAAAGGGGCACATTACAAAATCCACTATAAATTTGAACTTTAAATACAAGGCTGGAAGGAAATACATCTGATGACAAAAGAAGAAGGAAGAAGATCTGCAACACTGGGGTAATCGGCTCAACTCCTATCCAATCTATACAGCTACGACGCCGACCTAGGATCTCCTGCACGCATCAATCGTGCATAAACTTATAGAAAGCTTAGAGGGTGGTGAAAGTATGTGACAATGGTGCGCAAAAGAATAATAGGAGATACAAGAAGGGAAACATGATCAATGCCAATATCACTAGCCTTACCAAGGCTAAACCATGAATGTAGGAAGCCATACTAAGGCTATATAATGTAATGAGTATTAGGCACCATACCAAGGCGATGCAATATAAGGCTTATACAGCCGATACAGATGCAATGCGAAGTGATGTCAATCCTCATTTCTAATCCACATATCAGTATAGTTCCATCATAAGGAATTTACCAGAGTCTAGTACATTGTAGGATGACTGCCGCTTTATAGACCCGCACAGTCAAACGAGCATAGGAGACCTCAGTACCCGCCCATGGATAGCCAATCACCAGTGAGGCTCGATGGTAGCAGACCCATTCACGAGCTAGTCAAATTCAGCCTAACAATTCCCTCCCTCACAGGTGGATAAGGCCACACCCCATCCCAACCGACTATACGACAGTGAGAGTCGCAGCCTAATGGTATAATGCCCTTGTGCACTCATAATTTTCACTTGGTCACGGTGCTGGGGCAGATCTTTAGTGTCACGCCCCAAACTCAGAAAACAGGCCTACAAAATTTTCATTCGCCAAATCTGGCGCCAACAGCCTTCGTAGTGCCCCATTCTCGGATCCGGCACTCACATGCCAGATTCCGATCATGGGATCCTACAAGGAGAATTTTTAGTATGATTTTTTCTGTTTGTAATGGAGCATAACTAAGTCACAAAACAACATCACCACATATCCAATATATCAAAAACTTTAAGTACAATGCGGAAAGGGAAATACATGATGATCAAAAACTCTAAAATAATCTGATGTGTGCTCCTGCCTTAGCGTTGCTGCAATCTAATGCCACCTGCACGCAACGGTCTTGCATAAGCTTACAAAAGCTCAGGGGGTGGTGTAAGTGTGTGCATAAGGCAAACGTCAAGTGTACAATATCAGAGTAATGAGGAAACATGCGGTCAGTCCATAAATGCTATCAGCTGTACCAAAGCTATGTGATGCAAGGCATGAATGCTATCAACCATACCAAGGCCACGTGATGCGAGACCTATGTAGCCAAATGTCATATGCGATATGTAAAGCAAGCATGCCAGTACTCATCAAGTATACATATCAGTACAGTTCCTCTCAGGGATATCATCGATGTCTAGTACACTCCACACTGACTGCCGCCTCCCTAACCACACAACCCAGCGAGCAGAATAGACCTCACTATCTGCCTGACCAGTAGTCTGCCAATACCTACCCAGCTCATCGATAGCGGACTCATTTGCAAGCTGGTCAAACTCAGCCTAGCTTATAGTCCCCTCACTTGGGCGGATAAGGCCACACCCCCTTCCAACTGACCGCGACACAGTGGGAGACATGGCCTACTGGTATTCGACACTCAGGCGCTCGTGTATCCACTCGGTCTAGACGTTGGAGCACCTCATGGTACCAAAAAAGTTCTGAGACTTTCATCCAAGGATATCCTAAGTGCCCACAGTGCTAAAACTAAGTATTTTCAGTATCCGATACAGCCATCCACGATGTGCTTGTGGAGCCATGACCCTGTATCGCTAGGGCATATAATAATTAAGACACACACATGCGAGATGCATGAGTCACACCGTACAATCATGCAGCAATCTCATGCGTACCAAACGATCATGTGGGGCACTCCATCTTATAAGGAGTCCCGTAAATCTCTCAGCCCAACGGTTTATGCTATGATCGAACATTCCTCATATCAAGCATACATATGATGCGTATGGGCATGAATCATGGAGCTACACTAAGCATGTTATAAAGTGATGAATTATCCTTACAATGAAGATGGGACTAGATGGCCTATACACAACAAGTACGGGCCTATCAATGGGCCCTAGGGAGAGTTATAATGCAGACATTTAACCAACATTATTCTTACAATGTGGACGTCAAACCATCATTGTTCCCAAGGCACGACCCACCATAAACATCATTATATATACCACGGTGAAATCACACATTGCAATGGACCTATATACATCTCATTGGGCCTCAATTCATGGGCCTCACATACATCAAATGGGCCGCATCAATGGGCCTTATGTACATTGCAATAGGCCATATCCCATGGGCCTTTGAATACATCACAATGGGCCCTTATATGGCAAATGGGCCATATCACATGGGCTATATGTATATCAAATGGGCCACACCAATTGGACCCCATGCATATCAAATGGGCCATACCCAAAGATAAGTGGTGATAATGATTTCCACCATTTAAAATTCCCAAGGCCCACGATAACATTTATTTCCCATCCAATCTGATCATAAGGTCACACTGACCTGAAAGGGATTTTAATGGTGGACGGTCAAACCCACTATTTTCTATAGTGTGGTCCACCTAATTCTATATCTGCCTTAATTTTTAGTCTCAAGCCCTAAAATAAGCTTTCAAAATGGTTGGACGTATGGATACAACACATGCATCATGGTGGGTCCCATAAGGATGGACGGTGTGGATAAAACACATAAACCATGGTGGGTTCCACCGTCCCATGCTGTGGACGGTGTGAATAAAACACATACATCATTGTGGGTTCCATGTGGGGCCCACCATAACGTTTGTTTTCCATCCAATCTGTTGATAAGGTCGCACAGACCTGGATGAATAGGAAAAATAAATTTCATAATGATCCAGAGCCTCTATGACAACCCAAAAGGGTTTCAAGGGCAGACGTTCAATCCACTGTTTCCTGTGGCATGGGCCACTTGAGCTCTATATATGGCTGATATTTGGGGGACCCACTGTCCTAAAGGGGACCCAACAAATACACGGTGTTGATGATCAACACAAACCATGGTGGGGCCCACGGCTGGGACCCTTACCCACCTAAGAAACCAGCAATGCGTTACATTACAGATCAAGCAGAGGCCCCTATATATATATATATATATATATATTGAAAAATGAGTTTTTGTGAGGATTTTCGTAGGTGGGGCCCACCTCAGGCAAATTCACCCTAACCATTACATTCCATGGCTCAAGACAGACCAATCAAGCCCAATATGCGGTATGTTTTGGCGTATAGAAATGTCGGAGTGGCTTTCAATAGTATCAATACTGTTTTCTATACTATGGCCCACCAGATAGTAAGATTGGGTTCATTTTTCAGCTCAACGTCTAAAATGAGCTGGGGAATGGAATGGATGGTGCAGATTAAATCCATTTATCGAGGTGGGACTTACATGGACAACCCTCTCCAAGGCTTGTGAATCAAGCTAATATTTCTTTTTCCAGTTCACGTCCAGCGTCCCTAGACGCTGGACGGTCTGGGCATAACACATAAATTTAAGGTGAGCCCCACTTATAGACGTGGGCCACACCAAAAAAAATGGTTGGGTGGCATAGGTAATACATACATTAAGATGGGGTTCATCCAGTAGGTCACACAACCACATTATCACACCACAAAAACAAATGAAAAAGGGAGGGAGAGAGAGAGAGAGAGAAAGGGACACGTGTGATGGAGGGACCCCGACACTATGAGCCCTCTTTTTCAAGCATTCAATCATACATCAAGTGGGTCCCATTACACGTGGGCCCATCAAATCGAAAATCAACGGTGGAGATCCTTTCTCCACCAAAATGTAAGGTCTAGATGACCATATTCATGCAAGGAGAATAAACATCATGATGGGGTCCATGGAGAATGGCCCCATCATGGAATGATCATGAGGATCAAGGTGGGCCATCGGCGACATCTAGGGTCCAAAGTGAGATCCATACCATCAATCGGTAGGCCTCACTTGGCCCATCATTAAAACATGAAAATCTGGCCTATAAAGCACCCACCGTTCAATCTTCTTAGTCTGATGGAATTCCGGTCTCCTTGTGCTTCACTTTGATGGAAGGTGATGAGAGTTAAATGGCTGGGATGAAGGATTTTAGGGGTGGGAAGTGGGCACACACATGCACTTTCTTACCTTGGAAGAGCTTGGACGTGTATTTTTTTTTTTTTTTTCTTGGAAATGTGTTTGTGAAATGAGAGGAGAGAGAGAGAGAGAGAGAGAGAGGGTTGTAAGGGAGAGAGAGTGATGGGTGATGGATATGAGGTGAGTGATGGATGTGAGGTGAGTGATGGGTGAGGTGAGAGACTTGTTGACTTTTGGGGTTGGCTTGACTTGTGGAAAAAGAAAGTATGGGTTGCTCTTGTACTTGACATGAGGTGATTGATTAATTGATTTGAGTGATTGATTGATGGGACATGATGTAGTGATTTTCTTGGGATTGTAAAAAGCAGTATTTTTTCTTCAAAATAAACGCCAGCCCACATCTCCCTGCCAGGGTATCGAATCGGTATGTAAGATGCGATGTTGGAACCACGGTGACGATGCAGTCGTAATGGTACAAGTCTCAGATTAAGCTGACTCAAATCTACAGGATACGAATTAGGGTCGCGCATAAACATTGATTATAAGTTGTAGATTGTCGAACTTCTATGGGAAGGATTGTTGGAGTCGACGGAACAGTACGGACTAAGATACAGATCTTACACTTAGTACCATGAAAGTTTTGAAAATTTCACCCATGGGCATCTTATGCACCCTATATGCTCAAGGTAACATTTGCAGTGTCCAATCATGATCATCCATGATGAATCTGTGGAGGCAAGGCCCTGGTGAAGTAAGGGTGATCATACCTACGAGATACGATGCCAGATGCATGAGTTACGCATACCAATCATGCACTAGCTCTAACCACTCAATGTACACAAGAGGGTAACTCCATCCCTCTATCATATGAACTCAATGACCACACACAAATGCAATCCAAATACTCCATGATGCATATGGGTCATGAGGGTACGCCATACGGCGATGAAGACTTAACATGTATACTTCTCCTTCCCAAGGAAGGGAAATAAGTCTAGGTACTTAGACAATTTACTATTTGATTATCCTCTAGTGGGGGCCCAACACTTTGGGGTAGCCCACAAGCTAAGACGGGCCATATAAGCCCAAGGGAAGAAGCGGTCCTAATAAGGGTCTAGGTGGGCCTTCAACCACCTATAACCACCCTATGGGCCTACCTTAGGGCCACCAAGGAGGACATCTAACCTCAACCGGGTCCCAAAAGGTAGCCCGCCATTACTCGAATATGAAACAAGGCTCAAGGCCTAAGCAATCTATGGCCTAGTGGGCTATACACTAAGCCCAATACATAGGCAATATGGTGGGCCCTCAAGCAAGGTTTGGGCCCAACCATGAAGGTCATAAATCCATATATTGTGGTAGGCCTAGTGGGCAGCCCGGTAATCCAACCATGTGTGCAATTTCTATGCTTTATCCAAGTGAGTTGGGCCTCACAACTTGGCCCAGGTACAAGGTTATTTTGGTGGGCAACCAAGGGCCCAACTACTTACACATTATGGCTCACAAACCCATCATAATAAGTGGTGAGATACAGGCCCAAAGGTCAAGGGACCTAACTAGAAGATTCCAAGATAAATGGGCCTACAAAGTCCAACCAAAACTATGGACATAGATCCAATAAAACCCAACTGGGGTGGGCCTTAAATGTGCACTAATTAAGCCCAAAGGGACATCAAGAAATGAAAAGATTATGTGCATAATCATCCTTAAATCTAGTGGGCCCTGCCACTCCAAAACATGTCGTTGCGAGCAGCCAGTTTGGGCCTATTGCTGAATTTCCAACCCACCTGTTCCTGGGCTTGCTAGAGTTCAGCAATAATAAATATAGATTAAGTATTTGCTCACTGGTGACCCACACACATCTCTGTGGGTCCCACCAGGTAAAAGGAATGGATGATACACATAAATCAGGTAGGCCATGCTAGTGGACTGGACGTCCAGCAGCAGCCCAATGGGCCTGTGCGTCCCAAGGTGGACGGTCCTATAGGCCTGGGCGATGAGCCCAAAACACATCAATGTAGGTCCCAAAAAAATGGGCAAATCCACAAGGAGGTGGACCACGTCCCACGTGGACCACACATAGATGGACGACGAGGATACACAACACATTAAGGTGAGCCCACAAGGAGGGTGGACGGCCAACCACGGCTGGACGTCCCAGCCTGGTGGGTAGGTCCAGCCTACGTCACGAACTGTACAGGGGTTTGTTGACCCCCAAACTTGGTAGGTGGGTCCTACCATGGGTAGGCCACCTCTCTGTAAATTTTCAGAATTTTTGAAATAGCAAAAGTATTTTATTTAATTTAAAGAATACAGACTATCCAGAAAATCTGTTTAGTGCAGATTTTTGACAGGCCTTGATCTGAGCTTCCGATGATGTGGATTAATGGCCTCCAAAATTTGGGGAAAAATAGTTTTTGTGTCTCCTCATATGTGTACTACAAAGTGGGGTCCACGGATATGGCCCACCAGTGGAAAATTTATTTTATATTTAAGGAATTCCACACCGATATGTTGCTGGAATAGTGCAGAAATTACAGACCAACCACCTCACTTGGGCCACACCTTTGGGACCTTAATCAAGGTCGGGTAGGGCTGAAATTTGGTAGGGTTATAGGTGGGACATAGGTCTTTAAGAATCATATATTGGATGACATCAAATTCTCCACCAAAAGACCAGAAATCAGGCCCTAAAATGGTCCAAAATCTGTCCAGATAGACTGGACTGCAACATATACTTCACAAAAATAAATTGTAAACATAAGTTAAATGGGGATATAATCCCAGAAAATCATATTGTGGACCACCCCAGTGGGCCCCACAAATGTCCAGACCTTCCCCATCATCAAATACCCCTTGCATGTGCCCCATTTAGGTGGATTTGGGGCCACATGTCTAAGGATGGACTACTATGGGCATCTAACTTCCATGGATGGTCTGGATTTTTTGTTAGTCCATAAGGTGGGCCACACACACATGATCAAAATGCTAACATCAGAGAAAAATAAAGGATCGGCCACAAGAGGAGGAGGTCCACCACATTGAGGCCCTCCCCTTCATCAATCACACCACACATTTCATTGATTCACATGTTATAACATAGATCAACCATATGCATGTCCTAAAATCAAGGTCAATGGTTGGGATGTCATCCCAACCATGATTCTAGGGTCTAAATGACCCATCAGGAAAATGAAATCCAAGGAATCCTCCATGATGGGGCCCATAAGGGGAAAAGCCCATGCACGGGCATGCATACATCAAATAGGCCATTTGCCCACATCTAAGGGATGGTGTAGGATCTCCACCATTAATTGGTGGGTCCTACACTTCCCATATGAAAGAAAAGAGATCTAAAAATATAGAAATGAAAATCCTACATTCTAAAAGTACACCCACCTTAGATCTCTTCCAAACTTGTATCACATAGCTTCTAGTGCTCCAAGGATGATGTATTAATGGGTGAGATGGGGTATGGATGGTTGGATTGAGAGGAATTTGAGGTGAAAGGGGGCTGGAATGGGATGGCTAGGTGGAGATGTCCCACCCTCTCTTGCTAAGGGAGAAATGGGAATGAGACAGGGAGGGAATGAGAGGGAGAGAAGAGAGAGAAAGAGATGTTTTAAGCCTAACAATCATTTCTCTCTTGCCTTGGTTAGAGAAGAGTAATGATTGCAATAGGGAATTAGAAACAATGTTGTAGAGTTAGTAGGCTTTTTAGGTTTATGGGTGGTGTTTTAGAGATAGGTGGTACAAGAATAGGGCCTAGGTAATGTGTGTGTGTAGTGTGTGTTAGAAATAGTGCTAAGAGATGGGACCTACCTAGAAATTCATGCACACCATCCCTAGGTGGGCCACATGACCATGATTAAGGGCTAGAAAATAAAATGCATACAACTTATGATATACACGTCGGATGGATGTGCAAGACGCGGCTCCGAACCGCAATGAGGAAGTAGACAAGATGGCATAGGTTTCGGCTCGATCTGAGTTTAGTCTTTATGACCGAACTTAAGGATGATCGCAAACACTATCCGAAGGTCACGGGTCACCGGGATTCGACCTGTAGGACTGGGGCAACAAGAGAAACGAAATACATACACACTGTGAGACCCGACCCGAGTTCGCATGTGTGCATGAGTGTGTGTGTGAGTATGCATCTCGTTTGTTTTAGTCCCGCGGTCCTACTGGTCAAATTTTGGCGATCCGCGACCTTCGGGTAGTGCTTACGGTCATCCTTGAGTTCGGTCACATAGACCCAACTCGGATTGACCCAAGACCTATGTCATTGCGTTTGCATCGTCGCCGCGGTTCCAACACTACTTCCTGTGCATAAATCCGGCGTGTACATCATGTGTTATGGGCAACGTTTGATTTGGGCCTTTTATGTGTGATGGTGGACTCCACCCCGTACGTTTTCCTAGGTGCTTGTGTAAGGATGATGTCACCTTATAGTAGGTTTGCTAAAAAGCCTACTAGCCTACCCCCCTTAAGACTTACTAAAGCCTAGTACTTTGTTATTATCACCATAGGTCATCATGGTTTCTCTAACCAAGGAGAGAGTGGTAATGATTGCCTCCCTACAACTCCCTCCCTCTCTCTCTTTCTTCTCATTCTCTCATTTCCTCTCCCATTTGTAAAACATCCAGCCCCTTCTTCCCTCTTTTCCAGCCCATTTTCTTCCCATCTCCCCTTCATCTCACCATCATAAACCCATCTTGGCCATAAAATCATAACCCTTAGAGCTTGAGGTTCTTAGTGATGGTAGAAGCTTGAAGATCTAAGAGGTGGGTGCTTCTTTATGGTGTAAATCTGATTTTTATAGTGTAGATCCCTTCTTTTCTTCATGAGGGGAGTGTAGGACCCACCAATCAATGGTGGAGATCCCACACGTCCCCATAGGTGTGGCCAAATGGCCCACCTTATGCATGCATGTCCCATGCATGGGGCTTTCCTCTATGGACCCTATCATGGTGAATCCTTTAATTTCATTACATGATGAGGTCATCTAGACCTTAGGACCATGGTGAGAATGGTATCCCCACCATATATTTTAATATAAAGCCATGCATGTGTAAGATCTATGATGTAGATATAAATCTATGTATGATGTGTGGTGAGATTATTCTTGGGAGGGCTCAATAGTGGCGGAACCCTTTCCCTATAGCCGGATTACCCTTCCTTCTCTTCTTTTTCCTTATTTTCATCCCTGATCATGGTATGTGGCCCACCTTGTGGGCTAACAAAAATTCAGCCACCCAAATAAAGGAGGACACCCATGGCACTCCACCCTATGACATGTGGCCCTAAAATCCAACTAATAGGGGCACATGCAAAGGTGTTTTGGATGGTAGGATGGTCTGAATTTTTGTGGGGCCCAATAAGGTGGTCTATCCCCTAATTTTCTGGGATTGAATCCTATTTTAATTACTGTTTAAAATTATTTTATTCCAATGTATTGTTGCTGTCTAGAAACTGTCTGGACAGATTTTTAAGCCACCTTGGGGCCTGATTTCTGGTATTAGGTGGAAAGACTGATACTATTTTATATATGATTCTTGTAACTGCATGACCTATCTACAATCATACCAAATCTCAGCCCCATTGGACGCCATTTGGGTATCCAAATAATTATTTTATTCCAATGTATTATTGTTGTCCAGAACCGTCTGGACAAATTTTTGGGCCACCTTGGGGCCTGATTTCTAGTCATTTGGTGGGAAGAATGATACTATGTTATATATGATTCTTGTAGCTGCATGACTTATCTACAATCATACCAAATTTCAGCCCCATTGGACCTCATTTGGGTATCCAAATAATTATTTTATTCCAATGTATTGTTGCTGTCCAGAACTGTCTGGACAGATTTTTGGGCCACCTTGGGGCCTGATTTCTGGTTATTTTATGGAAATACTGATACTAATTAATATGTAATTCTTGTATCTGTATGACCCACCTACAATCATACCAAATTTCAGCCCCATTGGACCCCATTTGAGCATCCAAAAGGGTGGGCCAACATAGTAGACTACCAGAAATTTCTGTTGTGCAGTCTAGCAGCATAGTCCCCTAAAAACTAAAATTTAAAAATACTTTTACTAATGGAGGGCCATCTTTCTGGGTCCCACCTTGTTATAGGCTTGATGAGAGACCTTGGGTCCAAATTTCAAGAATTTTGGAGGTCCAGAACTCACCCATTTGGATGGCCCAAATTCAGGACAGCAACATGTATGTTGCAGATTTTTTATTCTAACCTTGTTATCTTCCTTGTTAATATGGAACTTATTGGGCCCAACCCATTGGAGCCTTTATGCATGTCTGTGGGGCCCATCTCATGATGTTCTAGAGGCCCTTGGGGCCGAGTTTGTGGCCCCATGAGGTTGGATCCGCGGTCTATGATGGACGTCCACCTGGTGGACGCCCACTATGGGTTGATCGTCCTTGGTTAGGCCCACTATGACGTATATTGTTCTCCATGACGTCCTTCCATTTTATGGGGCCCATGGATGTATGGTCCACCCTAGGTGGATCTCCGATGAGGGGCCCACTTGGGATGTGAAGATCCCCCCTTAATGTAGGAGGGCCAGGCCATCCATAGCCTTGGACGTCCCACCTTTGGGATGTCCTTATTGGGCCCGCATCCCGGCAACATGGCCTACTTGAAATATGTGTTGTACATCCCCCCTCTCATCTGGTGGGACCCACAGTGACGTGTGTGGGCCATCAGGAATTAAATACACTTAAATTAAATTATTTGCTAAAATCCAACAAACCCGGAAAGTGGGTGGGCTGGAAATTCAGTAATGGGCCCAAATGTTGCTGCTCATAAATGTTGTTTTTGGGACAGCATGGCCCATCAGATTTGAGGATGATTTGATCAGTTATCTTACCTTTTTCCTTCAGTATTTTTTGGTGTAATTAGTGCCCATATAAGGCCCATCCAAGTTGGGTTTTTATTAGAACATTGTATGTGGTCAATTGACTAGTTCCTTAGGCCTTTTGGACTAGAACCTTTTCAGTAGGCCCATTGACCTTTGAGCCTATACTCTTCTACCTATTGTGATGGGTTTATGGGCTATCATATGCAAATAGTTGGGCCCTTAGCTGATCACCAAATTAACCATGTACTTGGGCTAAGAAGTGAGGCCCAAATCACTAGTATTAAGTGTAAAATTGCCCATGTGGATAACCTACTAGACTACCCATGAGGCCCAACATAATATGTGGCTTTATAACCTTTATGGTTAGGCCCAAACCTTGCTTGAGGGCCCACCATATTGCCTATGAGTTAGTCTTTGTGTATAGACCATTAGGCCATACATTGTTTGGGCCTTAGACCTTACTTTATACGCGTAGCGGGCTACCTTTTGGGACCCAGTTGAGGTTGGATGTTCTCCTTGGTGGCCCTAAGGTAGGCCCATAAGGCCCTTATAGGTGGTTGAAGGCCCACCTTGGACCTTAATTAGGACCATTTCCTCCTTGGGATTATGACTTTCTTAGCTTGTGGGTCACCCCAAAGTATTGGGCCCCCACTAGAGGACTCCACTTCTCCTCAGAGTACCTGTCTATGTACCTAGACCTTGACCCTCCTTGAGATGGAGGATTATATATTCTACAGGTAGCACACTTAATCATTATAACCCACATGCATCATCTGTATGAATTGATTGCATTATATGGTGGGCATTAAGGGATGAAGTTTCTCCCCTCGTGCATAATGAGTACCTGAAGCTTGTGCATGATCTATATGTATGACTCATGCATTAACATCGCATTTCATGATGATACCGCCCTTGTTTTATCAGGGCCTTGCCTCCACAGGGATATTCATGGATGGTTGGACGTGTGGACACCAGAAATGATACTTAAGCATACCAAGTGTATAGGATGTGAAATTCTCAAAACTTCCATAGTACTAAGGATCAGCCTCAATGCCGTGATCGAGTGGAAACTATGAGCACATCAGGGCCTCATACTGTTAGGCCGCAACTCCCACTGTCGTGTAGTCGGTTGGGTAGGATGTGGCCTTATCCGCCTGTGAGGGAGGGCAGTATTAGGCTAAGTCTGACCAACTCGTGACATGGGTCCGCTGCCGTCGAGCCCTGTTAGTGATTGGCTGTCCATAGGCAGGTAGTGAGGTCTCTTACGCTCGTTTGACTATGTGGGTCTGTAGAGCGGCAATCATTCCACAGTGTAATAGACCCCGGTGATTTCCTTATGATTGGAAATGTACGTGATATGTGGATTGGTTATGAGCACTAACATTACTTTGCATCGCATTCGCATTAGCTGCATAAGCCCCTTCATGCATTGCCTTGGTATAACACCCAGTACTTATTGCATCGTATTCATAATAAGCCTTGGTAAGGCTAGTGATATTCTCATTGATCATGTTTCCCTTCTTGTACCTTCTACTATTCTTTTATACATCATTGTCACACACTTTCACCATCATCTAAACTTTTATAAGCTTATGCAAGATTAATGCGTGCAGGTGACCATCAGAAGGCGTCGTAGTGGCAGAGCGTGGAGTAGAGTTGAGCTTGAGGACTCCAGTGTTGCTGACTTTCTCTCATTTTCTATCATCTTATGTATGTCTTTTGGACCTTATGGATACTTGTAAAAGTTCAAATTCTTAGTGGATTTTGTGATGTGTGCCTTGTTATTCTCAGATACACTTGTTGTGATCTTAGGTATGGTCGTATTGAAAATGATTATACGGTTATAGAAATCCTCCTTATAAGATCCCAGGATCGGAACCTGCCTCAGGAGCCGAGAATGGGGTACTACGGAGGCTGTTGTAGCCAGAACTGGTTATCGGGTTCCTTGTGAATTTGGTTATCGAGTCTGGGGTGTGACACACACACACACATGCACACACATGAACTCGGGTCAGGTCTTACAATTAATGAGGGACGGAGATGGATTCACGATGATGGTTGTGTGGATGGGTTCATCAATTACGGGCTATAAATGTGGCACCGGAGATGAAGATCTGAATGGGGTTGGTCGTTGTTGGGCTAAAGATTCAATACACCTTCCCGAGAGTTGTTCTGATGGAGGTGGGGGAATTACACATGATGCTCTGATCTTCGCATTGAGTTATTTGGGTGTGCGAGATTGGCCACTGAGTCAAGTGAACTCAGATTTTTAGAGCCATGGTGTGACACTCTGTCTTCTTGATGTCATCCTTCAGCTCCTTGCATTGGGCTTGGAGCACTCACAACACAGTCTTGTTTAACTAATGTTGTCGAGTCCAATGAAGATGGTCGTTCTAGGCCACCTCATATTTCTCAAGGAGGGTGAGGACCTTATCACGGATGGAGGCTTATTGTTTCATCAAGCTAAGGATGCATTGAGATTCAAACATGACCTCGAAAATAACATTTCTGAGGTAGTGAAGTTTCTTCAAAACCTCCATTGACCAAGGCGGCTTTTGAGAAACAATGGATAACATAGTTCGTGTCGAACATGAGGGATGATCGACTATAGTAGTCAAGTTTAGTGGAGAGAATCTCCTTTAGTAAGGCCTTAGCCTGAGCAAGGGGAAGGGATTATAGCACAAGACAGTTGGATAGGAAGTCAGAGAG
The DNA here is from genome assembly GCA_030180095.1 of Magnolia changhungtana. NCBI lineage: Eukaryota > Viridiplantae > Streptophyta > Magnoliopsida > Magnoliales > Magnoliaceae > Magnolia > Magnolia changhungtana. The sequence goes on along the minus strand of JASAUF010000421.1, from coordinate 14,890,330 downwards.
GCTTAAAAGCAATGGAAGTCTGAAAGTATGAAGAAATAAGACGTAAGTGCCATTTATATAGGTATCATGGAACAAGGATCATTCGCACATTCAATGCATCATGGCAAAGGTGATGTTCATTAATGGCATGTAAGGCACCATACCATCTTCCGAGGAGTTGGGATGTGTAACCCTGGTGGCATTTATTTTGACAAAAGAAACGACGCATGACCCCTCATTTCTATGCCATGTCATTATGGCAATTACTCTATCCAGCATAAAAATAATAATAATAAGTTAAATAAAGAATTTTTGAGAGGTATAGAGAGATAAAATTGGCGCTCTGGCCAATTTCATAAATTCAAATATTATTATACAAATCAAAAATTAGAAATCAAAAGAAGAATAAGAAGTGATCATCTCTATTATCCTCTCTTGCCTAGCCGTTTGTTTAGTAAGACTTGCTTGAGTCTTCAATACCACACATTTGGCTAAATCGATTGATGATGTTCTATCTTGGACAAAATCAACCAGGGTATTAATCTCAACCTCTTGTTCCTCGTAAACCTTTTTTTTTAATCTCTTCACGATGTTTCCTTAAAGCCTCTAACTGCTCCTCTAATGATGTTATTTGAGCGGTGAGATCAGTTATTTCTACTTCAGATTCTTTTAGTTTGGTGTGTGTACTTTGTTTGCGCTCGGTCATTTGTATCGCGGCATGTATGAAGCAATAATCAAAGATTTTTACCATAGAGAAGGACCTCTGTGACTTCTCCAAATGTGGCTTTGTGAACATTTTCATTCTTTTACTTGCAACCCTACTACTCCTTCCAAACTCTATTCTTCTTTCGATTTGCGCAATATCCTTTATCCTAGGATAATTTGAACATTTTTCGAATGTGAATGTATGAACTACTTTTTCTCCCTTCGTACCAATCAACCCAACAGTTCTTTATATCCTTTCCAAAATAAATAAATATGCCTAGCTTGGTTCACTGAAAAGGACTCTAAACTGGCCAACAATCACATAGTCGAGAACATATATGGGGTCTGGGAAAGTTATCTCATTTATAGAGACCACTCCTATAGTGGCATCATGGAAATTAGTGTCAATGTAAAGGCAGGGGTTGAACATTGTTGTCCCAATCTTCTTGCCCGTCAATTCAGCTTAACTCAATGCATTCCTTACCACTTCACTGATAGAACTACTAATCAACCTTCTCATCAATGCTTTATCAAACCCTCCACAACAATTTTCAGATGATAAGTGCTACTTTTGAACTGACTATCTTCCAAAGTTGTCCCTGCAAAATGATCACTTGTCTTTTTTTCTACTGCAAGTGGAAAAGAGAAACTCATGGCCGAGAAAAAGAAACCAATGACCAAGGGGAATATAAAAAAAATAAAAAAAAATAAAAAACCGCATCGAAGTCAGCTTCGTCTCTAAGCTAGAGGATGACTCGGTCACGGAGAACATTAGTTACTCTAACCATCTCTCTTTAGCGATAATAAGAGTGTTTGATCTAACATCTCCCAAGAACAAGTGCTAAAAGGTCTTAACTGCTAGCCCTTCCAAGACAAAACAACCAACCCAACCGATTCCAGCTTCCATAGCTCCTCATTTCATCAAGAGAATTTCAGACCTTGGACCTTTATTAGGTCTCATTCCTAAACTTCATACTACTTCACCTACGCCAATAAGTTCCTCCATAATGACTTGGGTTGTCCTAGCTATGAGGAAAACTCAAAATATTTCTCTTGCAGGCAATGATGTCTCCACCTTTTAAAAATATTATAAAAATAAGTATTAGCCTAGAATACCACCTTCAAAATATTCTTGGAAAATGGATCAAGCTCATAAGAGGCATGCAAAAGCCTATTTCAATTGAGCTTGGAATAAATGGGAGAAAGATTAAAAAAAGATTGAATGATCCCAACCTTCCTTTTGATCGTTATCTCAAACTTCACCTAATAAATCCACCACCTTTTTCCCTTTCTACTCATCCTCTCATGGTGACAATTAATAAACCAACCAAAATTCAATCAGTGATCGACCAATACACTACTTTCGTTGTTCATTTTGACCTAGGTGGATATTTTTCTTTCATTTTCTATCTATATATTTCACATTCTTTGCCTCTTCTAATATTTTCTCGTTCGTGCAGAAACAAGATAACTTACGACGGCTAAAAAACAAGTCATTCATTTAGTAACCTCATATCCTCAACAAATTGAATAAGGCACCACCTCTGCTGCTGTGGGTGAATATGAAAAATCATATGATAGAACTTAGTGGCTCTTATTCTAAAGCAACTGCAAGCAATACGCCTTGACATGATGAAATACTCTTTGAGATACGAAAACTGACCAATTGTTGGAACCTTTTCTTTTTTCCTTTCATTATGAGGCTCTGTCGACCACTTTTAATCAAGAAAATGATGAGCTAATTATGTTAACACCATAAAATCGCCAACAAGATGCTTCTTCTTATTCCACTCATACATCGGCCAGCCATTCTGTACCATCCTTGGGTCTTACTAAACTGCCTACTCCCATCACAACTGTTAGACACCTATTGATTGTGGACAAGAAAGAGGAAAAACCAACCTAACGAGTTGATCTGCCAGAAAAAACTATCGTTGTTTGAGAGACAACTAGTGAGGTTCCTGTGATGGACTCAACTACTTTTACTATGCCTAGAGTTGTCACTCATTTGGAGCCATCTTATGCTTCTATACATACACAGACAAAGATGATAATGGCATCTCCTTCAATTCCCAAGAAGGTATCCCTCATTGAAGTCGTACTCTCCTCTCTTGGTCAAGCTCTCAGTAGCGATATTACCATGACTGAGTCTCCTTTGCCTTCCCTGAAACTCCAGCAACTCTAGGATAAATTATGAGCTCTTATACGTTAAGGAGTCATAGAGGTTATTTCCACGGGTCGGTTGAAAGACTTGCATTTCTCATCCATCGCTACCAAGTATTTTCTCTCTTAGATAAAATCATCTCGTCCAAAGTACCTACACACTTCACGAATTCCTGAACTTTGTGCAAGAGTAATAAGAGATCAATGTCACGGTCAAGAAGATTCAAGTTGAGCATTCGACCACAAACATCGAAGTGACAGAGAACAGTGCTGTTGGGTAAAAAACTCTGGTGTACCACACACCACCGATGTGGCTGGTACGAACGGTTCAAAGGAGATCAAAGTTATATAGCCCCCAAAATGATGTATTTATTATATCCACACCGTTTATCCGTTTTGAGAGATCATTTTAGAGCATGAACCAAAAAATGATTCATATCCAAAGCTGAAGTGGACCACACTACAAATAAGAGTGGGACAATGATTCTCACCGTTAAAACATTCATAGGATCACCATAATGTTTATTTTCTATCCAATCTGTTCATAAGGTCACACAAACCTGGATGAAGAGGAAAAACAAATTTCATATTGATCCAAATCTTATGTGAGCCCAAGAGGGTTTCTTTGGTAGATGTTCAATCCCTGTTCCTTTTTTCAGTGTCGTCCACTTGATCTTTGAATCTGATTTATTTTTGGTCAAGCCTTAAGACGAGCTCACCGAATGGAAGGACGGTCGGGGATATAACACATACATCACGATGAGACACACAAAACTGGATGCGGATTTCCTGCGAAAGCCTCTCACAAGAAATTCCTGCGGAACCCAGGTGGGGCCCACTGTGATGTTTGTGAGAAATCCTCCCTTCCATCGGTTTTGTGAGTTCATTTCAGGATATGATGACAAAAATGAACCGTATCCAAAGCTCAAGTGTGCCTTACTAAAAAAAGATGTGGTTAGGGAAATTCCTACCGTGGAAATTTACTTGGTTCGACAGTGATGTTTACATGCCATTCATACTGTTAATAACTTCATTTCTACTGGGATGAACTGAAATCACAAATATAAGCATGATTCAAAACTTCTGTGGCTCACGAATATTTTAACTGTGGACGTTCAATTATCACATTTCCGGCCCCTTAAGTACTTGATCCAGCTCATTTTTGGCCATGTGTCTTAAAATGATCTCAAAAAATGGATGAACGGGATGGATTTCTCACAAATATCGTGGTGGGCCCCACTTAGGTTTTCAGGTTTTCAGTGCAGGAACTTCCTAGGAAAGCCTTTCGCAGGAAATCCGCGTCCTGTAGACATTTTCATTCGACGCAGATTATCAAGTGGCTATTGAGAGTGCTATATGGGGGAAGCAGATTTCCTACGAAAGGCTTTCGCAGGAAGTTCCTACGCTGGAAACTTAGGTGGGGCCTACCGTGATGTTTGTGAGAAATCCACCCCGTCCATCCATTTTTTGAGATCATTTTAGGACTCGAGAGAAAAATTGAGAAGGATCCAAGACTCATGTGGGCCGCAATAAAGGAAAATGCGAAATTCTTGTTGTTGAAACGCTCCTGGCATAAACAATGATGTTTATATGCCATCTATACCGTTTATAACGTCATTCATACTGGGATGAAATGAAAACAAAAATATTATCCTGATTCAAAGCTTTTGTGGCCACACAAATATTTCAACTGTTGACGTTCAATACTCACATTTGTGGCCCACCTGAGTATCAAATACGGTTCATTTTTGTCCTTGTGTCCTAAAATGAACTCATAAAATGGATGAATGGAGTGGATTTCTCACAAACATCACGTTAGGCCCCACCTAAGTTCCCAGCGCAGGAACTTCCTGCCAAAGCCTTTCGCAAGGAATCCCCGTCCCTATATGGGCGATGTAGGTATCCTATTCACGCATTCCATTCATTTTTCCAAATTATTTTATAGCATGGACCCAAAAATGAAGCAGATCAAAATCTCATATGGACAACGCTACGGGGAAGCGAATTGATTCAACGCTCACCATTAAAAATATCTTTGGGCCCACAAAAGTTTTGGATTAAGCTAATATTTGTGTTTTCTCTTCATCCATGTGTGCGTGACCTAATCAACGGATTGGATGACAAATAAACATTACAGGGAGCCTTAGTAAGTTTTAATGGTGGGCATTCAATGGCCATTGTTTTCTTGTGGTGTGGTCCAATCGAAATTTGGATCTACATCATTTTTGGGATCATGCTCTGTAATGATCTGAAAAAATAGATGGATGGCTTCGATAAAACCCATATGTATGATGGGCCCACAGAGCAGTAAAGCACTATCAGTGCCCACCTGCGTCCCTCCGCAATTTGCAGCAATAAAATTATTAACACAACCCTTTGATTATCTCTACAAAAATTTGAAGCAATAAGAATATTTACACGGTCCTTTGATCATCTCTACAAAAATTTGAAACAATAATATTATTAACACATTCCTTTGACCATATCTACAAAAATTTGAAGCAATAAAAGTATAAAGCACAACTAGTCTTACGAAACAAAACAAACCTGTAAAAGCACAAATGGGTATGATCTTCTTGTGCCACTCCTTCCTTTGCAACTTTACGTCCTGCATCCATTTCAGCTGCTCATCATGTCAGAATTGGTAAAACAGCCTTCCCCGTTCTCAAAGAATCCCCACCTAAACCCTATCAAGGGGCGTTTTCTGTCATGTCCATATTAGCCATCTGTTTTCTAACTGTCAATACAGCCATCTCAGCCATTTGATCATTGGATGATCCTTGGGCATTTGCATTCGTCGTCTCGGTCTATGTCCTACTCATGCTTTTATTTCCCTGCTCTTGTATGGCTATAATCGAGGACAGGAAAACTCTGACAAGAGAGCGAGAGAGATTGAAGGTTCTTTGAGCACTTCATCTGCAACCACAATCATATCATGAAGCCTAGGACAATAATATCATAAACAGAAATAACCATAACAAAGGTATTATAATATTTGGAAAAAATAATAATAATCACCATAAGGGAATGCATTTTTGAAACACACATACATTTCATGGCAACATTCATTATCGTTGCAACACGATATGCAAAAAACAACGTTAAGCGCAGGGCCGAAAGCCCATATGGGAATCTTCAATCTCTCTCTTTTGTCTAAGTTTTCAGGTGCTCTATCGTAGAGATGGAGGAAGAGAAATAAAAGCATGAGTAGGACATAAACCAAGACGACGAATGCAAATGTCCAAGGATCATCCAATGATCAGATGGCTTAGATGGCTGTATTGACCGTTAGAAAACAGATGGCTAATATGGACATGACGGAAAATGCGCCTGAATAGGGTTTGGGTGGAGGTTCTTTGAGAACAGGAGAGGCTGTTTTACCAAATCTGACACGATGAGCAGCTGAAATGGATGCAGGACGCAAAGTTGCAAAGGAAGGAGCGGTGCAAGAAGATCATACGCATTTGTGCTTTTTATAAGGTGGTTTCGTAAGACACCTTGTTCTTTTATACTATTCTCTATTCGAAATTTTGTAGAGATCATAGAGCGTCCAGTTATGCGGAGATTGTTAATCATTGAAAAGTATTATATATTGTAAAGTGTGGACCTCTTGATATACATGCCTTTTATAAAAGACATGATTTTCCTAACCTTTACGTTACACTGTTCAACTGTACCCTCTTTATCCATTACTATCAACTGTACACTTTTAGATCTATTAATTTTAACTGTTTATCCGTCAGTCAGCAGACAATTGCTCATTGATCAGGTAATAGGATCACTACTCCACAATTTGATTTTGGGGTTTTGACCTATTAATTGTACAGTGGGTCCCACCTTTCGGACGGGGTAATTTTAGTCATGTCCATGTGACATGTACAATTCCAGCGTGCATGCATATGAACCATTGTACTCTGCCATAGTATCGAATAACTACAGAAGTTGTAATGGGTCAAAAGGCGACGACGGACACTTTGATACTTTCACACGGTCATCAGTGTTGGGGACTGGGGACCCACGCATCTGACTTTTGAGACATTTGCATGTTTGGACGAACCCCGATGAAAAAAACAAAACGAAGTTATGGTAGAATAGGCAGCACGACACTCAGGTTGCTCCACATCAACTTCGACATCAAGCATTTCCATCTAGATGGTCCCGATCATCGACCGCAATGTAGGTGGAGCACACCCTAAAAGGTTACATTAATTGGACGATCCAAAATCACAATGATTGGAAGATTCTAACCATCCTTGTTGGTGATGATCTGTTGGACGGCTAGAATCAAATTGCTAGGTGAAATCAGATGGTTAGGATCTTCCTAAGAGTTTAATTTTTAGGTGACGTCCCCTCGACAATGGGGCCAACATTTTGGACGGTTCAAATTGCCACGTATATAATTTGTGAGGTGCAGCTTGTCTGATGGGAACTTCTCCCACGAGGTCGACCCGCATGTTGGATATTCAAATTCGTCCAACTAGCTAATGCATAAAAAATTGCTATTTTGCATCCACGTGTAATGGACCACATGTGAGGATATGTCACGTTGAGTCACATGTGTATGATCATGATTATGGGTCATAAATCCAATCTCTTAATTAAATAAGGCCCACTAATGAAATTGTATATACTAAAAATTAGTAAATGTTCGTCATCACTAGAGCCACACATATAAGTTGAATCTAAACTATTGAAATAGATTTCTAACGGCTCACTTTTCTTGTAGATGATATCATACTATTTATCATATATAAAAAAATTAATATTTTATCATTCACATTCTTATAAGGGGATCCTACCTAATTAACATACCGGATTTTCAAGATATGTGACTCATGTTCCGAATATATCACATTTGTACAACTTTTTTAGTCATCAAAATTTCTTTGTAAATAGTTCTCTAGTAATTTCTGACCGTACCACCAATTTATGGCTCATTTTTTAGACGAAGCCCACCTCATTTTACCTTCCAAGAATAAGCCCTAGCTGTACGGACACCTTCCCAAAGGTCGAAAATGCCCCTGCTTTTCCTTCCGCAAGAGGATCGGCCGCTTACGCTCCTTGAACTCCGAGTTGTACAAACGGTTCAAAAGATATCAAAGTTACATGGCCCCACAGTTACATATTTATTATATCCACAACGTTCATCCATATTTTAAGATCATTTCGGAGCATTATCAAAAAAAAAACAAAAAATCATATCCAAAGATTAACTGGACCACACCACAAAGAGCAGCAGGAAAATTGATTTTCACCGTTAAAAATTTTGTAGGGCCCACCATAACATTTATTTTCCATCCAATCTATTCATAAGGTCATAAAGACCAGGATGAAGAGGAAAAACAAGTTTCATAATGATCCAAAACTTTTGTGACCCCTAAGAGGGTTCAAATGGTAGACGTTCAATCCTCAACAGCCTTTAACAGTGTGGTCCACTTGATAGCTAGATCTGTCTTATTTGTAGTCTCAAGCCTTAATACGAGTTCGCCAAAAAGATGGACGGTTTAGATATAACGCATACCTCATAATAGGACCCACAAAAAGCGGTAGGGACTACAACAGCAAAAAATAATAATAAATAAATAGGAACTTATGGCTACGAATAATAACCGTAGCCATAGCCCTAGCCCTGCCATTTCGATATGTCCTTTTATATGTATCGAAGGTCTTTCGATATGTCGTTCGATATGTATCGAAAGTCTTTCGATTAATCGAAAAAGGTCCAGAACTGTCCAATGAGTTTGCCTTAAAAATCCTGCAATTTTCGATACATATCGAAGTGTATTCGATATGTATCGAAGATATTTTACCTTTGGCAACGGATTATAACCGTAGCCATAACTGTAGTCTATGCCGGTCTATGGAATTTTTTTAATTATTATTATTTTATTTTATTTTTTAACATGGAGAACTTCATTCTACCTACAATTTTCTCTAATACATATATATATATATATATATATATATATAAGCATATAAAAAAATTTATATGTACATATATATATATATACATATATATATATATATACATATATATATCGAAATGAAAAAAATTTATATGTACATATATATATATATATATATATATATATATATATATATATATATATATATATATATACACACACACATATATACATACATACATACATATATGTATATACATACTTATAACCGTAGCCATAACTGTAGTCTGTACCGGTCTATGAAATTTTTATTATTATTATTATTATTATTATTTTTTTACATGGAGAACTTCATTCTACCTACAATTTTCTCTAATACATATATATATGTATATCGAAATGAAAAAAATTTATATGTACATATATATATATATATATACATATATATATCGAAATGAAAAAAATTTATATGTACATATATATATATATATATATATATATATATATATATATATATATCGAAATGAAAAAAATTTATATGTACATATATATATATATATAAGCATATAAAAAAAAATTTCCCTCTTTTTTTCATTTCCTTCTTTATTCATTTAACAAGAATATCTTCTAAACCAAAATTAGTTACTTGATTTTGGGGTAGGAGAAGCTACTTTAGCCAACTAACCTTGTTATTTTCCAAGATTCCATCAGGTTGATGGTCGAAAATCCATTTCATTCACTTCGCGGACAATTTCAATCAGTTTGCAGTCATTTCTATGTACTTCACGATCAATTCACTTCACTTCACGGTCATTTCCATGCATTTCAAGGTCATTCCCGACAATTCTGTGTTGATTCACGGTCATTTCAACGCATTTCACAGTCAATTCCCTTCACTTGACGGTCATTTCTACGCATTTTACGGTCAATTCGCTTCACTTCATGGTCATTTCCATGCATTTCACAGCCATTCTCGGCGATTCCGTGTTCATTCACGGTCAATTCGACGCACTTCACGGTCAATTCACTTCACTTCACGGCCATTTCCAAGCACTTCGTGGTCGATTCACTTAACTTCACCGTCGTTTCCACGAATTTCACAGTCATTCCCAACAATTCTATGTTCGTTCACGGTCAATTCGACGCACTTCACGGTCAACTCACTTCACTTCACGCCCATTTCCATGCACTTCGCGGTCAATTCACTTCACTTCACCATCATTTCCATGCATTTCACGACCATTCCTGGCGATTCCGTGTTCATTCACGGTCAATTCGACGCACTTCACGGTCAATTCACTTCACTTCACAACCATTTCCACACACTTCGTGGTCAATTCACTTCCTTCACCATCATTTCCATGCATTTCACGGCCATTCCCGGTGATTCCGTGTTGATTCACAGTCAATTCGAGGCACTTCACGGTCAATTCACTTCAGTTCATGACCATTTCCACGCACTTAGCGGTCAATTCACTTCACTTCACCATCATTTTCATGCATTTCATGGCCATTCCCGGCGATTCCGTGTTCATTCATGGTCAATTCGACGCACTTCACAGTCAATTTACTTCACTTCACGGCCATTTCCACGCACTTCGCAGTCAATTCACTTCACTTCACCATCATTTCCATGCATTTCACAGCCATTCCTAGCGATTCTGTGTTCATTCACGGTCAATTTGACGCACTTCACAGTCAATTCACTTCACTTCATGGCCATTTCCACGCACTTCGCTATCAATTCACTTAACTTCACCGCCATTTCCATGCATTTCACGGTCATTCCCGGTAATTCCGTATTCATTCACAGTCAATTCGACGCGCTTCATGGTCAATTCACTTCACTTCACGGCCATTTCCATGCACTTCGCGGTCAATTCACTTAACTTCACCGTCATTTCCATGCATTTCACGGTCATTCCCGGCAATTCTGTGTTCATTCACAATCAATTCGACGCAGTTCACGGTCAATTCACTTCACTTCACGACCATTTCCACGCACTTCGCAGTCAATTCACTTTACTGCACCATCATTTCCATGCATTTCACTATCATTCTTGGCAATTCCATGTTCATTCACGGTCAATTCGACGCACTTCACGGTCAATTCACTTCACTTCACGGTCATTTCCACGCACTTCGCGGTCAATTCACTTAACTTCACCGCCATTTCCATGCATTTCAAGGTCATTCCTAGTGATTCCGTGTTCATTCACGGTCAATTCACTTCACTTCATGACCATTTCCACACAGTTCGCGGTCAATTCATTTATCTTCACCCTCATTTCCATGCATTTCATGGTCATTCGCGGCGATTCTGTGTTCGTTCACGGTCAATTCAACGCACTTCACGGTCAATTCACTTTATGGTCAATTCACTTCACAGTCAATTCACATCACTTCACGGCCATCTCCACACACTTCGCGGTCAATTTACTTAACTTCACCGTCATTTCTATGCATTTCACAGTCATTCCCGGCGATTTCGTGTTCATTCATGGTCAATTCAACGCACTTCACGGTCAATTCACTTCACCTCACGACCATTTCCACGTACTTCGCGGTCATTTCACTTGACTTCACTATCATTTCCATGCATTTCACGGTCATTCCCGGCAATTCTGTGTTCATTCACGGTCAATTCGACGCACTTCACGGTCAATTCACTTCATTTCACGGCCATTTCCACACACTTCGTGGTCAATTCACTTAACTTCACCGTCATTTCCATGCATTTCATGGTCATTCCCGACAATTCCGTGTTCATTCACGGTCAATTCACTTCACTTCACGACCATTTCCACGCACTTCGCGGTCAATTCACTTAACTTCACCGTCATTTCCATGCATTTCAATGTCATTTCCGGCGATTCCGTGTTCATTCACAGTCAATTCGACGCACTTCACGGTCAATTCACTTCATTGTCAATTCACTTCACTTCACGGCCATTTCCACGCACTTCGCGGTCAATTCCCTTAACTTTACCATCATTTCCATGCATTTCACGGCCATTCCCGGCAATTCTGTGTTCATTCACGGTCAATTTGACGCACTTCACGGTCAATTTACTTCACTTCACGGCCATTTCCATGCACTTCGTGGTCAATTCACTTAACTTCACCGTCATTTCCATGCATTTCACGGTCATTCCTGGCAATTCCGTGTTCATTCACTGTCAATTTGATGCACTTCGCGGTCAATTCACTTCACTTCACTACCATTTTTATGCACTTCGCGGTCAATTCACTTAACTTCACCATCATTTCCATGCATTTCACTGTCATTCCCGGCGATTCCGTGTTCATTCACGGTCAATTCAACGTACTTCATGGTCAATTCGACTCACTTCACGGTCATTCACGGCTATTTCGACACACGGAATCGTCGGGAATGGCCATGAAATGCATGAAAATGATGGTGAAGTGAATTAACCGCGAAGTGCGTGAAAATGGCCGTGAAGTGAAGTGAATTGGCCGTGAAGTGCATCGAATTGACCGTGAATGAACACGGAATCGCCGGGAATGACCGTGAATTGAAGTGAATTGACCATGAAGTGCGTCGAATTGACCGTGAATGAACACGGAATCACCGGGAATGACCGTGAAATGTATGGAAATGACGGTGAAGTTAAGTGAATTAACCGTGAAGTGTGTGGAAATGGCCGTGAAGTGAACTGAATTGACTGTGAAGTGCATCGAATTGACCGTGAATGAACACGGAATTGCCGGAAATGATCGTGAAATGCATGGAAATGACGGTGAAGTTAAGTGAATTGACCGCGAAGTGCGTCGAAATGGTCGTGAAGTGAAGTGAATTGACTATGAAGTGCGTCGAATTGACTGTGAATGAACACAAAATTGCCGGGAATGACCGTGAAATGCATGGAAATGACGGTGAAGTTAAGTGAATTGACCGTGAAGTGCGTGGAATGGCCGTGAAGTGAAGTGAATTGACCATGAAGTGCGTCGAATTGACCATGAATGAACACGGAATCGCCTGGAATGACCATGAAATGCATGGAAATGACCGTGAAGTGAAGCGAATTGACCGTGAAATGCGTGGAAATGACTGTGAAGTGAAGGGAATTGACTGCGAAATGCGTGGAAATGACCGTAAATCAACACGGAATTGCCAAGAATGATCGTGAAATGCATAGAAATGACGATGAAGTTAAGTGAATCGACCGCAAAGTGCGTGGAAATGGCCGTGAAGTGAAGTGAATAGACCGTGAAGTGTGTCGAATTGACCGTGAATGAAAACGGAATCACCGGAAAATGCATGGAAATGACCGTAAAGTGAAACGAATTGACCGTGAATGCATGGAAATGACCGTGAAGTGAAGGGAATTGATCGTGAAATGCATTGAAATGACCGTGAATCAACACGGAATTGCTGGGAATGACCGTGAAATGCATGGAAATGACTGTGAAGTGAAGCAAATTGACCGTGAAGTGCATAGAAATGATCGTAAACTGATTAAAATTGTTCGCGAAGTGAATGAAATGAATTTTCGACCGTCGACCTGATGGAATCTTGGAAAATAACAATGTTAGTTGGCTAAAGTAGCTTCTCCTACCCCAAAATCATATATGGGACGTCAAGTAACTAATTTTGGTTTAGAAGATATTCTTGTTAGATGAATAAAGAAAGAAATGAAAAAAAAGAGGGAAATTTTTTTTTTATGCTTTTATATAATGTATGTATTAGAGAAAATTGTAGGTAGAATAAAGTTCTACATGTAAAAATAAAAAAATAAAAAAATAAAAAATAAAAAAAATCTGCATAGACTTTTATGGATGACAATTATGGCTACGGCTATAATCTGTAGCTATAGCTTCGATACATGTCGAAGTGTAAAATTGCTGGATTTTTATGCAAACTCGCTGGATACTTCCGAGCCTTTTTCGATTAGATACATAGTAAAGGATATATCGGAAAAGCATGGGCTGTGGATATGGCTACAGTTATAATCTATAGCAATAGGCTCTAGGATTATTTTTCCTCTTGTAATCCCCACTGCCTTTGTGGGTCCTTTTATGAGGTATGTGTTATATCCAAACCGTCCATCTATTTGGCGAACTCATATTAAGTCTTGAGACGAGAAATAAGACAGATTTAGCTATCAAGTGGACCACACAGTAAAAGGCAGTGGAGGATTGAATGTCTACCATTGAAACCCTTTTAGGGGTCGTAGAAGTTTTGGATCGTTATGAAATTTGTTTTTCCTCTTCATCCTGGTCTTTGTGACCTTATGAATAGATTGGATGGAAGATATATGTTATGGTTGGCCCTACAAAAGTTTCAACGGTGAAAATCAATTTTTTGCTGCTCTTTGTAGTGTGGTCCAGTTGCTTTTTGGGTATGATTATTTTTATTTTTTTTTTATAATGCTCCGAAATGATCTCGAAATATGGATGAACGTTGTGGATATAATAAATACATAACTGTGGGCCATGTAACTTTGATATCTTTTGAATGGAAACGGATTGGCTACTCCCCCACCAGCCCCGTCGCTGGTGGTCAGTACTCTGTGGGCCCACCTTGATGTATATGCTTCATCCATGCTGTTCATCCACTTTTAAAGATCATTTTATGCTTAATCCCAAAAATTAGAGAGATATAAATCTCAGGTAGACCACACCACAGGAAAACAATAGTGATTGGATATCTACCATTAAAATCCTCCTAAGGCCCACTGTACAGTTTATTTGACATCCAATCCGTTGATTAGGACATACATACCTAGATGAAGGGGAAAAACAAAGAACAGCTTGATCCAAAACTTTTATGCCCCCAAAAAGCTTTTAATGGTCGACGCTCATTCAAAACTGTTTCATGTAACGTGGTCCATGGACGGCATGGAAGAAACACATATGTCATGAAGGGGCCCACAGAGAGCACCGAGCATAGCCATTGGCTGGTGGCAGGGAGTAGCCAATCCGTTTCCTTTTTGAACTGTCCGTACAACTCAGAGTTCGAGGAGCGTTAGCGGCCGATCCTCTTGCGGAAGGAAAAGCAGGGCATTTTCGACCTTTGGGAAAGCGTCCGTACAGCCAGGGCTTATTCTTAGCAGGTGAAATGAGGTGGGCTTCGTCTCGCAAACGGGCCATAGATTAGTCGTACAGTCGGAAATTTCTCATAGTTCTCCTCCTCCTTTCTCTCTCTTCATTTAATGCTTTTTTCCTTATTTAATGCTCTATCCCTCGTACCTTTGGAAACTAATCAAGTCCGGGCCTAGACAGGACTATGCAGGGCCACCATGAGTTACCCAAGCCAACCATCCATTTTGTTATATTAGTTGAGGGCATAGACCCGAGTGAGGCAAATCCAAGGCATAAGTGGATCACCACGGTGTATGAGCCTTATTCTTTTTTTTCTTTTTTTTTTTTTAATCACCGCGGATGTTTGTGTTTCCTTTCATCCAGGTTTGTTAGACCTAATGGGCAGGTTGGATGGAAAATATATATACACTGTAGTGGGACTTAAAAAGTTTTCAAGGGTGAGCGTTCAATCCATACTATTTCTTATGGTGTGGTCCACTTGGAGTCTAGGTCTTGTTCATTTTTAGGATAATGTCCCACTATGATATGAAAAAATGGATGGACCACATGGATAAAACAAGTGCATTATAATGGGCCACAAAGCACCTCTAGTGCTTATTAGTTTAATGTGCAACGGTTTGGATTATATAACGGAAATGGATTGGCTACTCCCCTGACACCAGCTCCGTGGCTGGTGTTTGGTGCTCTGTGGACCCCACCATGATGTATGTGTTTCATCCATTCCGTTCATCCATTTTTAAAGATCATTTTATTGCTTGATCCCAAAAATGATAGAGATATAAATCTCAGGTGGACCACACCACATGAAAACAATAGTGATTGGATATCAACCATTAAAATCCTCCTATGGCCCACTATACTGTTTATTTGACATCCAATCTGTTGATTAGGTCATACGGGCCCAAATGAAGAGAGAAAACAAATATCAGCTTGATCCAAAACTTTTATGGCCCCAAAATGTTTTTAATGGTCGACCCTCATTTAACACGGTTTCCTATAATGTGGTCCACTTGAGACTTGGACATACCTCATTTTTAGACTGATACCGTAAAATGATCTGAAAAAACAGATGGATGGCATGGATGAAACACATACATCATGATGTGGCCCAAATAGCACCGACCACTAGCCATTGGCGGGTGTTAGGGGGAGTAGCCAATCCGTTCCCCTATATAACAGGGTCCCACCAGTAGTAACTTTCAACCTTTCATGTCTATATGACTTCTAAACCCTCCGATGGGTTGACCATAATAAGAATCACCTTTTTTTCATAACTCCTTAATATCTTGTTGCATGGTCATGAATTACTAACATATACTTATTGTTTTATATGGTGTCGACCACTTGATAGGTAAATGCTAACAATCATTGTAATGTATAATCCTCATGTCGAGGCTAAACTGTTAGAAGGGTTGAATTTTATACGCACTTAATACTTTAAAATTTATTATAATCTAACCAGTAGATTATAGCTCCGATCATTACACGTTTTATCTCATAATGGTCCATGAACTACAAAATCAAGCTGATCCGTGACTCAAGTGAACTATACCAAGGGAAATAATTTGGAGAGTTATGTCCACCTTTAATTTTTATAGGGCTCAACATGATGATTATGTGAAATCCACTCTAACCAATAGATACCACATAAAACATTAGTCTTGATGCCCAAAAATCAGGCCTACATGTGATTCAACTAGGCTATACCAAGGGAAGCCATTTAGAGGGTGAGCTTTCATTATACAATATTTCCAATTTTTTGGTCCACCTAATCTACGGATGTGGATTATTTCTAGTCTCTAGGTCTAACATGGTGTGACTCACCTAATGGTTGGAGTGGATTTCACATTAATGCTATGGTGGGCCCACCTGAGCTAACAACTCTTTTACTCTTCGAAATAACTTTCCCGTGAGCGTTATTTATTAAAGTTTTTTCCCACCTAACGCTTCACCTTCAAGCCAGCCACCTTACGGCACCCGTCCAAACTTACCATACCAAACTACGCCCCTGGTGTACGGGTGACTTTTCACCAAACCAAAATATCCCGCCATTTCTTCCGGAAGCAGATTGGCTGGTGTGCTAAGATGAGCGCTGACACTCCTCGAACTCCGAGTTGTACAAAAGGCTCAAAAGAGGTCAAAGTTACATGGCCCCACAGTTATGTATTTATTATATCCACAACGTTCATCCATTTTTGAGGTCATTTCAGAGCATGATCAAAAAAAAAAAAAAAAAATCATATCCAAAGATCAACTGAACCACACCACAAATAGCAACGGGAAAATTGATTTTCACGGTTAAAAATTTCGTAGGGCCTACCATAGCATTTACTTTCCATCCAATCTATTCATAAGGTCACAAAGACCTGAATGAAGAGGAAAGACAAATTTTATATTGATCCAAAACTTTTGTAACCCCTAAAAGGGTTTCAATGGTAGATGTTCAATTCCCCATTGCCTTTTACAGTGTGGTCCACTTGATAGTTAGATCTGTCTTATTTTTCATCTCAAGCCTTAATATGATCTCACCAAATAGATGGAAGGTTTGGATATAACACAGACCTCATGATGGGACCCACAAAAGCAACGGGGATTCCATAGGAAAAAATGCTGTCAGATTGCCACCGCCAGTCTAGCAGTGGTTTTTTTTTTTTTTAAAGAAAATTTTCCTCCTTACATTTTTCTCTAATACATATTTATGTAAATATGTAAATATGTATATATAAGCATATAAAAATATATTTATCTCTTTTTACTCATTTCTTTCTTTATTCGTTTAACAAGAATATCACATAAACTAGAATGAGTTACTTGACGTACAATATATGATTTTGGGTAGGAGAAGCTACTTTAGTCAACCAACCTGGTTATTTTCCAAGATTCCATTAGGTCGATGGTCAAAAATTCATTTCATTCACTTTGCGATCAATTTCAATCAGTTCGTGGTCAATTTCATTCATTCCATTCACATCGCGGTCAATTTCATTCACTTCACGGTCAATTTCATTCATCTCATTCACTTTGCAATCAATTTCATTCACTTCACGGTCAATTTCAATTAGTTCGTAGTGAATTTCATTAGGGCCTATTTGATTTCCTGCTCAAATGTAATTAACTTGTAAATGAGTAATCATTATTTACTAAGGTAATTACCTGCATCTTTCCCGATGCTGACTTGACTGGTAACTTTTTAAATACTTAAATCGAGGAATTTGTAAAATAAATATGGGGCCCACCATATTGTGTGTGACTTATCCACACCGCCCATTCATTATGCCAAATGAATTTAAGGCATGAGCCCGAAAATTAGGCAAATCCAAAGCTCAAGTGGACCACACCACACGAAATTGTGAGAATCGAATGTATACCATTAAAAACTTGTTGAGGCCCTTACATGTTTTAGATCAGGCTTATATTTATATTTTTCCCTTATCCATGTCTATGTGACACTATGAACAGATTAGATGGTGAATAAACCTCAATTTGGGCCTAATAAAAGAATCAACTTTCAACGGTGGACAAATTAAGTCCGTTGTTTCCTTTCATGTGGGCTAATTGAGCATTAGATCTTCCTAATTTTTTTGGATCATGCCCTAAAATATTATAATAAAACAGATGGACGACATAGATATATTATATACATTATGGTGGGGCCCACGAATTTAAGTCAACATTTTTGGACCGGTTTTCTAGGTGGAATTACAAACTCATTTTCAAACAAGTGAAAAAGTAATAATTACTTCTTTACCGGGGATTTACCAGGATCATGGAAAATCAAACGGGCCCTTAACTTCGCGGTCAATTCCATGCATTTCACAGTGAATTCAGGCGAATTCCCTTCACTTCACAGTTAATTCCATGCATTTCATGGCTAGTTCCCTTCACTTCACGGTCAATTCCATGCATTTTACGGTCAATTCCCTTCACTTCACGGTCAATTCCATGCATTTCATGGTCAATTCCATGTATTTCACGGTGAATTTCGACAAATTCCCTTCACTTCACGATCAATTCCATGCATTTCGCGGTCAATTCCCTTCACTTCACGGTCAACTCCATGCATTTCGCAGTGAATTCCCTTCACTTCATGGTCAATTCCATGCGTTTCGCGGTCAATTCTCTTCACTTCGCGATCAATTCCATGAAGTTCAAAGTCAAATTCGGCGAATTCCCTTCACTTCACAGTCAATTCCATACATTTTGCGGTGAATTCCCTTCACTTCAAGATTAATTCCATTCATTTCGCAGTCAATTCCCTTCACTTCGCGATCAATTCCATGCATTTCGCAGTGAATTCCGGCGAATTCCCTTCACTTCACGGTCAATTTCATGCATTTAGCGATCAATTCCTTTCTCTTCACGGTCAATTCCATGCATTTCGCAATCAATTCCCTTCACTTCACGGTCATTTCCATTCATTTCACAATTAATTCCCTTCACTTCGTGGTCAATTCCATGCATTTTGCGGTGAATTTCGGCGAATTTCCTTCACTTCGCGGTCAATTTCATGCATTTCGAGGTCAATTCCCTTCACTTCACGATCAATTCCATGAATTTTGTGGTGAATTCCATTCACTTCACGATCAATTCCATGCACTTCGCGGTCAATTTTTTTCACTTCGCGGTCAATTCCATGCATTTCACGGTGAATTTTAGCGAATTCCCTTCACTTCATGGTCAATTCCATGCATTTCACGATTAATTCCCTTCACTTCACGGTCAATTTCATGCATTTCACGGTCAATTCCCTTTACTTCACGGTCAATCCCATACATTTCGCGGTGAATTTCGACGAATTCTCTTCACTTCACGGTCAATTCCATGCATTTCACGGTGAATTTCCTTCACTTCACAGTCAATTCCATGCATTTCAAGGTGAATTCCCTTCACTTCATGGTCAATTCCACGCATTTCGCGGTCAATTCCCTTCACTTCACTGTCAATTCCACACATTTCGCGATGAATTCTGGCGAATTCCCTTCACTTCATGGTCAATTCCATGCATTTTGCGGTGAATTTTCTTCACTTCGTGGTCAATTTCATGCATTTCGCAGTGAATTCCAGCGAATTCCCTTCACTTCACTGTCAATTCCATGCATTTCGCGGTCAATTCCCTTCACTTCACGATCAATTCCATGCATTTCACGGTGAATTCCCTTCACTTCACAGTCAACTCCATGCATTTCACGGTCAATTTCCTTCACTTCGTGGTGAATTCCATGCATTTCGCGGTCAATTCCAGCGAATTCCCTTCACTTCACTATCAATTCCAAGCATGTAGCGGTCAATTCCGGCGAATTCCCTTCATTTCATTCTCAATTCCATGCATTTCGCGGTCAATTCCATGCATTTCGCGGTCAATTCCCTTCACTTCATGATCAATTCCATGCATTTTGTAGTCAATTCCCTTCATTTCGCAGTTCATTCCAATCCGGCGCTAGTGCCGCCGGCCGCTGGAGGTCCGGGCGGCATTGCCGCCAGGGGTGTGGTAGTGCCGCTGAGCACTTTTTTTGTTTTCTTGGGTGGGTCCCATCGTGTGTCTCACTTATACTTGAGAAAACCTGTATTTAAGGTCCCCCACATGCCCAAACCCTCATCTTCCTCTTTCCTAAACCCTTTCTTCATCTCCCTTCCTAAAACCCTCTCTTTTTCTAAAACCCTCTACCATCTTCTCATCTTCCAAACACCTCACTCTTCATCTTCCAAACACCTCTCTCTTCATCTTCCAAACCTTCAAATTTCCACGTTTATCAATGCATCCACGTCCTCTCAGAAAAAGAATGCAGGTAGCCTTGAGTAGAATGGAACACGAAGATGTAATGTGATAGTAAGATGGAGATTCTATGGAGATTTAATGAAGAAAATGGGTAAAAAGAAGGAATAGGGATGATAGAGATGAGTTCAGACGTGTATTTATGTGTAAGGGAGAGAATGGAGTGAAATTGATAAAGCAGGGGCATTTTCGACTTGTGAAAAGTTGTCCGTATAGCAGGAGAGTATTCTTGGAAGGTAAGAACAAGTGGGCTTAGTAAGGTGCGTGGCCCATAAGTGGGTTGTACAGTAGGAAAAAACTCTATTTATTAGCATTAATTAGCACTCAAATCGACAACTAGTTGGATGGTCTTGTGTGTGAGCATTACTATATGTGTGTGTGTGTGTGTGTGTGTGTGTGTGTGTGTGTGTGGGAAAAGGTTCTCTGCGGTCGAGCTCATAGGAAGTTCTCATGAGGTCGAGTTGTGTGGGCCCCACCGTGATGTGTGTTGACCATCTACCCCATCAGTCAAATGCACCATTCCATGATGGGCCTAGGGCTTAAAAATCAAGTCAATCCGTGACTTGTGTGGGCTATACCACATACAAAAGTTGAGAGGGGTTACCCTCCATTAAAACATTCATAATCATTCGTTGGGCCCATTGAGATGTGGTTCACAAATCCAGCCCATCCATTATGTGTGTCCCACTTGGATGAGGGGTCAGACCAAGTTTCAGATGCATCCAAAATTTAGGTGGGCCCCACCAAGTGCTTTTATATGTTTTAGGCATGTCTTGACATGATTTTAGATGATATGGCCCACCTGAGTTTTGTATACGGCTGATTTTTAGGATATCCCATAATTTAAAGGGGACCCATCAAATGCACGGTGTTAATGGTTGACACGCATCACAGTGGGGCCCACACAGCTCGACCTCATGGGAACTTCCCATGAGCTCGACTGCATAGAACCTTTTCCACACACACACACACACACACACACACACACAGGGAAAAAGTTCTATGTGGTCGAGCTCATGGGAACTTCCCATGAGGTCAAGCTAGCCCCACCGTGATGCATGCCAAAAATCTACTCCATCAGTCAGATGCACCATTGCATGGTGGGCCTCGGGCTTAAAAATCAAGTCAATTGATGACTTTTGTGGGCCACACCACGAACAAAAGTTAAGAGAGCTTACCCTCCCATTAAAACATTCATAATCATTTGTTGGGCCAACCGAGGTGTGGTTTACAAATCCAGCCCATCCATTATGTGTGTCCTACTTGGATGAGGGGTCAGACCAAGTTTCAGACGCATCCAAAATTTAGGTGAGCCCCAGCAAGTGCTTTTATATGTTTTAGGCATGTCTTTACATGATTTTAGATGGTATGGCCAACTTGAGTTCCGCATATAGCTGATTTTTGGGATGTCCCATAATTTAAAGGGGACCCATCAAATGCACGGTGTTGATGTTTGACATGCATTACGATGGGGCCCACACAGCTCGACCTCATGGGAAGTTCCCAGAGTTTGATTGCGTAAAACCATTTCATATATATATATATATATATATATGTATGTATATATATATATATATATATATATGAAATGCTCAGCTACACACTGGTTCGCACGTCATTACGTGCGAACCTTCCTATCAATCGTCAAATAAGGCAGACGGTCTGGATGAAGGCACTCTTATGCGCAATTTTGAAAGAGCGAGTTTCTGTCTCTGGCATCCTCTTCTCCCTATTCTCTAACTCTCTGAAGAATGTTGCGGAACTGTTTCACATGAAGTTCTTCCACTGGGATGCTAGGTGGTCCCACCAAGATATTGTGATAAATCCACGTTGTCCATACATTTTTAAAAATAATTTTATGGTATGAACCCAAAACTGAGGTAGATCAAAATCTCAAGTGGGCCACACTGTGTTGATTGAACTCTCACCATTAAAAACTTCCTGGGGTTAACACATTTTTAGATCAAGCTGATATTTATTTTTTTCCATCATCCAGGTCTGTATGACCTAATCTACAAGTCCGATGTCAAATAAACATCACGGTGGGCCCTAAAAAAATTTTAGCGGTGAGAATCATTATCACCACTGCTTTTGTAGTGTGGTCCACTTGAGATTTGGATCTGCCTCAGTTTTGGGATAATTCCTTAAAATGATAAGGAAAATTGGATGGACGATGTGGATAAAACCCATACATCACGTGACCACTCAAAGCTCCTTCCCATTCATAGCTAGAGACGGGCAGCTGTTGAGGGTCAAATATTGCATATTATCCCCCATTTATTACTTGTTTTTATAAACATGAAAATGCTTAATGTTCTATTTTAATCATATTCGTGTTACAAGGTGAATTTAAGAGCTTGGATTGAAAAGGATGTTAAAAGCATGGATTTGATGCTCAAGAATCACCAAGGCAAGGGATGGATCTTAGAAGGCCAAGATTGAAGAATCACATACTAAAGATCCAAGAAAACCAAGTGAGAAATGAAGAACATTGAAGACTTGAAGTGAAGAACAAGAATCCTGAAATTGTCCTGAAAACAAACATATTCTTGAAAGTGTCTTGAAGAAGCATATTCTGAAACGCTGGGGCATTCTGTGAAATTGTGCAGAGTGAAGCCTATTTTGAAAAACTGTGTAAATTTGAGGCGATTTTTAAAGTTTTTCAACTAGGTGCGAAAGTTGGAGTTCCACAACTATAAATAGGACTCCCTAGGATGTTTCTAGGCATCATTTAGGGTTTGAGGAGTGGAGTAAAAGAGTGGAGAAGCCATCACCATAGGAGCTTTGAATCAAGCTAATATTTGTATTTTTATGCTTTTCTTAAGAGATTCTAGTTCAATCATGTCTATGGTTAGCTAAACCTCTTAGTTAGGGCTAAGAGGTGGCTTGTAGTGTGATGAGATATTTTCTATTGCTTTGATTCATGTTTAAGCTGAACTATCTTTGATTCTAGTTCGATTATAAGAAATACTTTCAGTTTTTAATGGTTTGTTGTTACTTAAATTACAATAGATTTGCAATAGTTTTGAGTATGTTTTTTCCATGTATTGAGATTATGAAATTAGGCAATCTCGTTATTCACCATTATCCCATAGGCATGCTTGGGTGATGAAATCCTTCTAATCTTTATGATTCTCTTATGATTGGTTGTGAGATTGGTAAATCATGTTGCTTGCCTTGTCTCATGGGCATGGTTTTGTGATGGAATCACTTCCAATTCTCACACCTCTCATCCATTGAGAATTAGGTCAAAGGAAGTTCAGATTTGGTTTTACTAAGATATCTTCCAATTAGATAAGATGGGACTCTGATTCCAGTTGCGTAATTGAATCAAGCATAGATCTCCCTGATCTCTACGAGTGGATCCTTGGAAACCCTAGTTTCCCACCTTTAAATTTCTTAAGTTTTTCATTAAATCTCTCACAATTATTCTCTATACTTCCAGATTTAGGTTTTCATCTTTTTCTAGTTCTTCTTCTAGTTGCTTTCAAAATACGTATGAGATTAGTCCCTATGGATTTGACCTCGGTCTCACCGAGATTATTACTACATCGCGACTCTACACTTGGGGTTGTGAACAGCGGTGGTAGGACGCGAAGTTACTGGACGCGGATTAGCTACTGATAGGTTAAGCAGCGTGACTAGATACTGAACTGACGTCATCAAGTTCTGTGCAATCCATCATGATGTATGTGTTACATCCACCCCATCCATCCATTTGGAGAGATTATTTTAGGGCATAAAGCAAAGAATAAGGTAGATCCAAAGTTGTAATGGACCCCACCACATAAAACATTGGGGAGAGGGACGCCCACCGTTGGAAACTTCCTAAGGTTCACCATTATGTTTATTTGAGATCCAAATTATTCATAAGTTAATGCAGACATGAAAGAAGGGAAAACATAAATATCAGCTTGACTGAAAACTTTTGTGGCCCTTAAAAGTTTTTAACGGTGGGCGTCACTCTTCCCACTGTTTTCTGTGTTAGGTCTACTAAAGCTTTGTATGTGGCTCATTCTTTGGTTCATGACCTAAAATGATCTCTCCAAATGGATGGACGGTTTGGATACAAAATATGCACCATGGTGGGGCCCACAAAACCTGGTGACATCACTTCAGTAGCGAGTCTGGATACTCAACCTATCCATAGCTAATCCGCTTCCGAAGTCACCGTGCAGGAAGGACGCTGATTTCCTGCGAAAGCCTTTTACAGGAAGTTCCTGCGCTGAAAACCTAGGTGGGGCCCAACGTGATGTTTTTGAGAAATCTACCCCATTCATTCATTTTTTAGCTCATTTTAGGACTTCATACAAAAAATGAGCAGGATGAAAAACTTAAGTGGACCACACAAAAGGAAAATGTAGGCAGGGAAATTTCTACCGTTGAAACCTCCCTGGGGTCGATAGTGATGTTTACATGCCATCCATACCATTCGTAACATCATTCCTACTGAGATGAACTGAAAACACAAATATTAGCTTGATTCATAGCTCCTATGGCGCCATGAATATTTCAACTATGTATGTACAATCCTTACGTTTTTGCCCCACTTAAGTACTGGATCTTGTTCATTTTTGGCCCCATGTCCTAAAATGATTGCACAAAATGGATGGACGGATTGGATTTCTCACAAACATGATGGTGGGCCCCACCTAGGTTTTCATCATAGCAACTTCCTATGAAAGCCTTTCATAGGAAATCTGCATCCGCGCTCGGAATTAGATGGGGCCCATCATAATGTTTCATGCTGGAAACTAGATGGGGCCCATCATAATGTTTGTGAAAAATCTATTCCGTTCATCTGTTTTCGAAGCTCATTTTAAGACTTGCGACCAAAAGTAACCAGGACATGATACTCAAGTGAGCCTCACTAAAAGAAAAGGTGGGTAGGGAAATTCCTACCGTTGATATTTGTGTGGTCCAATTGTGTGGTTCACCTGTGTTGGTATTTGTCCAATTTGTGACGTTCACATGCCATCCGTACTGTTCATGATATCATTCCTACTAGGATGAACTGAGAACACAAATATTAGCCTGATTCAAAACTTACGTTGCACCACGAATATTTAAATTGTGGAAGTTCAATCCTTACATTTTTAGCCCACTTGATTATTGGATCCGGGTCATTTTTGGACCCTTGTCCTAAAATGAGCTCAGAAAATGGATGGTCTGGGTGGATTTCTCACAAACATTACAATGGGCCCCACTAAGGTTTAAATAGTGATGTTTACATGCCATCCATACCATTCATAACGTCATTCCTACTAGGATGGTTAGGATCTTACGGTTTGAATTAGGCTAATATTTGTGTTTTCAGTTCATCTCAGTAGGAATGACGTTACGAATGGTATGGATGGCATGTAAACATCACTGTTGACCCTAGGGAGGTTTCAACAATAGAAATTTTCCTACCTACATTTTCCTTTAGTGCGGTCCACTTAAGTTTTTTATCCTGCTCATTTTTTGTATGAAATCCTAAAATGAGATCAAAAAACGGATGAACGGGGTAGATTTATCAAAAACATCACGTTGGGCCCCACCTAGGTTTCCAACACAGGAACTTCTTGCAAAAGGCTTTCGTAGGAAATCCGTGTCCTTCCAACGCGGTGACTTCGGAAGCGGATTAGCTATGGATAGGTTGAGTAGCCATACTCGCTACTGAAGTGACATCACCAGGTTCTGTGGGCCCCACCATGGTGCATATTTTGTATCCAAACCATCCATCTATTTGGAGAGATCATTTTAGGCCATGATCCAAAGAATGGCCACATACAAAGCTTTAGTGGGCCCACCACAGAAAACAGTGGGAAGAGTGACGCCCACCATTAAAAACTTCTAAGGGCCACAAAAGTTTTCGATCAAGCTGATATTTATGTTTTCCCTTCTTTCATGTCTGCATTAACTTATGAACAATTTGGATCTCAAATAAACATAATGGTGAGCCTTAGGAAGTTTCCAATGGTGGGCATCACTCTCCCCAATGTTTTATGTGGTGGGGTCCACTACAACTTTGGATCTGCCTTAGTCTTTGCGTTATGCCCAAAAATAATCTCTCCAAATGGATGGACGGTGTGGATGTAACACATACATCATGATAGATCTCACAGAACTTGATGACGTCAGTTCAATATCCAGTCATGCTGCTCAACCTATCAGTAGCTAATCCGCATCCGGTAACTTCGCGTCCTACCACCACCCGTCTCCAGCTATGAATGGGAAGGAGCTTTGAGTGGTCACGTGATGTATGGGTTTTATCCACACCGTCCATCCATTTTTCCTTATCATTTCAAGGAATTATCCCAAAACTGAGGCAGATCTAAATCTCAATTAGACCACACCACAGGAAGCAGCGGTGATAATGATTCTCACCGTTAAATTTTTTTTAGGGCCCACCATGATGTTTATTTAACATCCAACCTGTAGATTAGGTTGTACAGACCTGGTTGATGGCAAAAAAATAAATATCATCTTGATCCAAAATTTTGGTAGCCCCAGGAAGTTTTTAATGATGAGAGTTCAATCAACACTATGTGGCCCACTTGAGATTTTGATCTACCTCAGTTTTGGGTTCATACCATAAAATTATTTTTAAAAATGTATGGACGGTGTGGATTTCTCACTAACATCTTGGTGGGACCCACCTAACATCCCAGCGGAAGAACTTCATGTGAAAGGCTTCCGCTGCATCCTTCAGAGAGTTAGAGAATAGGGAAAAGAGGCGTGCCAAAGACGAAAACTCACTCTTTCAAACTCGCTCATAAGATCGCCTTCATCTAGACCGGCTGCCTTATTTGACGGTTGATAAGAAGGTTCGCATGTAATAACGTGCGAACCGGTGCGCAACCAAGTCTCTCTCTCTCTCTCTCTCTCTCTCTCTCTATATATATATATATATATATATATATATATATATATATATATATATATATATACACTCTTCTGTATCTCTCAATATCTTAAATGAGCCTTTTTTTAAGAGGGTGTCATAAGAGTAGTTTTACTCCAATTCAAATATTAACAAAAAGTCACCCTAGGTACAACCCAACTTAGATATTAACAAAAGGTCACCTTACGTACAACTGAGAAAGGGAGAGAGAATTGATTTTGGAAAGCTTAGATCTGGTAAGTTTATTGTCCTTCTTTCATTATTTTTTATGCATTTAATGTAATTTGACTTGATTTATACAATGAACGGTGTGGACCGGCCACAAGTTAATTGCATTGATCTATGGGTAGATACAATGTAAAGTTTATGAAAATCTAAAATTACATGCGAAGTTTCTTGTCGTAGAGATTGACTGTTGTGCATCCGGTCAAATCAGATTAGATCTGTACAGATTATACGATTCCTAATGCCAAAATATATAAGGGCCTTAACTTCCAGATCGATCTAACCAACCATCAGATGAGCCACACTAGTCAGATCTATAAGTGTTTAATAAGAAAATGTCAGATTTATGCGCAAGTGTTAGTATCACTTGGCATAGAAGGTCGAGATGGGACATCGGTGTATGTATGATTAGATTCACACCATTCATCTAATGTGTAGAAACAAAATATGCTAAGACCTCAAGATTCAGGATGATCCAATCATCCGGTTAGGCCACCTCAATCAATCATTTGTTATTCAATTTTAAAATCTTACAGAGAAAAAAAAAATAGAAAATCTAAATTTTAATTATTAAATTTAATGAACAACTATATATGAAATTTCAATTATTTAGTCATTTCGGGTTTGGCCACCTAGAATATTAATTAAAGGTGGGCCCGACCATGTAATATAACCAAATGAATAACAATGTTGTGGATATAATTGATAGAATTTTTGAATTCAAACCAGCCTCATTACCTTGTGAATTCTACACTACTAGACTCAGGTGAGTTACCCAACGTGTTTCATGATTCATTGGAATTAAAATAAATTGTTTATGATGGTTTAATTGATTGATGTACTAATTGGAGTATTTTGTTACGATCGATGTTGTATGCTATGGTAAATCACATGTTAATTTGTGCCAAATTGCATGAATTATAATAATTGTATGTTAAATTCACATATGAATGTTCTGATCAAGACAATTAACTATGATAGTTATGAAAATGATTATAAGTGCTGTAATGTATAAAACACTCTTATTTGTCAAATTTCAATGGGACAAACTAGCTTATGATGTAGTTCACCTTCGAGTGAATCAAGAAGAAAAGTTCACCTTCAAGTGAATCAAGATGGAAAGTTCACCTTCAAGAACATACTATGAAGTTGGATAGTGCAAGCACAAGTCATGAAGATGGATAGTTCAACCTAAAGTGTATTCAAGTTCTACTATATTTCTAGTAGAAGATCAAGCTCCACCTTCGAGTTCACCTCATGTGGAAGATTAACTGAGCAATATTGAAGATTCAAGTAGAAGATTCAAGCTTTACGCCTCAATGTCTAGTTTTCTCAGGTGTAATTAACCCTAGAAAGATATTAGACTTAGGTGCTTTCAAATGATAAACTTATACGGGTTTTTATACTTTGGTTAGGTTTTAGTTCGACTAGTCTAAACCTTGGTTCAACTAGTATAAGTTGTAGCTCGACCGGTCTAAGATTATCTTCGACCACTCTTAAGTTTTAAATTTAAAAAATAGATATTTCTGGTGATTCCTCGACCCGTCAAGGGGCGCTTCACTCAAAGTCCAGCAACTATTTTTTAGCACCCTTGACCAGTCAAAGCCTATGCTTGACCAGTCAAAGAGGGCCCTCGACTAGTCGAACAGGCCTTTGACCAGTCAAAAGATTGTTTTATTCGATCGCGCCCAAATTTTCAAATTTGGTTAGATCTTAGACGAGTCGAAGGAGACCTTAGACGAGTCGAAGCAACAACATTTCATCCTATAAATATAGGTCTTCTCTCAATCTAAAATTACTCATTCAAGCTAAGAAAAGCCTTCATTTAAAAAGAGAGAAGTCCCCACTATCATCAAGCTATTGCACGGTATTTTATATTTTGTTTATATATAGATTTTATTTTCAATTCCTTGATCTCTTTTCATGAATCATATATTTTCAAGAGAGTAATCAGTCTTCTTTCGAGATCTAAGGGAATCAAACAAATAGCTTGAGGTTTGAATTAATTTAAAATCAATTTAGAACCTAGAACCTTTGATTTTATTATTGGACATTGAACATTCTACTTCAAGCAAAGAGGTTCTACTGGCTACATCAAGAACGTCTTCAAAGAAAAGAAGATAAGTATCATTCTATATCATTTTTTGGTTTCTTTGAGATATCTAAAAAATCTCTTGTATCGATTTTGACTAAGATAGCTAGAAAATCTCAGTGTGGGGTTTTGTTTGTGATAGCCCTTCTAAAATCACAACTGTATAGGTTTTAAGGTGAACCTGTGAAAACCTTATTTATTAGTGAACGCCAATATCATGTGGGTTGTGATTATTAAGAGTGGAGTAGGTGTGGCTGTTTGAAAACTGTTGGTGTACACACCGAACCACTATAACTCCTGGTGTTTGTGGTGAATGATTTGAGTTTTATATCTGTGGTGATGATTATAATTTGTTTATGCATATGTGGTGAATGCTTGTAATAGATAGCTCTCTTGTCTCTTGCCTAGTTTGTGATCTTGATCCTTACAAATGTTCATGAAATCAGGTTGTCCTATCTAAAACTTTGTTTTTGGTGTAAGGTTGTCTTACGAACTAAGTTTGAATCAAGATCTCAATACCACTGCTATTGAGATCAGTGATTTGTTCTAATTTATTTATTATTTCACTATCTTGAAATTTTTTTTTGGCATAGTCCTATTCACCTCCCCCCCTCAAGGACTGTTAGCTTGCCTTTTTCAAGTAGTATCAGAGCTAAGTTGCTCATATTTTTGGATTAAGTTCCATGAGTTTAAAGATCTAGAGCTTTATATCATTTCATGTGAGCTTTATATCATTTCATATTTTTGGATTAAGTTCCATGAGTTTAAAGATCTAGAGCTTTATATCATTCCATGAGTTTAAAGTTCCATGAGTTTTATATCACTTGATGAATTGAAAAGAATCATTTCATGTGATACAGCGAAACAAGCCTGAGATATTCTTGAAATGACACATGAAGGAACTACTATAGTAAAAAATCTAAAGTTCAAATCCCCACTCCAAAATTTCAGGAAATTCGTATGGAAGAAAATGAAACCCTCATGGACTTCTATACGAAATTAAATGATATAGTAAATTCCATGTGGGGCCTACGAGATGGAATCCCAAAAAGCAAGGTCTATGCTAAAATGTTGCGATCACTTCCTGAGAGATTTAATTCCAAAGTAGCTGTCATTCAAGAACTAAGAAACATTGATTTAATGAAGGTTGAGGAGTTAGTTGGTTCTCTCCAAATGTATAAGTTAAATTTTAAAGCTCCTAAAGATAAGTCCATTGCTCTTAAATTGTCCAAATCTATTTCAAAAGATAATAATGATAATTCTGATATTGAAAATGTAAGACCCGTATCCTAGCCCATACCATTCCATAGGCTTCCGCGGTCTTCCCAATCAAATTCCGGCGACCTGCGATCTGTAACCAGCGTTTGTGCACGATCCTGAATCATATCCTGTATTCCTGAGTCAGCTCGACCCGAGACTTGTACCCTAGCAATCGCCCGTCTCCGCGGTTCTGACACCACGTCTCACGCGCCAAAGCGAAACCCTAGCCGAGAGATGTGGGCCCACGTTCAGTTAGAGAAAAACGTCACACGTTGCGAATACCAAGAGAATCTCTACAACACATCACATCAATCCATCAATCAATATCAAGTACTACATCCCATCCTCATGTATAAGCAACCCTTACCTCTTTCTTACACAAGTACCCTAAAGTCAACTCTCCCCATCACCCTCACTCACCCATCCCTCTCTCTCTTACATCCCATCCTCTCTCTCATTTCAAGCTCATTCTCCCAAGCAACCATGGGAGGTGGACGTCCAAGCTCTCCATGAGAAAGAGCTAGGTGTGGCCCACCTTCCTACCATCCAATCCCACCTACCATGATCGATCTCAACCGTTGAAGTCCATCCATTGGAGCTCTAGCATGCATTGGCGGAAGAAGGAAGAGAAGATCTAACGGTGGGTGTTCATCATCTTGATCTTTGATGATTTGAGGGCCCACATGTAGTGGGACCATCTTGATGGATGCATTGTATAGGGAGGGCCCATAGTGGCGGGGTCCCTCCCCTTCTCACATTTCTATCTCTCTCTCCCTCTCTTTATATATATATATATATATATATATATATATATATATATATGTGTGTGTGTGTGTGTGTGTGTGTGTGTGTGTGTATCTCCTTCCCTGTTGATGTGACCCACCTATTTTGTGCATGTATGATTCAGACCATCCAGCCATTGGGCCAGCCCCGATGTGTGATCCGGATGAAGGGGAATCACAAATATCGGCTTGATCCTGGCTCAGGTGGGCCACCACGTGGACCCACCATATTGTATGTATTTTATCAACGCCATCCATCTGTTTTATCCAGGCCGTCCAGCGGGCCTGGACAATGGAAAAACACAAATATCTGCTTGATCCAAAATTGTTGATGGGTCCCACGCATGTGGGCCCCACCTCTAGCAAGTCTAATCTGCACCACCCGTCTATTTTGAAATGGGACGTGACCCACCATCACGTATGTGTTTTATTCATACCGACCATCTGTTTGACGTGTGGGGCCCACCCACACGTGTTACACGTGTGGGATGGGACCCACCTTGATGCATGCGATTTATCCATACCATCCAGATCTCTGGACAGTGGGCCCCCTTGTAATGTATACCACCGTCCAGACCGTCCATCTAGACACTGGACTATATCTGATATTATATATTATATATTATATGTAATATATGCATAATACAATATAATATATATCAAATATTATAGCAAGTGGGTCCCACCTTGATGTATGGAATGATCCGCACTGTCCGCTGTCTGGACGGTGGAAGATCCACCTGACGTATGGGTTTTATCCCAATCGTCCATCTCAGTGGGACCCACCTAGATGTATGTGTTTAGCATCCACACCGTCCGTCCCTTGGACGGTGCTGTGCGATGCACCATGATGCCACGTGGACGTCCACCACGCTGTATGGGTTTCATCAACACCGTCCATACATGGGGGCCCACTTTGAAGTATGTTTCATATACACCATCCATCCAACTAACGTGGGACCCCACCTTGCATTATATATTGTACACACATGTGACACGTGTGACAGTGGTACCAATGTGAGGTTTGTTCCATCCACACTGTCAAAACGTGTGACTGTGGGATGGCCCATCACGTGGAAATCCACCCTGATATCTGTGTTTTACCCAGGCCATCCACCTGTTTTGCCAGATGGGACCACTTGTGATGTATATTAGGCACATGTGTAGGGCCCACCTATTGTGTATTTGAAGCTCATGGGTTGTGGCCCATTGTGATGTATTCGAGGCCCATGGGTAAGGCCTGATGTGATGTATTTATAGCCCATGTGCAGGGCCCATCCGTTTATATTTTTGGCCAATGTGATGGGGCCTACCTGTTTTGTATTTGAAGCCCACATGATGAGGCCCGACTTGATCGTCCAAGGCCCATGGGCGTGGTCCATTGTGATATATTTCTGGCCCATATGATGAGGCCCATTATGATATATTTTCGGCCCATTTAGTAAGGCCCAATGAGATGTATTTTTAGGCCCATATATTGTGGCCCATTTAACATATATGGGGCCCATGTATTACGGCCCATTGTGATGTACACAAGGTCCATGAGTGAGGCCCAATGCGATGAATGTGCGTACCGATGTAATGTGTGATTTCACTATAATGTATGTAATGATGTTTATGTGGGCCACTGCTTGGGAGCGATGTTAGTTAAATGTCCACATTGATGGGCAATGATGGTTAAATGTCCACATTGTGACCTTCCATTAGGCCGATTATTGAGGCCGGATATCGAGGCTGATTCCGATTGTCGAGGCCGATTCCGATTGCCGAGGCTGATGCCAATTATCGATGTTGATTATCGATGCCGGTTATTGATACCGATTATAAGTATGTGACAACATAGCATCATGATACATGCCCATATGCATCATCTGCATGTTTATTATTAGGTGTGATTTACCATTGCATATGTCATTGGGCATGTTGCTATGAGACTCCCTGATAGGCGGGGATTGTCTCACATGAGCGCACGGTATGCGCAGGATTGACGCATGACTTGATTATATGACTCATGTATCTTGCATTATATACGCCCTAGTGACATTAGGGTCATAGGCTCCACAGGCATGTCGTGGATGGCCAGATGGGACACCAAAAATCTATTACTAGCATCGAGCCGCCATAGATGGCCCTAGATGAAAATCTCTAAACCCTCTAGGTACCAGAGGACGCCCCAACGTCGAGACCGAGTGAATATATATGAGCACATGAGGGCTGTATACCAGTAAGTCGCGTCTCCCACTGTGTTATGGTCAGTTGGGAAGGGGTGTGGCCTTACCCACCCGAGGGTAGGGGGCAGAGCTAGGCTGAGTTTGACCAGCTCATAAATAGGTCCGCTATCGATGTGCCAGATAGATATTGGCTGATTACTGGTCAAGCAGATAATGAGGTCTCTTCCACTTGCATGGTTGCGCGTCCAATGGGCTGTAATTGCATGTAGAATGTACTAGACCCTGGTGATAATCCTAGAGATGTACGGTATTGTTATGTGGACTTATTGAGTAGGAGTTGCATACTCATTCATTTATTCATTCACTATCCACTCGGACTAGTGGTGCGCAACTATTTGTTATGTGTACCTTCGCAATGGTCAGGATTTCGGTTGGGGCGTGCGACTAACCTAAGATCAGGAGTTCACCACATGGAGTCTGACTATTCAAATTTAGGTATGGGACTGGTTTGGATAGAAGTCCCTATGGTGGACCCCGTAGCCTGCGATACTACGTACTATCATCTCGACTTCACACTCCAGCTTGGTCATTTCATTCACAACGCATATTGCATTGCATCCTCAGCACATAGTATTTGACTTACTGTCTCCGCATTGCATAGCTAATCTACATTATTTCCTCAGTATATGATATTGGTTTATGGTATTTATGGGTCTATCAACATGTTTTCGAATTATTCTGATATTACATGATTTATAGGCTTGTCAGTATTTTTGCTTACTCTGATTACTCTGATATTGCTTACTTGGCACTTACCTTGTGCACACACTTTCACTACCTACTAAGTTTTCTATAAGCTTATGCAGGATAGATGCGTGTAGGTGGCATTAGGTTACAATAGCATTAAGCTTGGAGCGTGCAGCGGTCTTTTAAAGCTTTGATTTTTGACATATGTATTTCCCTTTCAGCATTGTATTCAAATGTTTATATTAGTAGATATGTGATGATGATGTTGTCATTGTGATTTGGGTAAACTTGTGGTTATGCTTGTTATGAAATAAATGTACGTTAAAAATCCTCCTTGTAGGATCCCAGGATCGGAATCTGACGTATGAACGTTGTAAGTCGAGAATGGGGTACTATGGAGGCTGTCAGCACCAGATTTGGCGATAGGAAATTTTGTGAGCCCGGTTTCCAAGTTTGGGCCATAACAGAAGATACAGAGGATGATATGGCTTTACTTGCTAAGAAATTTTACAAAATTTTTAAAAATAAGAAAAGATCTTATTTTCAAAAACTGTCTGATAAAAGAAAGGAAAAATCTAAAACCTGGAAATCTGTAAAAGACAATCAATGTTTCAACTGCCATGAATACAGGCATTTGGCGAATAAATGTTCTAAAAGGGATAAATAAAAAAGAAAGGACATGATAGCTACTTGGGATGAATCATCCGGCTCTGAAAGTTCTTTTGAGTAAGATGAATCAGAACAAGAAAATTCAAATAAAGTAAAAGTCCTGATGACTATATCCAAAGTCACCTCCTCAGATAGCTGTAACTTATCTGATTATGATAATCTCAGGAGTGACCCTGAAAATGAGAATGAAGATGATCTTCAAGACACCTACAATGCCCTATACAGGGAAAGTTACAAAATAGTTGTCAAACTAAAAATTCAAAAAGAAAAATATCTCAAACTAAAGAAGAACTTGAAAACAATATTTTGAAAAAAATCTCATCTTTCTTATTGTTTTGAAAAATAAAAACTTGATTTAAATTTTAAAACCTCAGAGTTAGAAAAACTCAAAATTGAAAATGAGAATTTGAAACTCAAAGTCTCTTCTCTTTTGAATTCTAAGGATATTTGGAGATATGCCCATGGAGACCCTAAGCTGGAAAAACTATTAATTGCATCCAAAAAATGTGGCAATAAATCAGGTCTGAGTTATATCAAAGATAGTTCGCTGAAAATAAAAATGCATCTTCTATATTTATAAAAGGAGAACCCTCAAACTTAAAAGATAAGAATATGAGATACTATAACCAAAATGATTTCAAAAATTTAAAATCTTTTCAAGCTTCTAAGATTAATTCTAAATCCATCAGCTATAGAAATCAAAGATATAATCTTTTAATTGGAAAAATAGTGGACTTACTCAAATAGCTTCTTAAATCTAGCTCAAATGAAATCAGAGTTAATAGACAGTGGAGAAATTCTAACTCCCAAAAGCAAAGAAAAACCAATTCAACTCTTAAACCTAGAACCATAATGAAATGGGTTCCAAAAGTTACTTGTCTTGTTGCCCAAACTGCCTTCAAAGCTTATAGCCATTCAAAATGGTACCTGAACAGTGGATGTTCAAGCCATATGACAGGTGACAAAGAGATATTCACCAACTTCAAAGAAATGAATGATTGTTCGGTTACTTTTGTGATGGAAGCAACTACAGAATTATAGGCCAAGGTACTATTCAACTCTCTAATCTTCCTCTATTTGAGAATGTTTTATATGTTGAAGGACTTAAATACAATCTTCTAAGTATAGCTCAAATCTGTGATAATAAACACAGCGTAAAATTTACTAATCACGGATGCGAGATTATAAATGAGAAAGGTTGTGTGATATTAAATGGTTGTAAGACTTCTGAAAATTGATATATTATCAATGAATCATGCTCTTCTAACTTCTCATGTTACATGGTCCAAACAGACGAAACGGAACTGTGGCATAAACGTCTTGGACATGTTAACTTTTGAAATCTTTATAGATTGAGCAAAATAGATCTTATTCGAGGTCTACCCAAATTAAAAAAGGTTGAAAAGATATGTCCCGCATGCCAAATTAGCAAACAAACGAGGAGTAGTCACAAAAAAGTGAACTCCTTAGCCACAACCAAACCTCTTAAACTTCTCCATATGAATTTGGTTGGACCAACAAGAACGGAAAGTAGAGGTGGAAAGAAGTACTTTCTGGTTATCGTTGATGATTTTACCAGATTTACTTGAGTAACTTTTATGAGAGAGAAAACAGAGACTCCTGATGAAGTTAAAAGAATATTGAAACGAATTCAAACTGAAAAGAAGTAAATGTAATCAAGATCAAAAGTGATCATGGTACTGAATTCGAAAATAACAATTTTGATAAATACAGTACAGATCATGGCATATCACATGAATTCTCTGCTCTTAAAACACCTCAACAGAATGGGGTTGTTGAAAGGAAGAATAGAGCGCTACAAGAAATGGCCAATGTTATGTTAAATAGCATGAATTTACCAAAAAACTTATGGGCTGAAGCTGTTAATACTGCATGCTACATAATAAATTGTATAAATATTAGAAAATTAAAAGACAAAACAACCTATGAGTTATAGTTCAATAAGAAACCTATTGTCAAATACTTTCGAATTTTTGGAAGTAAGTGTTTCATATTACGTGACCGAAAAAATTTGGAAAAGTTTGAAACCAAGAGTGACGAAGGTATATTCTTGAGTTATGCTCTGAATAGTTAAGCATATCGTGTTCTTAATAAAAGAATAGAAGTGATCCAGGAATCTATTAATGTTGTAATTGACGATCACCTGATCATACCCACACTAAGTCTAGATAATGATGAAGTCAACTTTATCAAGAAACCTGACTCTTCATTTAATCCAGTTAATATTGAACTAAGATTAGTCAAAGACCATCCTACTAATCTGATATTAGGTAACCCTCTTATTGGTGTGCGAACAAGAAAACAGTTAGAAAATATCTGTAACTACATTTACTTCACTTCTCAAATTGAACTGGCTAATGTAAAAAAAAAGCACTTGCTGATGAAAATTAGATAGTAGCAATGCAAGAAGAGTTAAATCAATTTGTAAGAAATTATGTTTGCCATTTGGTTCCAAGATCATCTGATAAACATATAATTTGAATGGATTTCTAAGAATAAATCTGACGAAATGAGAAAAATCATTAGAAATAAGACACGATTGGTTGTACAAGAGTACACTCAGATAGAAGGAATTAACTATGATGAAACCTTCACACCAGTTGCGCGCCTAAAATCCATTAGATTATTTATTTCTATTACTTATTATAAAAAAATTAAAATATATCAAATGGATGTCAGAAGTGTATTTTTGAACGGTGATCTACATAAAGAAGTTTATGTTGAACAACCTATGAGTTTTGAAGACCCTAAATTTTCAGATCATGTATATCGTCTTAAAAATGCACTTTATGGTCTAAAACAAGCTCCTGGGGCATGGTATGAGAAGTTGACTAAATTCTTATTCAGTCACAACTTTATCATGGGAAGCGTTGATAAAACATTATTTGTCAGAAAATATAATGAACACATATTGATTGTACAGATCTACGTTGATGATATTATTATGGGTCTACAAGCACTAACTTGTTCACTGAGTTTGCAGAGCTTATGAAATCCAAGTTTGAAATGAGTATGGTTGGAGAATTAAATTACTTTCTTAGTCTACAAGTAAAGCAACAGGAAGATGGTATTTTCATTTCTCAAACCAAACATGCTTTAAATTTGGTAAAGAAATTTGAATTTGAGAACGGAAAAAATTTTGATACTCCTATGAGTACAACTCTTAAACTTTCAAAGGATGAAACAGGTAAAAGTATAAACTCTTACTTATATTGAAGCATGATTGATAGTCTCTTATACTTAACTGCTAGTAGACCAGATATTTCTTTTAGCATTGGAATCTATGCTAGATATCAGTCTGATACAAAAGAATCTATATCATTACTGTTAAGCATATAATTAGATATGTCGCAAGTACTACTAATTTCGATCTATGGTATCCTCATGATACAACTGTTCAACTAGCTGGATATACTGATGCTGACTGGGCAGGAAACATTGACAATAGAAAATGTATCAGTAGTGGATGTTTCTATGTAGGAAATTGCTTAGTTTCCTGGCAAAGTAAGAAACAAAGTTTTATATCTTTATCTACAGCTGAAGCTGAATACGTCGCAGCTGGTAATGCTAGTACCCAGCTTATTTTGATGAAAAGAATGTTAGTTGATTACAGAATTACGTAAGATACAATGATTTTGTACTATGATAATTCTAGCACAATTAATAATTTAAAGAATCCTATTCAACATTCTCGTACGAAACATATCGACATTCGAGAATTAGTTGAGGACAAGATAATTTCATTAGAATGCATTCAGATGGAAAAGCATCTTGCGGACATTATAACCAAACCGCTTGACAGGAATAGATTTTCTAAATTAAAACATAATATTGGTCTGTGCACTTTTAATTAATTAAATCATGTCGTTTATGCATTTTTTTTATGTTTATAATTTTTTATTAAAAAAATTGTGAAACATATAATTTACAATATTTTAAAAAAATTTTTGAAATTTTCTAACTGCACAACCAGTCGAGCATGTCCTCGACCAGTCGAAGTGCGTGGGTGGGCCTTCTTAAAAGAAGGAAAATCACTTTTTTTTCTTCATTTTGCTCATCTTCCTCGACTAGCCTTTGCTCGACTCGCTGAACCCATCTCCATAGAGTCATTATAAGTGGTTTATTTTCGATTTCCTTCTAGATTTGGGTTCTTTGTTACTAGTTAGTCTTCATTTTGTGATTGATTTGATATTTGCATCCTTTCTATAGGGGTTTTTTGGGCAAAAATCTGATTTAAGTTAAACCTATCATTTCTATCTTCTTTTGTAAACTCTACATAGAGCATTGGTCTAAAAGGAAGGCTTCTCGTAAGGGCCCTAGCGGCTCCTCCTCCCGAACGACTCCAGTTAGGGTGAGAACCCTAAGAGCTCCCGAAAAAGATTCAGAGCATGTAAGGGATCTCCACACTAGAGATATAATTATAGAAATGACTGTGAATCTTGATCACATTGCTCCATTCAAACTTTTGCCCATTCTGTCTGCCGTCGGTTGGGAAAATATTCTGAGTTGAGGCGGAACGACATATCACTCCATAGCTCAAGGAATGTATTCTTCAATAGGAGAATTGTCTCTAGAAAACCTTACATTCTCTATTAATTTTAGAGAAGGGACATTTCCGGTAGAGAAGCACCTAATCTCAAGATTGCATGATGTGAATGTAAATGATGAAGGCATACTCATTCCTCCCCTTGCTGATAGAATGAATGAATCAAAGCGTCGGGATATTACCCATAAACTATGTTGGTTTAATGCCGAATGGAGTTTTGGTAATGCTCTCCGTGCCACCCAGATAATTCCAAGACTCTAAGTTCTTCATCGTATTTTTACATCGAATGTGTATCCTCGGTTCGAGAATAAGTCTGAACTTACTCCCTTTATGCCTCGTGTTCTTCATGTTGTTGTTTTTTGTATACCTATCTATCTTTCATCTTTGATATGTTATTTGATTATACAATTTCATATTCATCCGAGTTATGGTTCCATATCATTTGCATATCTCATGACAACTCTTATTATCCATTGCAACGTTGTCATTCCATCAACTGAGGCACCTGAGGCAGTCCTACCATTTGATAACACAAACATTCACAAGATGAATCTAGACTACCTACCTGGCCAGCGAGATGAGGATTATATAGAAGAAGAGGAAGCACCTTTTCCAAAAGACACGTCCATGGATGACATTTTTGCTGAACTAGAATCAAACGATGAAGCTGGTCCTGATTTTCAGCCTTCTCAGGTTGATGATTGGTTTAGATCTTTAGAGGAGAAAGTTGTTGAGTTGAAGGTATCTCAGGATAATTTGGTTGAAAATCACAAAGCTTCAATGAAATACATACGGAAATATTTTCACCACATTACCAAAGGACTTCACCAAATTGATCATTCCATACCTCCCCCATCTTCCTTTGGGTTTGATTAGTTTTATTGTTATGCACGTTCTAGCTTATTTGTATATGTATTAATTTTCACTATATGGTTGGTTAACTTGTTAACTCTTTACTCATACTCTCTCTTTATGCTTTTCTTACTCCTATGTTAAACTTAATTTTAATGATTATCTTGTGGTTCAGTTATGCATTTTCTAGTTCTACTTTCTTCAATTATATGGGGTTCTCATGCTCTTTCCTTTGTCAATTTGTGACAAAAAACGTGAGAGATTTAATATGATGATAATTATATGATTGGTATGATTATTGTATGAATAGAAAATGTTGTTGGAGTTGTGGCTTAGAAATATACAGGTGTTATACACAAGGCCAAAGTGAAGCTCAGATTGAGGGGTAGGCAGATTTTGCAAAGCAGAAATTTTGAATAATTTTTTACTAAGTGTGTTTTGTCACGAATTTGACAAAGGGAGAGATTGTAAGTGCTGAAATGTATAAAGCACTCTTATTTGTCAAATTTCGATGGGACAAAATAGCTTATGATGTAGTTCACCTTTGAGTGAATCAAGATGGAAAGTTCACCTTCAAGTGAATCAAGATGGAAAGTTTACCTTCAGGAACATACTATGAAGTTGGATAGTGCAAGCACAAACACAAGTCATGAAGATGGATAGTTCAACCTAAAGTGTATTCAAATTCTACTACATTTCTAGTAGAAAATCAAGCTCCACCTTCGAGTGCACCTCATGTAGAAGATCAATTGAGCACTATTGAAGATTCAAGTAGAAGACTCAAGCTTTACACTTTAATGTCTAGTTTTCTCAGGTATAATTGACCCTAGAAAGACCTTAGACTTAGGTGCTTTCAAATGATAAACTTATACGAATTTTTATACTTTGGTTAGGCTTTAGTTCGAGTAATCTAAAACTTGGTTCGACTAGTCTAAGTTGTGGCTCGACCAGTCTAAGATTATTTTCGACCAATCCAAGTTTTAAATTCAAAAAACGGATATTTCTGATGATTCCTTGACCAGTCGAGGGGTGCTCGACTCGAAGTCCAACAACTATTTTTTAGCACCCTCAACCAGTCGAAGCCTGTGCTAGACCATTCGAAGAGGGCCCTCAACCAGTCAAGCAGGGCCTTTGACCAGTTGAAAGACTGTTTTATCCGATCACGCCCAAAGTTTGAAATTTGGTTAGATCTTAGACGAGTCAAAGCAACAACATTTCAGCCTATAAATATAGGCCTTCTTTCAATCCAAAATTATTCATTCGAGCTAAGAAAAGCCTTCATTTAAAAAGAGAGAAGTCCCCACTATCATCAAGCTATTGCACGGTATGTTATATTTTGTTTATATATAGATTTTGTTTTCAATTCCTTGATCTCTTTTCATGAATCATATGTTTTAAAGAGAGTAATCACTCTTCTTTTGAGATCTAAGGGATTCAAACAAGTAGCCTGAGGTTTGAATTAATTTAAAATCAATTTAGAACCTATAACCCTTAATTGTGTTATTGGACGTTGAACATTCTACTTCAAGCAAAGCGGTTCTACTGGCTACCTCAAGAACGTTTTCGAAGAAAAGAAGATAAGTATCATTTTATATCTTTTTTTGGTTTCTTTAAGATATCCAGAAAATCTTTTATATTGGTTTTGACTGAGATAGCCAGAAAATCTTAGCGTGGGGTTTTGTTTATGGTAGCCCTTCTAAAATCACAACTGTATAGGTTTTAAGGTGAACTTGTTAAAACCTTGTTTATTCGTAAACGTCAATATCACGTGGGTTGTGATTATTGGGAGTGGAGTAGGTATGGATATTTGAGAATAGTTGGTGTACACACTGAATCACTATAACTCTTGGTGTTTATGGTGAATGATTTGAGTTTTGTATCTGTGGTGAATGATTGTAATTTGTTTATGCATATGTGGTGAATGCTTGAAATAGATAGCTCTCTTGTCGCTTGCCTAGTTTGTAATCTTGATCCTTACAAACGTTCGTGAAATCAGATTGTCCTACATAAAACTTTATTTTTGGTGTAAGTATGTCCGAAGAACTAAATTTGAATCAATTTCTCAATACTAATGCTATTAAGATCAGTGATTTGTTCTGATTTATTTATTATTTTATTATCTTGAAATTTTTGTTTGGCATAGTCCTATTCAACCCCCCCCCCCAAAGCTTGCCTTTTTCAATGATCCATCATACAAACAGATTGCATTGTCGATCCTGAGGACCCTCATTGGAAGAAATATCGATCCTAATAGAGTGTTACCAGATGAGGGCTATGCCCAAACCTACTGAAAGGTGGAAGTCTACCCAACGGATGGATGTGGGTTGACGATCTCCAATCCAAGTAGATGGACAATCATCTCATCATGCATTCATACACCATTTGCATCCATATCATTGTGCATATATTTTTTCCATCTAATACACTAACCTTACCTATGATACCAACATGAATGAATTCCACCGAAATCCTGAGACTCATGTATGCAAAGCCACGTGAATTTAGAGCTTCTAGTCATGATTTTACACATCTCGTGGTGGTGTGGCTCACTTAAGTTATAGATTCGATTAAATTTTAGAATCCATGGTAACAATGTGGTGGATCAGCTGGTGGACGGGTAGGTCTAATGGACATTGTCTCTCATGTGGCGCAAGGTTAACCATAGGCATGCCCACCCCAAGCGAGTAATGCTACCAGAGATTTGCCAATGATTCTCACCCCTCTTGCATGGTAGTAGACCCTTTTTGGCAACTCCAATCTAATCCTAATAAGAACTATTCTATTTTACAGCACTGTTTTTTTTTTTTTTTGTTCCTTCTTCTGTAAGCTGGTTTGGCAAAATTATTTTTTAAAAACAAAAAAAGCTCTTATTTAAGATAAGCCCCTATCATAAAACAATTTTTTTTTTAATGCTTTTTTTTAAAAATAGTAGTTATTACCATTTTTTTAATTTGTAAATAACTCCTCAAACAAGGTCGTGCTTTCCAGCCTCACTTTGGATGTGTCGTCCATCATGCAGAGCCCACCTTTGATGTTGACCATCCATCGTGGGCCAAGCTTTCGAAGTGGATTGTTTTTCATGCAAGGCCCACCTTGGATGTGGTCCATTCACTCCCGGAGGCTGGCCTTTGATGTGGAATGTCCATTATGTAGGGCCCACCTTGATACCGGTCATCCATATCGTGTAGGGCCTACTATCAATGTTAATTATCCTTCATATGGGGCTCTTCAATGTCCACTGCTCATCACATCACATGGAGTGCACATTTGATTTGTCCATTGTATGGCCCCGCCTTCAAAGTGGGTTGTCCATCATGCGGTATCTGCCTTGGATGTGGGTCATTCATCATTAGGGACCGACCTTTAATGTGGATTAATGTCAATTATGTGAGGCCCACCTTAATGTCGGTCATTCATCCAATGGGCCTCAATTAATGTGGATAATCCATTATGTGAGTCACACTTTGATGTAGGTCATCCACCATGCAGGGCCCACCTTAGATGTGGGCCATCAAAATGTGGGGCCCACTTTTGATGACCACCATCCATCGTGTGGGGCACATCTTCTATGTGGATCATCCATCATGTTGAGCCACTTTCGATATGGGTCATTCGTCGTGCATGACTTTGGATGTGGACCGTCCATCACGGGGGGACACACTTTGACATGGTCCATCCATCATGTGAGGCCCATTCCATCAATTATGTGGCGTGGACTATC
The DNA here is from genome assembly GCA_030180095.1 of Magnolia changhungtana. Classification (NCBI taxonomy): domain Eukaryota; kingdom Viridiplantae; phylum Streptophyta; class Magnoliopsida; order Magnoliales; family Magnoliaceae; genus Magnolia; species Magnolia changhungtana. The sequence goes on along the minus strand of JASAUF010000421.1, from coordinate 14,845,766 downwards.
CATCATATGGGGCCCCACCTTCAACATGGGTAATTCATCATGTGGGCCCACCCTTGACGTCAATCATCCATTATATGAGCCCACCTTCAAGGTCCACTATCCATCAAGTGGGCCCCATCTTTAATGTGGACCATCCATCAGGTGGGGTCCACTTGATATGGATAGTCAATCCTGTAGAGCCTCACTTTGATGTGAGCCATCCATCATGTGAGCGATCTTTGTTGTGAACCATGCAACATGTGGGCTTACCTTGATGTGGACCATTCATCATGTAGGCCCCACCTTTAATACTAGTCATTCATCATGTGGCCTAACCTTTGATGTCAACTTTCCATCATTATCTTAATGAATAAAAAACCCTCTATGCTTATTTTATTTTATTTTATTTTTATTTTTATTTTCTAACAAAGCATGGGATATTCTATATAGTAGGCTCCTCAATCATCTTATGAAGATAGAAAATGACTTAGTTGAGTTTTGGGTATAGTGTACAGTAGTTCTGTTCTTATTTTTATCTTTTTCCTGCCTATTAAGGAATAGACATGACTACAGTATATATTGGGGTCTGAGTAACCATAAATCAGGATTGGTTGAGCAGAACCCATCCACTTCTCTTTTCCATGCATTTGGAAACGACAATGTCATTCCACTCTGCATTTTTCTGCCCCAAGTGTCAATTGAACCCGAAGGTATGTACTTCAGTTCTTATCCCAATAGAGATTTAGCAAGAACTGCCTCTGTATGCTGCTGACAGCTGAACTTCCAAGCACACCATCAGTAGTTTCTTACTAAGGAGAGAATGATTGTTGTTTCATGTTAACTTGTCATTACCGTTAGGCTTTTAGCTTATTACTAATTATTCCTTCAATGAAGTGAGATTTCCTGATTGGTAGTAAGAGCTTAGCATGTGAAAATATTCCAAACATAGTTGAGCTTAATGTCTTTTAGACTACATTCTTGCCAGCAAAAAGGAATGGACTGATTCAGTGTTTCTCGACATCACTCCAATACGTTTCCACATCATTATCATTAGTGGACTGACAACTGTCATCATTTCACAGAGGGTCAGATATTTCTTTCCCAAATTGGATGGGGACAAAAGGTCTGGAAGGGGTGCCACTTGGGTTGATTGTCGACCCAAACCCAACTGAACCTCAGAAGGCGTTGGCCCAAGGCCCAACCCAACCATATACTGGATATATACTTAACTCTAACACAATTTGGGTTGGATCAAGTTAGATTAATACGGGTTGGGTTGGGTTAGATGAGATTAACACTAGCAACTAGCAACTAACACAAAATCAAATATTTAAGCATCAAATAATATCATTAAAGTAATAATTATTAGTAATAAAATAATAATAATAAAATAAAGTTTACAATCATCACTCGTATACAAATAAAATTAAAGAAAAAAAAAAAAAAAAAAACTCATCAAGGTTTAGGGAAACTGTGAAAAGAAATTGGACCACAGCAGAATGTGAGCTCGGGGTTAGTTCCAATTGTGAACCCTATTTCCATGCTGGGACGGTTTCACACATGAAGTCATGAACCCTATACGGTATAGAATCCACATCACAAATGGCTACAATCATGAACCATGTTTTTTGTGCAAGCGCCATAATCTTAGCATTTATATCATGTATATTAGTCATAACTTACATGACTAAATAACGCATAGGAAGTCGGGTTCCGGTGAGGTGGGGTTGTGATGCAGGACAACAAATCACTTGCTCAAAAAGCTTGAATTAATAGAGCATGGCAAATTAATCCTTTTTTTTCTCATAGCCCAAGCTTCACATCACATGGGTTAGGACATTGGCCAAACCCCCCTCGTAGGCCCTATTTCACATGGATTCTGCTTCACACAAGCCACCCGTCTCACACGAGTCGCCCACCCCAAGTTTGCCCCTGCATCTCATGGGCAACCCCACTTGACGCAGGTGTGAAAATGCCTCTGCATTAATCACCCCTGGTGAGGAGTCTCGAACACGAGACCTCCCATTCTAATACCACTTTGATGCAGGATAACTAAAAACTTGCTCTAAAAGCTCGAACCAATAGAGCGTGGCGAATCAACCCCTTTATCTCATAGTCTAAGCCCCACATTTCATGGGTTATGACCTCAACAAAACCCCCTCGTGGGCCCCACTTCACATGAATTCCGCTTCACACAAGTCACCTACCTCACACAGGCCGCCCACCCCAAGTGTGCACCTGCATCCCACAAGCAACCCCACTCAAACTCAATGTGAAAATGCCCCTGCATTAGGTTGTCATCACCTCAACCGAAGCCTTAAACCAATCTGGAATTGATTCGCGGTTAGGTTAAGGATTTTCAGCCAAAGCCCAAGTGCAAGCCCAACCTCACCTCATCCTAACACAACCTAAACTTTGGGTTGGGCCAATCAGGTCTAGGTCGACCCAACCAGAATGCACCCCTAACACCCAGCTTATGTGTTGAGGGAACCACCTGATACACTCATAAATGAAAATGCTTTTAGCAGAGAAAATTCGATTTTGTTTTGACTTGATGGAATTTGGGGGAGAATACAGAGTTCAGAACTGTAAGTTCGTTACCAATTCTGTTGGTATGGATGCAATTCCATGTTTGTGTTTGGGATAGTGTTTGCTCTATCGATTTTCTGCTGTCTTTGCTACTGTTTAGATGTATGACAGACTTATACACGGTGTATCCTATCTAAGATAACAGTCAATCTGTCCATGTCCATAACTTCATTCATATGAGATTGGACCCAGACTATCTAAAGTCTAAAAAATGTAAAAGGGTCCCCTATGTGCCTTCTGGCTAGTCCATAGGATCCGCGGATGTGCACTGTCCAGACATGTTAAGCCCTGTGGCCTTCGCTATTGGATTCCTGGTTAGTTTCCTCTTATTTAGCAAGTTTTATTTAATGAGTTGCAGAATCCTAGATAACTAGAAGGTTTCTCTCTTAGACTAACTTAGAATCCTAGATAACTAGAAGGTTGCTCTTAGACTATAGTTGTTTCAGGAGATCAACTGATAGAATTTACCGTTCACAAGGTATGGTAGTTCTTCCGGGATTTCAGTATTTCTGCACCCATATTCCATAAAAGCTTCACGGATTTCTTTTTCTTTTCTTCTTTTTTCTATGCTGTCCTGTGTCATTTTGGTAGCAAAGCAAGTTCCAAATCCTCGAAAATTGGTACTGTTTGGGAGATCATTTTGTGTGTTTGGAACTATTTTTACTAGGCCAACCAAGAAAACCTCATTTAATCAGTTTTCTGTTCCAGATCTTTTTTTCTTTTGGTTCATTCCTACTTCAAATGACTGCATTCCCTTCTCTTTTCATCGGTAAAGTGTCGGGTATTTTCTTACATTTGTTGCATTGTTTGTTATTTTTCCTCACCTTAAGATCACAAGATTTAGTGGATTGTTTATTGTAAGCCAGAATCCGAATCTATTTAAATTGAAATAAATTGGGTTTCTTTACAAAAAGCAATAATCAAATCAAATAACTCCTATACATCTTCTGGCACATGTGATTGGCATCTTTTCCAAGATTCTGGTTGTTCTATCCAGAAAGAAGTCATTCGAACATTTGATTTGGATGCACAGGCCTCTCAAGCCATGTGTAGAATTATCAAACCTCATAGTCAAAACAACATTTTATGGGATATTTAGAAACTTAAAAATAAAATGATGCGAATCCATTAACATATTCGAAATATAAACACAAAAAAAAAAAAAAAAAAAATGTAATGAGCTACTGATATGAATTCTTTTCACCCACTTTGATTGATAGATACACCCATCTCCTTTCTACTTTTGTTAACGCAGTAATGCTACTTTGTACAACTAATAGTATCAAAAGTTGAAATGAAATGTTGTATTTATCCATCACGGCGAGTTTAAATTATAAAAACTAAATGCTAATAAGAATCCCTAGTCTAAAACTTACAAAATCCTAATTGCTTAAGATAGCTAAACAGGGGTTTATCAGACACAGGTATGCACTTCACAAGCCAACCAATTGGCCAAGAAACAGCAGCAATTCCGACACAAACACCCCATTGCCCCCAATTCAATCTCACTGTATCAGCAAACCTATTCAGAAACTCCACCATCACCACTTGTAAAATAATCGTGAACCCCACGATGCCCATAAACAGATGGTTACGATGAATCCCCTCAAACACATTCTTCTTCTCTAGCTTCCTGGCATTAAATTCATTGAAAACTTGGCACAACACAAAAGTGTTAAAAATTAATGTGTTTCTCACCCTCTCGTCCACGCCGAAGATCGATTTCCCCTTGAATTGCAATGTCAGCAAGACTATGATTTGATATAGAGCTTGAGCAATGAGATTCCTCCACATGATATTGGTGATCAGTGGCTCAGTGCGGCCCACCGGCTTCTGATCCATCAGCTCCATGGCGGGTCGCTCTGTAGCCAGAGCCAGAGCGCCTAAAGTGTCCATGATCAGGTTCACCCACAGTAGTTGGACTGCTGTGAGAGGAACATCACCGGAAGAAATTGCTGCAATGAAATTGATCAGTAGGGCTGCTACATTCACGGAGAGCTGGAATTGAATGAATTTCTGGATGTTGTTGTACACACATCTCCCCCATTGTAAAACTGTCACAATGGAAGTGAAATTGTCGTCCAAAATGACAATATCGGAGCTCTCTTTTGCTACTTCAGTACCTTGGATTCCCATGGAGAGCCCGATGTCGGATTCTTTTAGTGCAGGAGCATCGTTTGTTCCATCTCCGGTGACGGCAACTACTTGGCCTTTTTGTTTCAAGGTCTGCACCATTAGAAGCTTATCAAATGGCGAGGATCTCGCCATCACACAAATTCTATTAACCATTTCCATCCTTTGTTCCGTCGAGTAGCTTCTGAAATCCTTGCCTTCGATCACAGCTCCATTCATGTCTTGATCATGCCCAAGTATTCCGCATTCGACTGCTATTGCTCGTGCAGTGAAAACATTATCCCCAGTTATCATTTTGACAGCAACTCCCGCTTTTCTACAAGCTTCAACGGCCATTCTAACCCCAGGTCGGCAAGGATCCTTCAGGCCCACCATCCCTAATAGCGTCAAGCCATCTTCAGATAGTTTTTCAATCTTTAGTCCATCATTTTCATCAGTGATGGCATCTTCTGCAATCTGTTTGTGGGCAAAAGCAATGCACCGTAGACTCTGAGCTGCCATTGCTTCGATGATTTGCTCAAATTTCATCCTCTTCTGCTCATCTATGGCATTGATAGTCCCATTACTGTCAAAGTAATTCGAACACATCGCCAGAATCATCTCTGCAGCTCCCTTCTTATGCACATGGATCGACGACTTCTCATCATTCTTCCTGACTAAAATACCACTCTGTTTCTTCTCTGAATTGAATGCTTCCACATGGAGAATAGTCCAACTTCTCTTCAATCCATCCATATTCATCCCCAAATCCAACACAGCCCAAGAGAGAATAGCTTTCTCAGTCGGACTCCCAGAAAACTCAGGCTCTGAAACCATAGTGGATGTATAAACACTACCTGTTGTGTTCAAACCGACACCCTGATGCAACAATTCAACAACATTGATGGCTATTTTGGATGAGTCCGGCAGAGATTCTTCATCAAGCCAGAACCTATCCACCTTCATCTGATTCATCGTCAAGGTGCCGGTTTTGTCAGTGCAGATGGTGTTGACAGACCCCATAGTTTCACAGGCAGAGAGCTTCCGAACCATCGCCTGATCAGCCATCATCCTCTTCATCGAATAAGCAAGCGTAAGAGTAACAGCCAATGGCAGACCTTCTGGTATCGCCACCACCACAATAGTGACTGCAGCAGCAAAAATGTTCGCTACTGAGTTCATCACCTCCCCGATCTTCGTCTTCCCGCGATTGAATTCCCGGTGTCCATCCTCATCCGTCGTATTTCCAGTGAAGTAACGAACTAACAACACGATCAGGACTAGAGCAGCAACACTCAAACCAATTTTCCCTATGTAGGAAGTAAGCTTGTTGAGGCGAGATTGCAATGGTGTCTCCTCATTCATGTCGCGGCTTATTGAGTTCATCATCTCGCCCCATGTCGTATTTTTGCCGACGGATGTGACAAGCATATGAGCATACCCGTCGACCACCTTGGTACCAGAGAACAGGAATGGATTCTTGATTTTATCAACATTCACATGATCGCTCTCGCCTGTCATGCTCGATTCATCAATTTGTAAGGAATGACCATTCAAGAACAAACCGTCGGCAGGAATCTGATCACCGATCTTTAAACACACGACATCGCCCACTACCGCTTCAAAGATGGAGATCTTTTGCCGCCGTCCGTCTCTCATGACATCAATCACAATGTCATTGCTCTTGTCAGAAAGCTTGTCGAATTGCCTCGATTGACGGAAATTGCTAATGGCAGAGACAACCACAACTAGAAAGATGGCAATGAATATACTCCCACCGTCGTACCACCCCTCTTTCAAGCCATGTTCTTTGATACCAAAGACGAGAGAGAGACCAGCACAACCAAGAAGAATCAGAATCACATGGTCTTTGAAGGCTTCCAGCACAAAGGAGAAGAATCCTTTAAGAGGCTGCTTGAGATAGGTGTTAGAACCAAACACATCACGCCGGCGACAGATATGTTCATCATTACCTCGGATTCCTTTCTCTGCATCGGATTCCAAAGAATCCATGATTCCTTCAACCCCTCCAAGAAAGCTAAGGGAATCTAAGTCTTTCCCTTTCACAATCTTAGTCAGGCTCTCTTGGTCTACGACAGAAAAGCATAAATTACTACTGTCATCAACATCAACATTGTTGATTCCATCAACATCGATGGCGACGTGAGGCTGACTGGATGAGAACTTAGAAAGAAGGTGATTGTTGATGGACTTCTTAGATAAGATGTCATTAGCAAGAGAAAGCATAGCTCTGAAAGAATAGATGACAGCAAAAGCAATACGCCATCTCTTATGTGAGGATTTTCTACCGTTGAGCAATAACTTAGAATAATCTGTTGCACTTGACATTGAGATAATCAAACTGCAATAGAATAAGAGAGAGTGAGTGAGAGAGAGACGTTTATGTGAAAACTACAGAGAGATACGAGGTGGAGAGAAATATGTTTCTTTTTATAGATGGAAGGGAGTCCGTGTTTCCGTATTCTTGGGAGATTTGTTAGAATGGGAAGTTTCATGGAAGGGAGAGAGAACCATCGCTTCTTGATATTTTTCACTTCCAGAGCAGAGAATCCGGTAAGCGGATTGCGCACCACCCAACTGAGACGGTCTTAGACGAAATCAAGTTCAGTGTCGATGTGTTGGGCGTTGTGGGGCCCAACATGATGTATATGTGTATCTGTTTTTCTGTCACATTTTAGGCCATGAACCCAAAATTGAAAGACATCGATCCCAAGCTCAGAGTGGAATGTGATGATTCAACGCCCGCGATTAAAAACTTCTAGGGGCCATAAAAGTTTTGAATAAGGCTGATATTTGTGTTTATTTTCCATCCAACCTGTTGATAAGGTCACAAAGACCTAAATGAAGAGACCACACAAATATCATCTTGATCCAAAGTTTTTGTCGCCCACAAGAAGTTTTTAAATGTCGATTATCACTGTTTCCTGTACTGTGGTCCATCTGGAATTTGGATATGCTTCATTTTTTCGGATCATGGTTAAAAGGATCTTTCAATATGAATGGACGGCGTGGATGTAGTCAGATACATCACGGTGGGTCCCATATCAGGGGTCCCACCCACATCGGTGCATCCAGGGATCCTGTAGCGGGAAACGGATTGGCTACTCCGTCTCCAGCTTTAGGTCGGTGCTAGTTTGGGCCCACCATGATGTATGTGTTTCATCCATTCCGTTCATCCAAGGGATTCCAGGTATAAATCTCAGGTGGACCCCACCACATGAAAACAATAGTGATTGGATATCAACCATTAAAATCCTCCTAAGGCCCATTACACTGTTTATTTGACATCCAATCTGTTGATTAGGTCATACAGGCCCAGATGAAGAGAAAAAGAAAATATCAGCTTGATCCAAAACTTTTATGGCCCCCAAAATGTTTTTAATGGTTGACCCTCATTCAACACTGTTTCCTGAAATGTGGTCCATTGAGATTTAGATATATCTAATTTTTGGACCCATACCGTAAAATGATCTGTAAAAACAGATGGATGGCATGGATGGAACACATTCATCATGGTGGGGCCCAATTAGCCATTGGCTGGTGTGAGGGGGAGTAGCCAATCCGTTCTCCCTGTAGCGGGCGTCTCCTTTAGGGTCAGTTTTGGGCAGTGGGATTAGAAGGGATTAGGTGGGATGGGATTCATCTGGTCCCGTGCCAATTCCACTCCATGTTTGTGAAGGGTGGAAAAGCTTGGAATTACATTAAATGGAATTGCAATGGGTCCAGTGCCAATTTCACCATTTAACATGAGATTATCCACACCATTTTATTGAGATTATTTTAGAGTAGGGGCCAAAAAATCAAGTAAATCTAAAGCTTAATTGGCTCCACCATAAAAATCAACTGGTAATGAATACTTACCATTGAAAACTTCTTTGGGGCTACGTAAGTTTTGGATCTACCTCATTTTTAGGCTCTGCCATAAATTGCGGTTACAAAACAAATTAACGGTTTAGATATAACACGGATGTTATTCTTAGTAATATCAAATGATGGTGGGTATATCCATTCAATGTACCATCATATTATCAACCAAGCGTGTCATTAATTTTATCCCATGGCAATAGGGGGCAATCCCTGCCATTGGTAATAACTATATTTTTTGAATCGCATCCCACATAATCGCTTCTAATCCCACTGCCTAAACTGACCCTTATGTATTCGTGGTATATCTGCGCCGTCCAATAGTTTTTCCAACTCATTTTAGATTATGATTTCAAAATTGAAAGAGATCCCAATATCAAGTGGACCACACGGTATGGATTCAATGTCCCTGCTCTGATTAATGTGAACTCTATAAATTCCCCGGAGCAGATTGCCTGCACCACGCCACCGGAAATCCGTATCTCGATGTAGCCGTACGGGACGCGGATTGCGTCCTACCCCCGCCCGGGCAGGGCTCTGTGGGGCCCACCGTTATGTAAGTGTTTTATCCACGCCGTTGAACGATTTTTTCAGATAAATTTAGTGTGTTAATAAAAAAAATGAAGCAGGTCCAAGGCTTGAGTGGACCACAAAGTGGAGATTGAATGTCCACCATTAAAAGCTTCTTGGGAGCCAGAGAAATTTCGGATCAAGCTCATCAAGCTACATGACCTTATGAATGGTTTTATGGTTAAAAAAAACATCACGTGAGTCCTTATAAAGGTTTCAACGGTGGGTGTCATGTCAGTGCAGGTTCCCTTGTTGTGGTTCACTTAAGCCTTGGACTTGCCTCATTTTTTGGTTGACTCATTAAATTTATATGAAAAAATCGTTCAACGGCGTGGATAAAATACTTACATAACGGTGGGCCCCACAGAGCCCTATCCGGACGGATTACGGTCCCGGGGGTAGGACGCAGTCTACATCCAGCCGTATGAAACAACTCATATCTAAAGCGGAAACGGATTGGCTGCTCCCCTTGCCACCGGCCAATGGCTGGTGGTCGGTTCGCTGTGGGCCCTACCATGATGTATGTATTTTAATCTATGCCGTCCATCTATTTTTCTAGATCATTTTATTGTATGAGACCAAAAATGAGGTATATCCCAATCTCAAGTGGAGCACATTAAAAGAAACATTGTTGAATGAATTTCGACCATTAAAAATTTTTTGGGGTTCATAAAAGTTTTGGATCAAGCTTATCCTTGCTTTTTCCCTTAATCAACATATTGGATGTAAAATAAACAGTACAGTGTGCCTTAGGAGGATTTTAATGGTGGATATCCAATCGCTATGGTTTTCCTGTGGTGTGGTCCACCTGAGATGTATATTCCTATCGTTTTTTGTATCAAACCCTAAAATGATCTGTAAAGATGGATGAACGGAATGGATGAAGCACATCATCGTAGGCTCACAGAGCACCGACCAACAGCCACAGGGCTGGTGGCAGGGGGAGTAGCCAATCCGTTTCCTTCAAGTAGACCACACCACAAGAAAACGCCTACCTTTAAAACTAAAGAAAACGCCTACCTTTAAAACTAACATGGAGACAGAAATTTTAGATTAAGCTGATATTTTTCTTTCTCCTTCCTGGACGTCTTTGTGACCACATGGACAGTTTGAATGTCAAATAAATATCACGGGAAGGTTTTATTAGTAGGAGCAATCATCCCCACTGTTTAGTGTTGTGTGATTTACTTTAACTTTGGATCTACTCATTTTTAAGCTCATGCCGTTGAATGAATGGTAAAAAATGATAGATGGAATGGATAAAACACATACATCATGGTGGACCCTACAGAGTTTGTGCCACTTCGTGGCTGAGGCAGTCGGCTTTTGTTTCCTCAGCGGAAAATGAGTTCGTTTTGCCTTTGTGCAGTGACTCAGCGTGTGTCGCTTCCACTGGGCCCACAAGATAAGTGGTCCAATGTCCATGTTGTGAACTCCATGCTGCCGATGCAGCATAAAAAAAAGGGAATGCTAGCTTAATGGTTGATTGAATGTTTAATGTCATGGCCAACATATAAAACGTTTGGTCCAATTGTTTAATACGTAAACGGCAACTAAGGGTAAAGTGAAGCAAGCAGCCCAGAGGTGTTCGGAAAAGGAACGATCATAAAAGAGTAATGCAACAAAAGGATTTAAAAATAGGCCTTTTGACTGCAGTTTTTTATTGCGATAACCATTGCAATAAATGGAAGAATAATATGGAGAAATAACTTATAATATAAATCTATAAATAGTAGAAGAATTCAACAAAGAAAAAGATACCAACCTACCAATACAATCAAATCAAACTTATCAATTTATCTTTTATCTCAATTTATCCTAAAGAATAGGGATAATTAAGTGGTGGTAATTCTTAACTATAATATTTAGTTGTGATCCAAGTCTAAGCTCATATGCTATATTTGTCCTTTATCCAATATCAAGTGGTTCTTTCAAGAGATGCATTCTTGCAATCGCTCTTAGTGACCGATTATGAGTTTTTTCTTTTGTTTGATTTGCACTTGTATTCTGCAAGTCATTTTTTGTGAAAGGTACACAGCAACCCATATTCGGAAGAAGAACCCTACCCTCCGATTATCGCTTGATCGTTATCAAATTCTATAAGTGGCTGAGTAAGTGACTAATCTTTTCAAAATATAGTCATATGCATTCATATTTGATGTATCTACTTATTTTAGTACTTAGGCTCAAAGTTGATCGTTTGGATCAAGCTATTGTATCGATTCTGGCATGCCTGCGTAATTGAAAACAAACTCAGTAACCAATATTTTTTGGCACGCTCGATATGACTAAAAACTACTTGGTTGCCATAACATTTGGTTAACTCAGGTACATTTGCTGGTGCAATAATCATTTAGAATCATGAGCTGAATGGGTGGTCGTAATATTTCAACAACTGTTGTTGTGGCTAATAAGCCTCCCACTCACGAGGAGGAGGTGCAAGGCCAACAAGTACTGAGCAAGGAGATTCACCACCTAGCCTGGTATAGGGTCTCCTAAATCTAGACAAACCATCGATATACCAAGTTAAACCTCTTGAGATTATGTCAGACGGGATAGTTAATATGCAAAGGGGCAACACATCGTAGAATTATCGTAGGTTCAGGCAGAACATTCGCAAGTTCAGGCCGAGGCTTTCAATAGGTGGATAATTGGTCACACTAAGAGCATGAATCAGCTAGTGGCTTTGTTTTGCTGAGAGAGCATTTGTTGCACCTTAGCAACAGGCTTAACAAGTTCTATTAGGAATCGGGCACCTGTGCCACCAGTTCATTCGATGTCACAGACACTTATATCATTTGTTATTATCGCAAGTCCAATCCAAGATGTATAAAATTCACCGCCACTGGTAGATTTCATATGTCTTAAACATTTTCATGTCTAGTATATATGAAATTCACCACCACTGGTAGATTTTAAATGTCCTGAATGTAAAAATAGGAACAAAGGGATGCCTGAGGGGCACCCTTTACCTAGAAATCAACCTATAATAAAGAACAATATCAGGATGGCCTTAAAATACCGCCAGTTGTTCTACAACGGTACTGGGAGTGTAACTAAATTGTTTAACTGGTACAGGAAATAGCAAGCTAAGTTCTTGGCTGAACCACAACTCCAGTTTAACACCAGTCACATCCTAATTGGATAGACCGGTAATATCTGTTTCTAAGGATACCTTGTTTACAGGCGGATATAAGTCAATCGACCGTAGAACTCATTTGTCGATTTACCATACAATGTAGAGAATTAGCCAATAATAAGTATTACAAATTATAGTTATTTGGCCATTCACTCATTGAGGTTGCATTTACTTGGTATTCCAATTTTCTATCGAACTCCATACAAAACTAGTAAGAAATGAAAAAAAAAAATCATGCTCAGTTCTTTTATAGGGATAAAGAAATTAAGGCCGATCTTGCTCGTTTTCGACAATACTAAGTGAATAAATCGAGAATATATTGCTCAATTTAAAAGAACAAAAAGCCAATGCGAAATTGTTATGAATGGGTAGAATATGTCCAATTGGCTCAAGATGGACTGAAATTTAAGATTCGGAAGAAATTTATTGAAACGAAATTTACTGATCTTTACAATTTGACTAGGAATGTATCTCGATATGAGGATCTACTTCAAGAGTAAATGTCGTAAAAGAATTCATTGGTAGGGATATATTACTACGACCCTAATTATGATGTTACAGTAATCGAAATAATGGCTAAACAACCATTCACATGTTCGATTTTAGTTAAAGCGGAGATAGCGACATCTTCTAATAAGAAAGTTCAAAGATTCTACTCCTTTGATATTTCTCATACTGATGAAATCTTTGATATTATGTTAGCTGACAAATTTATCAAAATTTCGGCTAATCATAAGATTCTTATAGCTAAAGAACTGAAATTTTTGTTATTATAAATGGTATGGAACTCGGTCGCATTGTACTAACAAATGTGTTTTTTTAGGAATGTTATTCAGGATAATGTCAATAAAAGGTTGCTGAAATTTTCTGAGAAAGAAAACGAAGCAATGCTTATCGATACCGTTCCGTTCTCGTCCAATGTAGAGATCAATATGGCCTCCATCATTCCCCAAAGACTGGTTCGGCCAACACAAAAGATTAATCTTCAGGTTTAGATGAATCAGCCTAAGGAACAAAACTCCCTGAGGGGCATGAAGCCTGAAACATCTGTCAACCAGACCGAAGCATATTTAGGAATGAAGTGACAAAATTTCAGCATCTATGTGAAAAATGTGGGGAGTGGATTCGATCGAATGAGAGATCTTATCGACCAAAATATCCACTGAAATAATCGACCAATTAAAATGATGAGGAAAGAAATGTCTTCTATTATTAGAAAGACAAACACATCAGCGATTACTATCGGACTACTCAAGAGTCAAGTATGGTTAAACATCGGCCTGACAGTGAAAAAATATCAGCATCTATGTGAGAAATGTGTGGAGTGGATTTAGTCAAGTGAGAGATCTTATCAACCGAAATATGGACTGAAACAATTGACTAATCGAAATGATGAGGAAAGAAATGCCTTCTATATTCTCGGAAAGACAAACACACCAGCAATTACTCTCGGAATGCTCAAGAGCCAAGGATGGGTAAACCTCGGCCTGGCTGCGAAGGTATTTGGAAAAGATTGAGTCATCCAAAATTTCTAATGATGCCTGAGGAGATGACTCATACTCAGAAGCGACATTGGCAAAAAATAAGAGGCACCCAAGAGAAGGTAGTTAGTTGTTGCTTTGGATCAATCCTAGAAGTATCAGCCAACTCGACCAAGGTTGGTAAATGCCAAAGTCGAAGGAAAACAACAAATTCTAACTGATATAAAAGAATCAATTGAATATTATCCAGATCATGACTCGGTTGAAGATCTGAATTATGATAAGATAAGGATGGACATAGAAGGATAGAACGAATACTTTAGTGATAAAGAATTCTTGGATGATTTTCTGATTGAAGAATTACTCAGTAAAGTAATGGAGTTAGAAGCTTCTCCTGAACAGAAAAGGAAAGTGAACAAATATGCATATGAATTGGATACTCAACCTAAGGGGGCATTGTTTGAATTCGGTGATATAGTTTGGCTCATTGCCATCAACTACATTAAATCGTAACATAGTGTTAACTCTGTCATTAAATTTCTAGGCTAAACCATCTTAACCAAAATATAACGGAAGGAGATGTGGAAGAATTGGGCCCGTATAATTGAAAACAAACTAAGCAGCCAACAACCATTCCAATTGTGATTTTAAGGCTATGTAATGGCCCATTATTTGACAGCGGGGTTTGGCCTTGTGATTAACGATGGAAACGGTTTGGTATATATATAGATAACGATCTATAATTAACATAGCTATACATGAGAGGGAGACTAAGTTATTGTAAAAGACAGGTATCCTTTAAGGGATGGGAAGGAAGGGAATCCTTTGCAGCACCTGTTTTGTGGAGCAATTACAACATTAAAAGCTAACTGAGGACCACCATATGGTGCATATAAAATCTTATCCGTACGTCAAGTGAAACTTCTCATGTCCACTATAAATTTCCAAAAATCAGCCCAATCCGAAACTCACGTGGGCTACCTCAGGGGTAGCAATGCAAAATTACACCTAAAAGCGTTTAAGTTCACTCCATGTGGCCCGTCTGATTTTTGGATCAGGATGCTTTTTGCAGTCTATGTTCATCTTGATGAAGCAAACCTAACGAATAGGTTGGATAGAATTATACGAACCTTCTTAATGCTATACACAAACCTATCTTTGGCGTCTTCTCCCATTGCTCCTAACAATATGGCCCACCGCATAGCTGATGAATGGAGTAGATTTCACATACTGTTAAACACATATCAATGTATATAGAGGGACTTTACCACTCTCCAATGAGAGAATATACTACAAAGGCATATTTTTTTTCTTTGGGATTTGAACACTTGACTTTTTGCTCCAATATCATGTTAAAAACAAAGAACTTCATTTGACAAAGGTAATAGAAAAGCCCATGAACTCCATAATCAACTACCGGCATACAAAAACTAGCTCATGTTAACCAACAACTCAAATGGTTTTGAAAGCTTTAGTTTAAGACTCGAAGGGTGAATGAATATACATATTATCTCAAAAACCTCACCAGTGAAGACGTCAAAGATGTACCTCCATTCCGTGGATGCTTTGTCTCGTGGAAAAGGACTGAATGTGAAAACCACCTATAGAAAGGGTGAATGATGATATATCAATGCATGTCCAGGGACTTTAACAAACAACCACTCGCTTTAAAAGCTCAAGACATTAGAGGATGGCGTATCAATGTATAGATGTATATCAATGGACTTTAACACATACACAACACGTTATGCCTAAAGGATTCCAAATTTTTGATATGCTTCACTGAGGAGAGTATGCACTTAGCAATTATACATATATCGTACATGTGTTTCATATTAAATGGACGGGCCCACTGTGCCACAGGAAATAGTGCAGATAATGATGTTTATTGTTAAAACCTTCCTTAGGGTCCACCATGATGTTTATTTTCCATCCAACCTGTTAATAAGGTCACACAGACCTGGATGAATGGAAAACACTAATATCAGCTTGATCCAAAACTTTTGTGACCTCCAAGAAGTTTCCAACGGTTGGTATTCAATCCCTATTGTTTCCTATGATGTGGTCCACCAGAGCTTTGAATATGCTTTAATTTAAGAATCATGCCTAAAGATAAATATGAATAACATGTTATACCCATTGGGTAGCATGATTGTCTCCCCACCACATGTTATGATGTATGATGCACGCACTCATCTAACTAAAGAAGTTTTGAAGTGAGTAACGTTTATGAGCCGACAAAATGGATGGATGGTAATGATAAAACACATACATCATGGTGTTGGGGTCACCATGCCATCTCCATACACATTGGATTTGGATTGTTAGCAAATTTTCATGAACAACCCATTGGTTTCTTCGTACGATAGTGGATTGCCTAATGATGCACTGAATTGATTTTCGTGCAAGGTCATGTAAGGTAGTGACTTTTTAAACTTATTTTCTACATCCTGACCTGGAAGAATAAAATGTCACATGTCGACACTACGGGTTTAGTACTTAAGTAAATTACACTTGCGCCCGAAGGTATATTTGGTTTATCTTCCTTTGGCGATACCCATTCCATTATTAATGCAAGGCACATACCCTTACACTCGTCTTTTAGAGAACAAAATGTAGCATGTCGCATCGCCACAATTAGTGAGTCAATTAATGAGGCAGTGTGCCTAACACATATATAAAGACCCACCAAGGAAAAGAATCCTATCACAGATTGTTGATCGAGGCCGATAGATCAAACACCTCATACGGAGGCTGTTTCCTTGCTAGCCTGATATCGAGATGCCCCATGTGTAGGGAGGCTATGTCTGCCTCTCGATCTCTTCTCCCATGTGTGGGGATATTCGACAATCTCAAGTGCAGGACTATGCTATAGTCTTAACTCGATGAGACCGAGATCATTTTACAGGGAATTAGGTTAAGAATACAATAAGAACTAATCGAGTGGTCTAAGTTTTTAATCTATTAGAAGAAAAGATGTTTAAATAATAATTAAAAGCAACTAAGGATCACTTAACATATTCTAAAATTCAATTCTTTTTCAAGTCGATACACAACTAGAATCTTATTCCAATATGTTCTTATCAAAAGATAAAACTATAAATCCAATCACAAACATCCAATAGGATATATGAATTGAGATAGATCAATCTCTCATGAAGATTTAGGCAATTGATCGTAGGGAATCAAAAGCATTTATTGTACCTGGAGTTAACAATAAATCAATCAATTTTACAAATTAATTCCTTCTCCAATTTAAAATTTCAATCAGTACAATTTAACATTCAAAAACCAAAAATTTAAATTAAATAATAAAATTCATCAAGAGGTTCATCTCTTAGCCTTAGCTAAGAGATTAGCCTAGCATGGACAACATCTCAAAAAAAAAAAAAAAAAACTCAAAAGGAAGGATTGAAGAGGAACAACACTAAAAGAGCTTCGTCTTCTCTAAGTATCTCTCGACAACCTAATTCATGTTTTTAATAGCCTAAAAACATCTCTTTAAATAGGAACTGTTCAAAGCGACTTAAGATTTATGCAGTGGCGTGAACCATCAATCAATCGATTGATCCAACCAAACTTCTTGAAAAACATCTAACAATCAAATTCAAAAATTCGTTACACTGTCGATCGATCGATGCTAGATTTCAATTAATCAAACATTGCAAAACATGCATGTCCAGCGATCTTTTTGAATAATTCTAAGGAAATTTTGATCAATTAATCTAACACTCAAGATAACGAATTGTCGATTAAACGACCCTAAGTTCAATCGATCGAAGCTCTGTTGATTTCTTCTATCAATGTTCATTTGATCGTTGGTCGCTTTCATTAGTTTGATACTTAAATCTTTTGGTCTTCAACTCTTCATCTTTCAGGTTTAACTTTTCGTTTCTATCTTGATTTCTTTCGAGCTTTAATTTCATCACCTTAAACACATATTCAACTTTGGATTCAAAATAGTCCTGCATGTAAAAATATTTATAATTAGTTTAATATAGTACCTAATTGCAAGGGAAAACAGTGCATATGAATGGATAACTATGCAATATTTGAGTCTCAATAAGGATTTGATTATGATTCACTCAATAAGGTCGTCTCTCACAGACATTCTAAGATGGGAGATCTTGCTAGAGACATTTAGAAGATTTGCGGTGATCACAAAGATTCCAAATATTCGAAGATCAAACTAATACTCAAGCAAATCAGGTTGCGCACGGTTTGGATCCAAATCAGGAGGTGATGAACACCAAGCGAAATGGACTCTTTTCCGTACATCGATCGGAATTAAGAGAATGGGAGCTCGATGGTTGATTTGACTTTTTTAGGACCACCATCAGAAGGGAGCAAGAGTTCAAGGTCATGCCGGAGGTAGTTTAATTGGGTCATTAAGATGCATGACCAAGATCAATTTAAGGTCCGGGATCAGTGGTAGAGGTTTTCCTAATTAAACTATTTTTATATACAGCATCGTCCAAGAGACCATCTACGCAAATATCTGAGAGCCACGGATCCAAATTCTTATGGATTTTCCTATTAGGAATGCATGTCGTAAAAAACAAGCATGATTCAGGATTAGAAAGGAAACCCAGTGAGAATTTTGGCGCCTAGACAACCTATAAAAGGAGCATGCGATGAAGAGCTCGAGTTTCACATCAAACATAATCTATCTTCTTTTACATCTATCTTTACTTCTTATCCTAGGTTAGCATAACCTAACCTAGTTTTAGTATAGATCACTACTGTCCAGCGCTAACATTACAGTGCCGTAGGATTAGATTAAATGTACACGACCCTAAGTTATTGGATCCCGATCAACTGAGTTTTTATTTAGGTGATTATCTTTTTAGTCACATTCTGTTGACCATCAACCTCAATCATATGTTCTTACAGATGAATCAGGTATTTATCTCTCGTTTTTATTTTTTTTATAATTTGTTTATTCTGATACTCTGTCAATTGAAATAATCCACATATTCAAATATTTTTTTAAAAAATGATTATTTTAGCCTTTTTTTATTTATATGTTAATCTTTATTCCATTGAAAAATATTAATTATAATTACTGGCGAAAGAAAATTCGTGAAGTTGTAAGGCAAAATGAATCCATTAGAAAGGACTAACCCCTACCATTTCGCATATCGCCTGATCACTGATCACTACTAATGGCTAACTTGATAGCTGAATTTCTGAATCCAGTCCTACGCATTCGTTTCGATATAGTAGGCATTCGTTTTAGTACGGGGTCATCAGCGTTAAATCAAACATTGAGTCGAGTACAACTCTGGCATGCCCGTACATAATCACACACAAAATCTAAATACAAGCCCTTGATCATATGTGTGACCTTGTGTTTGATTGAATTACGCAAACAAGTACCACCTTATGTAACGCTCAGACGTTTCAACACAAATACTCGGTAGTAGCTCGACTAGCCTCTTGTCCTACTTTGTTTTACACACCCACATCTCACACACACATAACACGTGGGCACTCGATCTCATAATCTTACTGTTGAAACAAAGTCTGTCTAACACTGCGCCATAGACCCAAACCCAACCTCTTCTGTTACTTGTTTCGTCCTAATTTGATCAGAAGCATGCTTGATATAGCTCAATTTGGTGGGTCTGGTTACATCAAATATCACAAAATATCACGATATTTCATGAATTATCAATTTAATTTCATGGAAATTTTCATGATATTTCTTGAAAGTTTGGTATAACTAAACGCACCTTGTATATATTTCTTTTACCAGCAATAGAAAGAAAGAGAAATTTACCAGCCCATTTACAGCCCATTTACCCATTGAAGACCACTCCTTTTTACCTGACCAGAACAAGCCCCAGCTGTACGGACGCCTTGTCAAAGGTCAAAAATGCCCCTGCTTTTTCCTTCAAGCGGATCGGTTGGTGCTCGAAGACGAGCGTTAATGCTCCTCGAACTCCGAGTTGAACGAATGGTTCAAAAGAAATCAAAGTTACATGGCCCCACAGTTATGTATTTATTATATCCACAACATTCATCCATATTTCGAGATCATTTCGGAGCATTATCAAAAAAAAAAAAAAAAATCATATCTAAAGATCAACTGGACCACACCACAAAGAGCAGCAGAAAATTGATTTTCACCGTTGAAACTTTTGTAAGGCCCACCATAACATTTATTTTCCATCCAATCTATTCACAAGGTCACAAAGACCTGGATGAACAGGAAAACCAAATTTCAAAATGATCCAAAACTTCCGTGACCCCTAAAAGGGTTTCAACGGTAGACGTTCAAAGTAAAATGGTAATGTCGTAAGCTACGGTCAGACCTATGGCTACGGATTATAACCGTAACCAAAGATAACATAATTTGTAGCCATAGGGGACTATCCGGGGTGGGTTCGCCGAACTAGCGGACCTCACGCCAGTTGCTGGCCTGTCCGGCGGGACCACGCCCATCTGACGGCCCCTATGGCTACGGATAATAACCGTAGTCATAAATAGACTACCGTGACAACAGTCTATGCATTTTTTTTTTTACATGGAGAACTTTATTCTACCTATAATTTTCTCTAACACATATTTATATAAATATGTATATATAAGCATATAAAAAAAATTCTCTTTTTTTCATTTCATTCTTTATTCATTTAACAAGAATATCTTCTAAACTAAAATTAGTTACTTGATGTACCCTATATGATTTTGGGGTAGGAGAAGCTACTTTAACCAACTAACCTAGTTATTTTCCAAGATTCCATCAGGTCGATGGTCGAAAATCCATTTCATTCACTTAGTGATCAATTTCATTCATTTCATTTACCGTGATCAATTCCATGCATTTCACAGTCAATCCCAGCGATTCCGTTTTGATTCACGGTCATTTCCATGCAATTCACGATCAATTCCCTTCACTTCACAGTCATTTCCATGCATTTCACGGTCAATTCGCTTCACTTCACAGTCATTTCCATGCATTTCACGGTCATTCCCAGTGATTTTGTGTTGATTCACGGTCATTTCCACGCATTTCACGGTCAATTCCCTTCACTTCACGGTCATTTTCACAAATTTCACGATCAATTCACTTCACTTCACGGTCATTTCCATGCATTTTACAATTACTCCCGGCGATTTCGTGTTGATTCACGGTCATTTTCACGCATTTCACGGTCAATTCCCTTCACTTCATGGTCATTTCCATGAATTTCATGGTCATTTCAATGCATTTCACGGTCATTCTCGGCGATTCCGTGTTGATGCACAGTCATTTCCACGCATTTCACGATCAATTCCCTTCCCTTTACGGTCATTTCCACGCATTTCACAGTCAATTCGCTTCACTTCACAGTCATTTCCATGCATTTCACGATCAATCCTGGCAATTCCGTGTTGATTTATGGTCATTTCCACGCATTTCACGGTCAATTCCCTTCACTTCACGGTCATTTCCATGCATTTCACGGTCAATTCGCTTCACTTAACAGTCATTTCCATGCATTTCGCGATCATTCCTGGCAATTCCATGTTGATTCACAATCATTTCCATGCATTTCACGGTCAATTCCCTTCACTTCATGGTCATTTTCACACATTTCATGGTCATTTTGCTTCACTTCACGGTCATTTCAATGCATTTCGTGGCCATTCCTGGCGATTCCATGTTGATTCAT
Source organism: Magnolia changhungtana (assembly GCA_030180095.1). NCBI lineage: Eukaryota > Viridiplantae > Streptophyta > Magnoliopsida > Magnoliales > Magnoliaceae > Magnolia > Magnolia changhungtana. Next base: position 14,824,350 of record JASAUF010000421.1, on the reverse strand, counting down.
GGTCATTTACATGCATTTCACGGTCAATTCCCTTCACTTCACGGTCAATTCGCTTCACTTCATGGTCATTTCCATGCATTTCGCGGTCATTCTCGGCGATTCCGTGTTGATTCACGGTCATTTCCATGCATTTCACAATCATTTCCCTTCACTTCACGATCATTTACTCGCATTTCACGGTCAATTCGCTTCGCTTCACTTCACGGTCATTTCCATGCATTCACGGTCATTCCCGGTGATTCCGTGTTGTTTCACGGTCATTCCCGGTGATTCCGTGTTATTTCACGGTCAATTTCCTTCACTTCACGGTCATTTCCACGCAATTCACGGTCAATACGGTTCACTTCACGGTCATTCCTAACGATTCCGTGTTAATTCACGGTTATTTCCATGCATTTCACGGTCAATTCCCTTTACTTCACAGTCATTTCTACGCATTTCACGGTCAATTCGCTTTACTTCACGATCATTTCCATGCATTTCACGGTCATTCCCGACGATTTCGTATTGATTCACAGTCAATTCCCTTCACTTCATGGTCATTTCCACGCATTTCACGATCAAATCGCTTCACTTCACGGTCAATTCCATGGATTTCATGGTCATTCCTGGCGATTCCATGTTGATTCACGGTCATTTTCATGCATTTCATGGTCAATTCCCTTCACCTCATGGTCATTTTCACACATTTCACGGTCAATTCGCTTCACTTCACGGTCATTTCCATGCATTTCACGGTCATTCCTGGCGATTCCGTATGGATTTACGGTCAATTTCCTTTACTTCATGATCATTTTCATGCATTTCACGGTCAATTCGCTTCACTTCACGGTCATTTCCATGCATTTCACAATCATTCCTGGCGATTCCGTGTTGATTCACGGTCATTTCCACGCATTTCACGGTCAATTCCCTTCACTTCACAGTCATTTCCACGCATTTCACAGTCAATTCGCTTCACATCACGGTCATTCCCATGCATTTTACGGTCATTCCCGACGATTCTGTGTTGATTCACAGTCATTTCCATGCATTTCACAATCAATTCCCTACACTTCACGGTCATTCTTCGCATTTCACGGTTAATTCGCTTCACTTTACGGTCATTTCCATGCATTTCACGGTCATTCCCGGCGATTCTGTGTTGATTCATGGTCATTTCCATGTATTTCATGGTCAATTCCCTTCACTTCATGGTCATTTCCACGCATTTCACGGTCAATTCGCTTCGCCTCACTTCACGGATTTCCATGCATTTCACGGTCAATTCCCTTCACTTCACGGTCATTTCCACGCATTTCACGGTCAATTAACTTCACTTCACGGTCATTTCCACGCATTTCACGATCATTCCTAGCGATTCCGTGTTGATTCACGGTCATTTCCACGCATTTCGCGGTCAGTTCCCTTCACTTCACGGTCATTTCCTCACATTTCACGGTCAATTCGCTTCACTTCAGGATCATTTCCATGCATTTCATGGTCATTCCTGGTGATTCCGTGTTGATTCACAGTCATTTCCATGCATTTCACGGCCAATTCCCTTCACTTCACAGTCATTTCCACGCAATTCACGGGCAATTCGCTTCACTTAACGGTCATTTCCATGGATTTCACGATCATTCTCGGCGATTCCGTATTGATTCACGGTTATTTCCACGCATTTCACAATCAATTCCCTTTATTTCACGGTCATTTCTACGCATTTCACGGTCATTCCCGGCAATTTCGTGTTGATTCACGGTCATTTCCATGCATTTCACGGTCATTCCCAGCGATTCCGTGATTGCCAGGAATGACCGTTAAATATGTGGAAATGACGGTGAAGTGAAGGGAATTGACTGTTAAATGCATGGAAATGGCCATGAATCAACACGGAATTGCTAGGAATGACCATGAAATGCATGGAAATGACCGTGAAGTGAAGGGAATTGACCGTGAAATACATGGAAATGACCGTGAATCAACACGAAATCGCCGAGAATGACCATGAAATGCATGAAAATGACCGTGAAGTGAAGCGAATTGACCATGAAGTGAAGGGAATTGACCGTGAAATGCATGGAAATGTCCGTGAATCAACACGGAATCGCCAGGAATGACCGTGAAATGCATGGAAATGACTGTGAAGTGAAGCGAATTGACCATGAAATGCGTGAAAATGACCGTAAAGTGAAGGGAATTGACCGTGAAATGCATGGAAATGACCGTGAATCAACACGGAATCGACGAGAATGACCATGAAATGCATGGAAATGACCGTGAAGTGAAGCGAATTGACCATGAAATGCATGGAAATGACCGTGAAGTGAAGGGAATTGACCGTAAAATGCGTGGAAATGACCATGAATCAACACGGAATCACCGGGAATAACCGTGAAATGCATGGAAATGACCGTGAAGTGAAGGGAATTGACCGTGAAATGCGTGGAAATGACAATAAATCAACACGGAATCGCCGGGAATGACCGTGAAATGCATGGAAATGACCATGAAGTGAAGCGAATTGACCGTGAAATGCGTGGAAATGACCGTGAAGTGAAGGGAATTGACTATGAAATGCATGGAAATGACCGTGAATCAACACGGAATCGCAGGGAATGACCGTGAAATGCATGAAAATGACCATGAAGTGAAGCGAATTGACCGTGAAATGCAAGGAAATGACCATGAAGTGAAGGGAATTGACCGTGAAATGCGTGGAAATGACCGTGAATCAACACAGAATCGTTAGGAACGATCGTGAAATGCATGGAAATGACCGTGAAGTGAAGCGAATTGACAGTGAAATGCGTAAAAATGATCGTGAATCAACACGGAATCGTTAGGAATGACCGTGAAATGCATGGAAATAGCCGTGAAGTGAAGCAAATTGACCGTGAAATTCATGAAAATGACCGTGAAGTGAAGGGAATTGACCGTGAAATGTGTGGAAATGACGTGAATTAACACAGAATCACCGGGAATCACCGTGAAATGCATGGAAATGACCGTGAAGTGAAGCGAATTGACTGTGAAATGCATGGAAATGACTGTGAAGTGAAGCGAATTGACCGTGAAATGCAAGGAAATGACCATGAAGTGAAGAAAATTGACCGTGAAATGCGTGGAAATGACTATGAATCAACACGGAATCACCGGGAACGATCGTAAAATGCATGGAAATGACCGTGAAGTGAAGCGAATTGACCGTGAAATGCGTGAAAATGACCGTGAAATGCGTGAAAATGATCGTGAATCAACACGGAATCATCAGGAATGACCGTGAAATGCATGGAAATATCGTGAAGTGAAGCGAATTGACCGTGAAATTCGTGGAAATGACCGTGAAGTGAAGGGAATTGACCGTGAAATGCGTGGAAATGAATTAACCGTCACCAAATCACCGAAATGCATGGAAATGACTGTGAAGTGAAGCGAATTGACCGTGAAATGCGTGAAAATGACCGTGAAGTGAAGGGAATTGACCGTGAAATGCATGGAAATGACCATGAATCAAAACGGAATCGGCAGGATTGACCGTGAAATGCATGGAATTAATCACGAAGTAATTGAAATGAATGAAATTGATCGCTAAGTGAATGAAATGGATTTTCGACCATCGACCTGATGGAATCTTGGAAAATAATCAAGTTAGTTGATTAAAGTAGCTTCTCCTACCCCACAATCATATAGGGCACATTAAGTAACTAATTTTAGTTTAGAAGATATTTTTGTTAAATGAATAAAGAAAGAAATAAAAGAAAGAGAAAAAAAAAATTATATGGTTATATATACATATTTATATAAATATGTATGTTAGAGAAAATTACAAGTAGAATAAAGTTCTCCATGTGAAAAAAAAAAAAATGCACAAACTATTGTCACAGTAGTCTGTTTTTGGCTACGGTTATTATCCGTAGCCATAGGGACTGCCAGATGGGCGTAGCACCGTCGGATAGGCCAGCAACTGGCGTGGGGGCCGCTAGTTCAGCGAGCCCACCCCGGATAGCCTACTATGGCTACGGATTATGATATCTACGGCTACGGTTATAATCCGTAGCTATGTATCCCTCCTTACCATTCTACTTCGAACGTTAACAGTTGAAACCTTTGAAGGGTCACGGAAGTTTTTCCGTTCATCCAGGTCTTTGTGACCTTATGAATAGATTGGATGGGAAATAAATGTTATGGTGGGCCCTACAAAAGTTTCAACTGTGAAAATCAATTTTCAGTATAACTGTAGGGCCATGTAAATTTGATTTCTTTTGAACCGTTCGTGCAACTCGGAGTTCGAGGAGCGTCAGCGCTCGTCTTCGAGCACCAGCCAATCCGCTTGAAGAAAAAGAAGCAGGGGCATTTTCGGCCTTTGGGATGGCGTCCGTACAGCTGGGGAAAAATGAGGTGGGCTCACCGGGTAAATGAGCCATAAATGGCCGTACAGTGGTAAATTTCTCGGAAATAAATATTGAAAGAAAGAAAGAAAAATACAATGCAAAACAAAACCAAAACAAGAAAACCATGTTTGCTGACGTGAACAAAAACCTCCCCACACTCAGGTAAAGCGCAAGGGACATCCACTGATTTCATGGAAATTAACAATTGTTTTGTGATATTTCATGAATTATCAGTTTAATTTCGTGGAAATTTTCATCATACTCTTATATATCTCTTTTGCTAGCAAAAGGAGGAAGTAAATGAAATGAAAAAAAAAAAAAACTATGTTTGGTAACGTCAACAAACCTCCCCATACACTCCATCTTTGGCAACATGGAGAGTGCGTGGGACACATCTATTAAATGCCGTGGAAATTATGTTCCATGATATTCCATGAATTATCAGTTTAATTTCGTGAAAACTTTCATGATATTTCTTGAAAATTTGGTACGTTTAAATGCACCCTTGCATATATCTCTTTAGTTAGCAAAAGAAAGGAAAATAAAAATAAAAATAAAAAAGAAACTATGTTTGGTAACGCGAACAAACCTCCCTATAACCTTTACATGCAGCGCACATGGCAACATGGAGAGTGCGTGGGACATCTATTGACTTCGTGGTAATTAACCGATAGATTCATGATATTTCGGAAAATATCATTATATTTCATAAATTATCGGTTTAATTTCATGGAAATTTTCTTTGTATTTTCTGAAATTTTGGTACAAGTACTAATCACATCCTTTATATACCTCTATTGGTAGCTAAAAAAGGAAAAAATTAAAGAATGAAAAAGAAACTATGTTTGGTAACGTGAACAAAGCCTCTCCACACTCCTATCTTTACACGCAGTGCACATGACAAGATGGAGAGCGCACCGTACATCTGCTAAATTTGTGGAAATTAACGAATGTTTCATGATATTTCATGAAATGTCAGTTTAACTTTGTGGAAATTTTCACTATATTTCCTGAAAACTTGGTACAACTAATGCACCCTTACATCTCTTTTGCTAGCAAATGAAGGAGGAAAAAAGATAGAAAAAGAGGACGCGGATTGCGTCCAACCCCCGCCCAGACGGTAATCCGTCTGGGCGGGGCTCTGTGGGGGTTACCGTGATGTAAGTGTTTTATCCACTCCGTTAATCGATTTTCTCAGATCATTTTAAGCTATTATCCTATAAATGAAGGATGACCACAACTCCAGTGGACCACACTAAAGAAAGCTGCAGTGATAATGACATCTACCGTTGAAACCTTTCTAAGGGCCACCTTGATGTATTTTTACCATCCAACCTATTCATAAGGTCATGTAGACGTGGATGAAGTGAAAACACAAATATCCGCTTGATCTGAAACTTCTCAAGCTCCCAAGAAGTTTTTAATGGTGGAGGTTCAATCCCCACTTTGTGGTCCACTTAAGCCCTGGACTTGCCTCAATTTTTGAATTATCTTTAAAATGAACTGTGAAAAACGATGAACAGCATGGATAAAGCACTTACATCGCGGTGGGCTCCACAGAACCCTGCGGGTAGGACACAATCCGGGTCCAGAAAGAAACTGTCTTTGGTAACCTCCCCCACCCCACACTCCATCTTTGCATGTATCACATATGGCAACATGGAAAGTGCGCGGAGCATCTGTTAATTTCGTGGAAATTAACTGATATATATTTCATGAAATATTATGATATTTCATGTATTATCAGTTTAATGTGGTGAAATTTTCCAGGATTTTTCCTGAAAATTTAGCACAATTTAAAGCAACCTTTTATGTATCTCTTTTGCTGGAAATAATAATAATAATAATAATGAAGATATGTTTGGTAAGGTGAACAAAACATCTCCAGCTATTAATAGCTGTTAATATGATATGATGAAAAACGGAAGGAAGTTCACTCAGTAACACGGCCAAGCATGACCGTTTAATATTGGTCCATCGTTAGGAATGTTTTCAAAACCGTTCATTCTTTCCGTACATAGGTGGCCAAACGAGTAATGAGCCTAATATCTAGTCCAGGTCACGTTCATGGTGGGGCCCACATAAGCTGTTCCCATTTTGGCCAAAGTGGACCTCCGGGTGTTGACGTGGCAAAGTCCTGTCAGCCCGCCATAATGTATGTGATCATTTCAGGACATAATCCCAAAAATAAGACAGATCCAAAGCTCGAGTGGACCACACCACTAAAAAAAGTGGGAATTGAACACCTACCATTAAAAACTTCTTACCGGCTTTGCATAAGTTGATATTTGTGTTTTTCCTTCATCTAGGTCTGTCTGACTTTATAAATAAGTTGGATGGCAAATAAATATCATGGTGGACCCTAAGATTGTTTCAATGGTGGGCTTCGTTGTCCCCATTGTCTTCTGGCTTTCAAACCTAATATTTCATATATTTTGAATAAAAGGGCTGGTTGTATTACCACGGTAGGTGTGGTCGTATGGTTATAACGTGTGTCTGACCTTATAAACAGGTTGGATGGCAAATTAACATCATAGTGGCCCTAAAAAGGTTTCAATAGTAGGCTTTATTGTCCCCACTGTTTTCTGACTTTCAAACCTAATGTTTCATATATTTTAAATAAAAGGGTTGGTTGTATTATGGCTCGTTGGTGTGGTTGTATGGTTATTAGTCAGTCTACTTGAACTTCATTTGTAGGCTTATACCTAAAATGATATGACTAAATGAATAGACGGATTGAATATAATAAGTATATGAATTATGATGGCGGGCCCACAAAACTTTGCCGCGTCAACACACCACTGTGGTCGGTGGCGTGTGCGTACCATTTAAAGACCTCCCCACGAGTAAGTTAGGAATGTGTCCCTTGCTTCGCTCATTGTATTTTGACTCGTGTTTGGGCAAATCATCATTGGTCAACGGAAAATACCATGAGACGAACTAAGCAGCTGCTGCCTCTGGGTTCTGCTAGGAAACGGCTTCCTCCAATGGTGGGCCCAACGACTCTGTTTGATTGTTGTACCCACTTCAGATGCAAAGATCTCCACCAATAGAAAATTCTAACCCTCAAACCGTTTAACATACCTATGTTCTAAGGATAAGGGATCTGGATTAATGGACCGTGTAGATCAATGTGTCCACATTATCCAATCAAGAAAGCTCCGGTGACACCGTCCATCTTGTATCAAGAAGAAAAGGACGATGCATATGGGTTAATTAGCTATGCCCGGTGTCTCAGAGATTGTAGTTCCTAGTTTCGTGACTATAGCGTGAATTTGGCGCACTAGCTGCGTGAATCATACAGACCCTTTGTGTTTTTTTTTTTTTTTTCTTACACACGCACAGACACCCCCACACACTTACGCTAGTGGAATTTCACCACCGATGGGTTCTCGAACCCTTGACCGGGAGTTGAAACTCTTGATAGTCTACCGCCCGAGCAAGAGTACGGACCCGACCCTTTGTTACTTTTACACAAGGATATCCTGCATCTTGCTGCATGTAGGCCCACCACCATGTGTGTGCCAAATTCTTATCTCTAAGGGTCATTTGGATGGCTGTAAATGGTTTAAGTGATAACTGATTTATAGATGTAAATTATTTTCTTTTGTACTATTTTGCTATGAGCTATAAATAATTTACCTTTAAATGATTATCTGTGTTTGCAAAGCTTATAAATTGTTTTAGTCCTATAAACAAAGAGCTAATCTTTTCATTTGTAGTCGTTAGGTTGCAAATGAAATGCCCGTAAATGGAATCAAATAAGGGTTAAAAGGCTTTTTTCATCATCCAAATGTAGGTCCATTTGTATGTAAATCATTTATGGTTAGTGTCATACCATATTTCTAACCATTCTAGGTTAAGCTAATATGAGAGTGACATGTGGCATTGTATAGGAAATAAGAGGTAGATGAAAAAATCTTCAAAATATTTGGAGCGCTTTTTGCGAAATCATAGCTGGCGTAATTCTAGTTTTACACGTCAATGGATGGTTAACGAAGTGATGTGGTTGACATACTCAAAAGTTTAACGAGCGAATAGAGAAACGCGGTCAAATAGTTTAATTTACAAAAGGCAACCGAGAGGAACAAAATTTGGCTAATAGAAGAGGAATAGTCACAACAAGGAAACTTAATAAGAGAAAGATCTAGATAAGTCTTTACGACTGTTGTAATCGTTGCAATAATGGAAGAAGCATTTAGAAGAATAAGTTGTAGGAGAAATCTATAAATAGGATATCTACATAGTAGAAACCTAATCAATCTACCATCCAACACAATCAAATCAAAGACAACCAATCTATTAATTTATTTATTTTTTTTCTCAACTTATCCTATGAGTAGTAGTAATTCTTAATTATAATCTTTAGTTGTAATATGAATCTATATTCATACGTTAAATTTGTTCTCTATCCAATATCATGTAGTTTTTTCAAGAGACGCATTCTTGCAATTAGTCTTAGTGATCAATTGTGAGTATTTCCTTTTATTTGATTGCATAGGTATTCTCAAAAGTCCTTTCTTGAGGACGGCACAAAGCAACCCATCTTCAGAGGAAGGAACCCACCCTCAGATTATAGCCTAACCATTATAAAATTCTACAAGTGGCCGAGTAAGTGATCGATCTTCTCATAATCTAGTCATATACGTTCATGTTAGACGTATCTGCTTATTTTAGCACATGGGTTCAAAGTTGATCGTTTTGGATCGAGTCGCTTTATCGATTTTGGCACGCTTGGGCACACTACACGTGACAGAAAATAAATCGAGTACCAACATTTTTGACACCCCTGATGGGACTTGATATATTACTTGGTTGTCATCAATTTTTCTTTTGCATTGATTATGTAAAAAGAATAGTTTTGACACTAGTACACTTATCGGTGCAGTAAGTTCATAGAATCATGAGTCGAAGAGGTGGTCTTAATGCTTCAATAGCCGCTACTAATATTGTTGTGACCAATGAGTCATCAGCTTACGAGAAAGAGTTATAAGTTCAACAGGTGTCCGAGTAAGAAAATCCAACACCAAGTCCGTTGCCAGTTCTTCCAAATCCAGTTAAACCATTAACATCCCGGGCTAAACCCCTAGAGATTATATCAGCTGGGATGGTTGATATGGTCGTAAACAATCTAACCTTATATCGATCATGTTTCTTCTTATAGATCTACTTACTACTGATCGTTTTAAGCCCAACGGGAAGCTCCACCCGCTCCCACGTCTCATTTTTGTACAAAGAATCCATCTCACCTTGCATCGCCATCATCCACTTCTCAACATCTACGTCATCCAGTGTTTCTTAAAAGGTAGACAAATCTCCCTCATCCGTAATGAGAGCGAATGTAATATTCGAATCATATCTATATCTCGTCGATAATTTGCAATCTCTCAGTAGATTTTTCCTCATAGGTGGCGGCTCCACCTGTTCATGTACCTCTTCCTGTGGTTCAACTTCTTCTTGTATCTCACCCTTTTCAATTTTGGCATCAATAACTACTGATTTTCCTATTTCCTTATATTTATTATTACAGAACAAGGAGTCATCATCAAATTTGAAGTCATGGCTAATTGTGATCTTCAGTATGACCGAGTCATACAACTTGTATCCATTCACACTATCATTATAGCCAATAAAAGTGTCCTTTTTCACCCTATGGTGTAGCTTATCTCTCTCAACTGACGGTATATGTGAGTAAGCGTTACAACCAAATACTCGCAGCCTTAAGTATGCAAGCTACCTTGACCATCTTTCGAAGTTTTATCAACTTCATGATCACTCTACACTTCTTCTGAAATTTTACAACCGATTGGCATAGACGGAGACCTATTCACTGGATAGAAAGCTATGTTAACAGCCTCAATTTATAATTCTTTGCTTAACCTAACATTACTTAACATACTTCAGGCTTTTTCCAAGAGAGTGATTCATTCGCTTTGCCACAACATTTTGCTCTAGTGTGTGCCTAATTGTGTTATATTGTACAATTCCCTCATCTTTACAAAACTAACTGAATTCCTTTGAAGTGAATTCTTCATCATTATATGTCCTTAATATTTTTTAACTTTCGTCATATCTAATTTTACACATATTGAAGGTAGCAAAAATATTGAATTTATATTTTATAAAGTAAACCCAAACTTTTCTAGAGTAGTCATTTATAAATGAAATTTTTTTTTAAAAAAAATGATGACCTCCCTTTAGAAACAATAAGTGACAACCCCCAAACATTTAAATGCACATAATCCAAAACACCCTTACTTACATATTTTTCATATTTAAAAGATAACTGCGATTATTTAACATATATACAATGCTCGTATATATTAAAATCAAAATTTTAAAAGCAGGAATCAAGCAATGATTAAAAGGTACCTTCATACCACATTGCTCATGTGGTCTAAACGCACATGCCATAAATGTATCGATGTGGACTCCGCTACAAAAGTTGCAGCTCCACCCATTTTGGTATTCCTGATTAGCTTGTAAAGATTATCGCTCCGCTGTGTTTTCATTGTCATGAGTACTCCTTTTGAAACCTTCAAGACACAATCAAATCCAATAAACTTGCACTCAAGTGCATCGAGAACTCCTAGGGATATCAAATTCTTTCTTAATTCAGGATTGTGTCTCATATCCATCAAGATACACTCCGTTCCATCAAACATCTTAATGTAAACCGATCAAATTCCAACAACCTTACAAGTAAAGTCATTGCCCATAAACACCTAGCTTTCATCACACTCGTTATAACTGGTGAACCAACTCCGCTGAAAATTTATGTGGTATATGAAGACCCGAATCCAAAATCCACTACTTGCTAAGATACCCAAATTTAAATATGGTCAGAACATCACAGCCACCCACCTCCTTACTGAATTCCACTGTGTTAACCTCCTTTGGTGTTTCATCCGATTTTTTCTCTTTTGGGCTTTATGATTTCAACAATCATTCTTCTTATGCCCTTGTCTTCCACAATTCCAGCGATTCATATTTCCCTTGCCCTTAAACTTGGACCGAGATCACGAGTTTCTCTTCTTCCGCTCAGAATTTCTTCCCCTAGCAACCAACGCATCTATGGAGGAATCATTGACATTGTCCTTTTTTCTCAACTGTTTTGAATGAAGGGTTAAGATGATAGTTTCGACGTCTATAGTCTCCCTACTATGGTACATAGTGTTTACGAGAATCTTGTAAGATTCTTGAAGAGAGTTCAACAGAATTAGAGATTTCTCTTCCTCACCGATCATCACTTCCCGCTCATCAATTTACAAAGTAATTGATTAAACATGTCAATGTGTTCATTAATATGAAACCCTTCCGTCATCTTTAGGTTATAAATTTTATTTTATTAGATACAAACAATTAGAGAAAGATTTCGTTATGTACAAGGTTTCTAACTCTCTCATCTAGTTCTTCTCACATTCATCACTCGTAGGATGCTTCTCTACACCAAGTAGTGCATATTGTAATCCTTGTTAAATTAGAATGACTCTCATCTTCACCTTCCATAACTCAAAATTATTTTTCTCGATAAACTTCTTAGTTTTATACTTAACGTTAGATTCTTTCATCAACATGTTTCAGATTCAAACTCAAATTCCAATGTATATCTCTGATACCATTTTTTGGGAGGACTGTGGAAGCAAATCCTGAATTTGAATCAAATATACGAAAGATAAACGCAACAAAGCATGCACAGGAGCACATAATTTTACATGAAAATTTCTTACGAAAAAAACATTCAACGAAGTGACAGAAAATCCACCATGAAAACGAATTGGGAAAAAACCACGGCATGAAGCGACAAAAAATTCACTATGAAAACGAATTATAAGAGATTAACAAACTTACGGATGCGAAAACCCTCCTTTGCTTTCTTGCAAACCCTAAAATCAACTTAGCCCTCCTTATTTTTACCTAATCTCGCAATTACACCCATATATAAGTGTTACAATCGGAATAGGAAATTAATCACACAATTACGCAAAACTGCATACACCGTTGATCTATGCATCGATTGATCGATTGACACGAATCAAGCAACCCACGATTGATCAAGCACCCATGTTCGATCAATCGAACATGGCCAAAAGTGTCCAGAGAGTTAACTGATTAATTTAGAGTTTTCTCGATCAATCGACCCAACTTGTCAATAGATCAAACCTGACCGAAACTGTCCAAAGACCAATCTATTTAATTCAAGGTTCACTTAATTGATTGACCAAATTGGGGATCCATCGAGAGCCCCTATTGATGATAGATTGAAGACATCCAAACAACAATGAGTGCCAAAAGCCCTAGCCCAAGCCAAGATTTGGCCCTAACCCTGGCCCTTGAGGGTCAGGGCTAAGACAAGGTTGGGCCGAATCAGGGCCTACCCTATGAGTTTAAAAGTGATGTGATGCCAATGGATCCAATGTGAATGGAGAGATTTCCATGCAATTAACCACAAAATCATTTCCTTTTGTAAGTGTATATATCATTGCCGAGTGGGTTAGGTGTTGTCCGACTAATTTGTTACCCCCAATGTGGTGCAATATCATTAGCGTGCAAATGCCTACCAGAGAAGACAAGTATGTACTCGACCTAGGAACACAAAAATAAAAAGGCCCCACGTCGGGGGTAATACCTTAGTCGGTGTTAATCTACTCCCATATTGCCATATAAGTAGTTATCTTACGCTCTATTACATAAGACGTTGAGCATTCATAAATTATGCACAAGGGAGGATTTAATTCGAATGAAACCGTTTACACTGTGGGACCCATTTTCTCTACATCACATTCCAAAATCAGATTGGTCAACAAATTCAAACCATTGATTTGTGGACACTTATTTGTCTTTTCATTTTTAATCTGTCCAATAAATATTCACCAATCATATTTCTAGCCAATCAAATACTTAACTGGCGCCCATAATTTATATGGTCTAATTTGAATTATTTGTATGCAAAGTATATGATTTCTAATTCTTTTAAAAGTATCTGTGCATCAGCCACATCACTGCTAAAGTATGAATGCTAATCTATAAGCTACATATTATATACAGGAGGGACTAAGGGCTGGGATGGCTATTTGTCATTGGCCCAAGCCCAGCCCAGCCCAGCCCAGAGAACGGGCATAGATTTTTAGCCCGAGCCTGGCATTTACACCAGACTTAGAGGCACAAGACCTAACCCTTCAAGGCCAGGCTACAAGGGCTAGGCCAGGCAACCCAGCCCATTGTCACCCTTAATTATAATTAGTGTGTGAAATAGTAAGTAGAAAATAGCTAATGACCTTATTTTCAAGTCTATTTCACTCAATCACCAAGTATCATTAACAAGGCTTTAAATAAAGCTGAAGGAATGATCCAATGCAGCAGTCCAACCTAATTGAAAATTTGGTGCAAACTGGGTTGGATCTAACTCGATTGACCCAACCTAAGGTTTTAGTCACACTTGGTTGGATTGGGTTAAGGTCCTATTGGGCACAGTTGCAAAACCCTCAACCTTACCTTAGGTTAGCCTCCAGTTGAGGCCTCAGCAATCTAAATCCAACCCAATGTTATGGATTCGTGAAAAAAAAAAAAAAAAAGAGAGTGTTTTCATTGAAACGCCATTTCTATAAAATAATGAGAAATGAAAATTTGTTTCTCTTTATTGTTTTTCAAAAGGGTTGTTTTAATTTCATTTTTAAATCTGTTGTTTGAAAAGAGAGAGAGAGAGAGAGAGAGAGAGAGAGAGAGAGAGAGAGAGAGAATTTTTTGTAACAAAAATTTACTCAAAGATTAAAAAAAAAAAAAGTAACACGCATTGAATTCTAGTTGCTCAGATAGCCGAATTCGATTAGAATTCCCGAACGTTATGAATAGCTTGAGAAGGGTAGGTTCAATTGGCTATTTGCTATAGGGACACATGTCACATGACCAAAGTATATGGCAGAGTCATCTGCTCATTCCAGCATCCATATGGCCAATCGCAGATAACGGTTGGAATAAAGTTGAGCCAATGACAAATTCGGCTAATGTGCTATAACATCATGCAAAGGGGATTGTTAAACTCGAAACATTCAGCAAAAAAGAACCATAAGAGTAACACAACAACAACAACAACAACAACAACGCCAGGTTGACCAATTTTCACAACACACATTGCACATTCAAGTAGGACAAAGGATTACCATTGTCCACACATGGCAGGACATGGAATGTTCCCACATCCATGAAGTAGCCTGAAAGCATATGCATGACAGATGGTCAATCTACAATAATCGTTCTCTATACATGATGGAAAATGATAGGCCACAACTGCTTATGTCCCAGTCAGTTATCCGCATTGTCCACGCAATATTGTTTATCTTAGTTTAGTATTATCCCATCCGTCTACGCTACAATACCAGATCGACCTTAGTTTAGCTTTTAGTGTAATTTTATTCATCTATGCTACCACACTAAACCGACTTTAATTAGTTTAGCTTTTAGTGTAATTCCGTCCATCTACTCTTCCACTCTAGACTAATTTTAGTTTAGATTTAGTGTAATCCCGCCCATCTAAGCTAACCGACCCTTTAGTTTAGCTTAATATAATTCCTTATCATCTACGCTGTAGCTGCTAGATTGCAAAGGGTCTTAATTTGTACGTATTTATCCTAGTAAGCATTTATGAATGCAATTTTGATTCCTTTGGTTACTCTCATACTGCATTATTATTGATTAATTGTTGTTATTACCGTGGAAAAAGGTTATTTCAGCTTAAAGGAAAATATATATATTACAAGGACAAACCTTCCACTTTACAAATCACCTAATTTCTCTAACAGCTGGTTAAATAGATAACTGCTCGAAAAGGTTTTTTGGTATCTCGGTCTATCTCGGTGCTTGGGCTCAAAGATATTTGGTTCAAATCGAACCACATCAGTCTCTGGCACCCCCGGCAAAGCATACACGCGTTACACAACTGAATTCAAGCCAAACAAATACAAACTAAAATTTTACCTTCAAAAGAACAAATACATACAAACTGAAACTTGTATTTCCAAGATGTCCATAGAAAATTCAATCAAATGGCCATTGTTATGGTCACAAACTCCTGTCCATGTTTGGGGAAATTCTATCAAACAGCTAACATTATCCTTACAAATTCATCATAATTGACTTGGCCATCACCGTCCACGTCAGCCTCCCTAATCATCTGGTCCACCTCTTCATCCGTCAATGTCTCCCCAAGATTAATCATCACAAGCCTAAGCTGCTCACAGACACACAAATATAAGCATTTTTTTTTCTTTTTCTTTTTTTCTTTTTCTTTTTTTTTTCTACCCAATCGTTTGCTCAACTGACCCATGAAAAGAGATGGGCCAACCCTTGAAGATCACCTGTCTTAATAAGTAGAGAAATGCACTACTTAGATGGGCAACACCTATACCTTGGGCGATCTCCATGGTCTAGCCTATCTTTTGCATGGCTTAGATGTCCTGCACAAGTGACATGCTGGCAGGAAAGATGGCCATATATCTGAAAGTTCACATTCTCTTTCCTAGGATCTGCTCATGTGCATAAACTGCATAAGAAAACTCTCTAAATGAGTGATTTTGGGTGACTCGATTAGGCCATGTGTCAGAGACAGGCGCAGTGGAGTATATACTTAGACCCAACAACTTTTAGATATGCTTTGTGGCTCATCTCTAGGCAGAGTCATGTGGCCCAATCAAATCCTCATGGATATAATCAATATGGTAGGATTTGATTAGGATTTGATTGGGCCATGCTGTTGCGTAGTCAAGTATATATTCAAATCTCTGACAGTGGCAAGTGGCCCAATTAATTTCTGTCATGCCCAGATTAGGACCGTCGGATTCCAACGGTGATCAATCAAGGAAAAAATGGATGTGTGTATGTGCTGGAGATGGTGGCTGCAAATATGATGAAGGTAGCTGAGAATGGATCGATGGAGGCTACCGAATATAATGGTGGTAGGAACATGCTGGCAGCGGACCTGAGTTGACAGGTTCGTGCTGGCGAGATGGCAAAGGTGGAGAAGATGATTGTGAGTCGTGGTGCAAATTGGTCGAGAGTAAGGAGATGGTAGACTGAACAAAAGAATGATTGGGGATGAATGTCGGTCAGAGATCACATGTAAAGATGGTAGTTTTCAGTTGCGATGGCAAACAAAGATCTAAAGGCATGGATGATGGATAACAATGCAAAAATGCAGGTAATGAAGTCGATTGCGCAATTAGAGACAGCAGAGATTAAGAGAGAAAGGAAGATGCGTGGTTAGGATCAGGACGAGACCATGGCTTTAATACCATGATAAATTTAGAGATTGCATAGTGAAATCTCTAGGTAATTGTTCTCTTGGAAATAACAAGTATATATACAAGTGATGGGGCATCTATGAGAGATCTTAATAGATGCATGTGTATCCATTTATATCTATACTTCTATAGTATCACAGCTATGCATATAAAAGTATCAATACATATGCTATGCTCTAACATCCCCTATTTGTCTTTTGTTGTGAATTTGCCGAATCAGTAGATTTTCCAAATCCATGGATTTGGAAAAATTAAAAATTTGACAAATCCTCAAAATGAGATATTATTTTAAAACAAAAAGTTAAAACTTTGTAGAAATTCTCCTCAAATTCATGAATTGGTAACTTTGATTTTCAAACGATAAACTTTAAAATTTGCCAAATCTAAATATGCTGCAAATCCATGAGATTGACAAGTACATTGATTTACCAAATTGAGATTTGCTCAAATACATCCTGACATATTATAATAAGATAAGTAATGACCCTAGCCATTGGATTTGGGCCTTTTCCAATGACACATACCATTTATTTGATAGTGATCAACTTAGACATAGGATGCCCCAAAAACTCTCAGATTGAATATTTCAACCTATTGATTATATAAAGGTTGTAGTAGTGACTCTATATGCTCAAATAAAAAATGCCAAATTATCAAAGAGTTAAAATAATTTAATTGAGAGCTATTGGGTATTGACCTTCCACTACATAAATTGAGACTTGTCACATAAATGGTTTGAATCATTGGAAGATGACCTGGATTTGAATGCTAGAGTCCTGATGTTTTGTATTGCAATACGTCGGATGTATTTGAACAGACATCTACCAAATTCATATTCTCATTTCTTTGATTCCAAACATGGCCTAACTGAAAAACCATCTCTGTGGCACATGCCCATCAATCTGGATGGTTTGATCAATGGCCCACCTCTCAGAATTTCAGAAAGTGTGTGAGTAGTTGTATTGATTCTCACCTCATTAGCAGAGATGTAACCGTTTTGATCTTTGTCAAATACTTTAAAAGCTTCTCTAAGTTCCTCCTCTGCATCAGTCTCCTGCAAAAACATGAAATAAAAAAGGATGTTTTCACAATATCTACATAATGCATATTGGGCACCCAAGCATGGCAATTCTTCTATGGATTTTTCATTTTCTAACCTTCAATTTTCTGGCCATGAGATTCAAGAACTCCTCAAATTCAACGGTTCCATTTCCATCCATGTCCACTTCAGTTATCATGTCTTGTAGTTCTTCTGCGGTTGGATTCTGACCTAAGGAATGAATTATGGTGGCCAGTTCATCGATGGTGATGCGGCCTCAAAGGAAAAAAAAAAAAGTAACAATGAATTAGATAAACCACCCTCCCAAAAAAAAACATAAGCTCATCTGAGATTGTGGTTCACTCCTGCAAAGGCCACAATGTAATATGATCGCCCACTTTGTGGACCATTACAATGGTTAATAATCATGGTTTTAAAATTGGCTGATAGTAATGTGTATCCTTCGTGGCTCGTATTGTGGATGGCTTATGTTTTGAACTTACTAGACTATCAAAGCCATTACTTTCTTCACTTTCATGCACTTAATGTTGACTGTTAATTCTTCTTTTCGGAATACCATCCACTGTTTAAATGGCTAGGATCATTCCATCCGTATTTCTTGAAATGGTTGCCATTCATATTAGGATCCATTAGATGGATAATCCCAATTGACACACCCCTGCCATGCGTACTGTGCAAGGCCGCTTTGCAGCCTCAATCCTAAGACTAGCCATTCAAATCACCCTTTAGGTGAGGAAACTTTAAAAGAAACAAGTTCATAAATGGTATAATTAAGAAGAATAACATGGATTGTTTGATGCAACTACAGATGAGGATAGACACTTTCTTTCGACTTTATAATTTGTTCAGAGAGAGAAACATCTTGCACGACATGAAGAAAGTAAGTTTAGAAGAGCAAGCAGTCTTACTCCACATTGTTGGACATAATGTCTGGAACCATGTCATTAGACCAATTCACCCAATCCAATGAAATGGTTAGTAAACATTTTAATAGTGATATATGCAGTTCTGTAGGGTATACAATAAACATACACACACACATATACATATACTTTTACACTCCCCCTCAAGCTGAAGCATGTGTATTGCTCAACTTGGAATACATACAAAGTAAATGATAATAATGAGCACGGAACATTGTTCCCCTTCAAACATGACGTGGTAGAACATATACTGAAGCTTGCACTTTCTTCATCCATTAAATCTTTGTTAAGATGTGGAGCCACATCTGGGACCATCTTCGACCGGTCGTGAGCCATGCTCGACCGGTCGTGAGCCATGCTCGACCGGTCGTAGGGTCCGGCTCGACCGGTCGTGGACCGGCTCGACTCAAAGTCCACCGAGCACTGTTTTTTATCCCGAGGTGCTCGACCGATCGTGGCCCATTCACGACCAGTCGTGGGGTCCTCTCGACCGGTCGTACAGGCTGCACGACCAATCGAGGTTACGCAGATTCATTCCGCGATTTTGCGCGGATTTCGTATCGCAAGTCCTTTCGCAACTGGGATGCAGAAAGGGGAGTTATCAAAACTATAAACAGGGGTTCCTAGAGTTTTTCTAGGTATTGAAAAAACAAGGGAAAGTTATTCTAAGGTGTGGACAAAAGGGTTTTCTATGTGCTTCAAAGGGAGAGGTTAGTATATTGCCTTGTAATCTTCGTTCTTCATAGTGGAAGTTTGCATCCGTGGTTTTTTACCCTAGTTTGGGGTTTTTCCATGTATATCTTGTCTTGTGGTCTGTTTTGGATTGCTTTGATCTGTTTCTAGTTTATATTTCTTCCTGTTTATCGTTTGTGGGTGAGGCCTGAGATTGGATCTAGGCTCACCGCGTTGTTGGCGTGTTGCGCAACAATCTTCTCTTCAAATATATGGCCATAACAAAACTCAACAACAATCAAGTCAATAATATTCTCTCAAAAATACGAGTGTACATCACATGCAATGCTTAACAGAACAAACACAAGATGAGTGCATCACGTGCAACTACACTCATAACAAACAATAGAGTGGAGGGGCACTCACACCATAAAACAAGCCTAAGAAAGAAAATGAAGATAAACAGTGAAGGAAATATCCACCATTTGTAAATAGTCAAACAATAGAGTGGAGGGACACTCACACCATAAAACAAGCCTAAGAAAGAAAGGGAAGACAAATAGTGAAGGAAATATCCACCATTTGTAAATAGCCCCCATGCAAAGTTGGGTGAAGCATTTCATCGAACACGTTGTGTGCATTGAGCTTTTTAAGCACCATGACAAGAGTATCAATATTGCAATCACCTTCAACACTATTTTATAAGGCATTTTGTAGCCCCACAACATCATATCATGAAGAAGAAAGAAAAACCAACAACAAAATACACAAAATAAGAGACTACAATACCCATCTCTCACAAAAGACGTCGTAGTACCCCCAAACCTCGACAAAACTTCATGAATCTTGTTCCTAGTGATTGCTCTTGATCAATCGCACCTACCCCTTGGAGAAAATTTACTCAAAACTCCTTTAGAAAAGCATCACAACAAAATGACTGAAATCTTTATATATATAATATATATATATATATAGGAACGCTCAGCTACGCACCGGTTCGCACGTCATTACGTGTGAACCTTGCTATCAACCGTCGGATAAGGTCAATGGTCTTGATGAAAGCGCTTTTAGCGCGAGTTTGAAAGAGCGAGTTTCCTTTTCTCGCACGCCTATTCACGATATTATCTAACTTTCCGAAGGATGTGGCGGAAGCCTTTTCACATTAAATTCTTCTACGGGAATGTTAGCTGGGTCCCACCAAGATGTTAATGATAAATCCACGCCGTCCATACATTTTTAAAAATAATTCTATGGCATGAACCCAAATTTGAGGTAGATCAAAATCTCAAGTGGGCCACACAGTGTTGATTGAACTCTCACCATTAAAAACTTCCTTGGGCTACCAAATTTTTGTATCAAGCTAATATTTATTTTTTTTCCATCATCCAGGTCTGTATGATCTAATCTACAGGTTGGATGTCAAATAAATATCACGGTGGGCCCTAAAAAATATTGAATGCTGAGAATCATATCACAGCTGCTTCATGTGGTGTGGTCCACTTGAGATTTGGATCTACTTCAGTTTTGGGATAATACCCTGAAATGATAGATAAATAAATTTTAAAAAAAAAAAAAAAAAACAGAGTAGATTTCTCAAAAAACATCATAGTGGGCCCCACCTAGGTTTTCAGCACGTGAAAGGCTTTCGTAAGAAATCCGCGATCGAAAAAACCTAGGTGAGAATTTACTGTGAAAGCCTTTCGTGCGCTGGAAACCTAAGTGAGACTCACCTTGATGTTTTTGAAAATCCAATCCGTCCATCCATTTTATGAGATCATTTTAGGACATCTCTACAAAAATGAGCCGAATCTAATACTCAAGTGGGTCGAAAATGTAAAGATTAAACTTACCAAAGTTGAAATATTCGTATGTCACAAAAGTTTTGAATCCGGATAATATTTGTGTTCTCAGCTAATCCCAGTAAGAATGATGTTATGATGGCATGTAAACATCCATGTCGACCCCAAGAAAGTTTCAACGGTAGGAATTTCCCTAACCCTTTTCCTTTTGTACGGCTCAGTTGAATACTGTATACTGCTCGCTTTTCGTCTACCGTCCTAAAATGAGCTCAAAAAACGGATGGATGGAATAAATTTCTCACAAATATCATGGTGGGCCCCACCTAGATTTCCAGTGAACTTAACAAGAATCTAGAAGTCTTAGAGGAACGGATTGGATACTCCGCCACCATCCCTGTGGCTAGTGGTCGATGCTCTGTGGGCCCCACTATGATGTATGTGCTTCATCCATTCCATTCATCCACTTTTACCGATCATTTTAAGGCTTGATCCAAAAAATGATAGGAATATAAATCTCAGGTGGAAAACACCACAGGAAAATAATAGTAATTGGATATCCACCATTAAAATCCTCCTAAGGCCCACTGTACTGTTTATTTGACATTCAATCTATTGATTAGGTCATGAATACCCAGATGAAGGGAAAAAAAAAAAAAAAAACAATGATCAGCTTGATCCAAAACTTTTATGGTTGCCAAAATGTTTTGAATGGTCGATGTTCATTCAACATTGTTTCTTGTAATGTGGCCCACTTGAGATTGGGATATACCTAAGTTTTGGTATCATACCATAAAATGATATATAAAAATAGATGAATAGAATGGATGAAACACAGACATCATGATGGACGACCCACAGAGCACCGACAACCAGCCATTGGCATTGGCTGGTGGCAGGGGAGTAGCCAGTCCATTTCCGTCACGGAGGCAATTGCGTGTGTCACCAGGGTACCCAAATTGGATACTTGGGCGAGACTCGCTACTAAGTGTCGTCACCAAGTTCTGTGGCCTACCACGATGTATATGTTGTATCCTCACCGTCCATACATTTGGAGAGATCATTTTAGGATATAGCCCAAAGAACTAAGTAGACCTAAGGCTGGGGTGGACCCCACCACAAAAAATAGTGGTAAGAGTGACACCCACCGTTGAATCCTTCAAAACGTCCACCATGATTTTTATTTGAGATCCAATCTGTTCATGTGTTAACGCAGACATGAAGGAAGTGAAAACACAAATATTAGCATTATCGAAAACTTTTGTGGCCCTTAGAACTTTTTAATGATGGGCGTCACTCTCCCCACTATTTTACGTCGTGGGGTCCTCTAGATCTTTGGATCTGACTCATTCTTTGGATCATGCCTTAATATGATCTCTCCAAATGAATGGGCAGTGTAGATACAAAACATACATCATGAGTGTAGCCCACAAAACTTGGTGACGTCACTTCACCAGGGAGTCTTGCTACTCAACCTGTCAGTAGCTAAACCGCGCACGTTGTGGGACGGAAGCGGATTGCGTATTGAGTAACTCTGTACCGAGTAAACTCTGTGAGATCCACCGTGATTTATCTGTTTGATCCACACCGTCCATCCATTTTAAAAGTTAATTTCATTTTCATATACCAAAAATAAAGTATATCCAAGGATCAAATAGACCACACCACAGGAAATAGTGTAAATTGAGTGCCTACCATTGAAAATTTCTGGGGGGCCACCGAAGTTTTGGATCAAGCTGATATTTTTTCCTTACCTTCATCCAAGTCTTTTTTATCTTATGAACATGTTGGATGACAAATAAATATCACAGTGGGCACTAGAAATATTTCAACGGTCGAAATCATTATTCCCATTGTTTCCAGTGGTATGGTTCACTTGAGCTTTGTATATGCTTCAATTTTAGGCTCAACTTATAAAATTAGCTGAAACATCGTATGGACGGATTGGATAAACCATATACATTTAAGATGGGCCTAATTGAGTTTACTCAGTACGATAAAAGCATACTGAGTAACTTAGTACGCAATCCTATTTGGTGTGGGACGCAGATTGCGTCCTACCTCCGCCTGTCTCTGGGAACAGGTGGAAGCTTTGAGTGGCCGCCATGATATAGTGGTCTTATCCACACTGTCCATCTTTTTTTTCGTCATTTTAAGCTATTAGCCCAAAAATATGGCAGATCCAAGACAGATGTGGCCTACACAGTGGGGATTAAACCCTTACCATTGAAAAATTCACGGGGCCAAAGAACTTTTGGATGGAGTTGATATTTGTGTTTTCTCTTCATCCAGATCTATGTAACTTTATGAATAGGTTGGATGACAAATATAAATCACGGTGAGCTGTAGAAAATTTTCAACCGTGAGAATTATCATCAATGCGGTTTTTTTTAACACGGATTTCCAAGCCTTTCGTGTGCTGAAAACTTAGGTGGAGCCTACCATAATATTTTTTGAGAAATCTACCCTGTCTATCTATTTTTTCTTATCATTCTAGGGCATTATCTCAAACCTGAGGCAGATCCAAATCTCAAGTGGACCACACCACATGAAGCAACGGTGATAATGATTCTCATCGTTAAATATTTTTTAGAGCCCACCGTGACATTTATTTGACATCCAACCTATAGATTAGGTCATACAGACCTGGATGACAGAAAAATATATATATATATTAGCTTGATCCAAAAATTTGATAGCCCCGGGAAGTTTTTAATGGTGAGAGTTCAATCAACACTATGTGGCCCACTTGAGATTTTGATCTACCTCGGTTTTGGGTTCATAGCATAAAATTATTTTAAATATGTATGAACGGCGTGGATTTATCATTAACATTTTGATGGGACCCAACTGGCATCCCAGTGGAAGAATTTCATGCGAAAAGGCTTCCGCCGCATTCTTCGGAGAGGTAGAGAATATGGTGAACAGACATACAAGAGAAGGAAACTCGCTCTTTCAAACACGCGCTAAGAGCGCTTTCATCAAGACCATCGACCTTATCTGACAGTTGATAGCAAGGTTCGCACATAATGACGTGCAAACCGGTGTGTAGCTGAGCGTTCCTCAATATATATATATATATATATGGGAAAAGGTACTATGCGCTCTAGCTCACGGGTCCGTCCCATGAGGTCGAGCTGTGTGGGCCCCACCGTGATGCATTTCGAACATCTACCCCATCAGTCAGATGCACCATTCCATCGTGGGCCTTGGTCCCAAAAATCAAGTCAATCCGTGACTTGTGTGGGCCACACCACATACAGAAGTGGAGAAGGGCCGTACACCATTAAAACATTCATAACCATTTTTGAGGGCCCACCGAGATGTGGTTTGCAAATCCAGCCCATCCATTATGTGTGTCCCACTTGAATGAGGGTTCAGACCAAGTTTCAGGCGCATGCAAAACTCAGGAGGGCCCCACCAAGTGCTTTTATATGTTTTAATGGCGTCTTCACATAATTTTAGATGGTATGGCCCACCTGAGTTCTGTATACGGCGGATTTTTGGGATATCCGATAATTTAAAGGGTACCCATCAAATGCACGGTGTTGAGGGTTGACACGCATCACGGTAGGGCCCACACAGCGTGACCTCACGATAAGCTTATCGTGAGCTCGAGCGCATAGTACCTTTTCCCTATATATATATATATATATATATATATATATATATATATATATATAACTTTTTCTTCATTTTTTGTTGAAACAGCATGAAAAACACCTCCAAAAAATGTAGAAAAATCATCATTATTCCTTTAAAAACCCGATCTAATAAATCTTACACCTTCTACTCAAAAAAGACAGGCTAATCATACACTGCTGATGTCATCAGTGCGCACGGACGACATCGTGAGTGGACCCCACTACCGTAGGTTGCGATGAGATACCAAATCGGATGCTCTAATACCAAGTAGAAATATAATAGAGAATAAAAGTAAAGAAAAAACGAGAAAGAAGAGAGAGGAAGAAGAAGAA
The DNA here is from genome assembly GCA_030180095.1 of Magnolia changhungtana. NCBI lineage: Eukaryota > Viridiplantae > Streptophyta > Magnoliopsida > Magnoliales > Magnoliaceae > Magnolia > Magnolia changhungtana. The sequence continues at coordinate 14,799,250 of JASAUF010000421.1, read as the reverse complement.
ATGGTTGTGTTGTGTTAGGTTTAAAGACTGAAGAAATGGATGTGTTGTGTTAGGTTTAAAGACCTCAACGCCCCCCCCCCCCCCCCCCCCGCGCATTATGCATTTCGAACATCTACCCCATCAGTCAGATACACCATTCCATCATGGGCCTAGGTCCCAAAAATCAAGTCAATCCGTGACTTGTGTGGGCCACACCACGTACAGAAGTGGAGAGGGGTCGTACACCATTAAAACGTTCATAACCATTTTTTAGGGCCCACCGAGATGTGGTTTGCAAATCCAGCCCATCCATTATGTGTGTCCCACTTGAATGAGGGTTCAGACCAAGTTTCAGGCGCATGCAAAACTCAGGAGGGCCCCACCAAGTGCTTTTATATGTTTTAATGGTGTCTTCACATAATTTTAGATGGTATGGCCCACCTGAGTTCCGTATACGGCTGATTTTTGGGATATCCCATAATTTAAAGGGTACCCATCAAATGCACGGTGTTGATGGTCGACACGCATCACGGTAGGGCCCACACAGCTCGACCTCACGATAAGCTTATCGTGAGCTCGAGCGCATAGTACCTTTTCCACATATATATATATATATATATAACTTTTTCTCCATTTTTTGTTGAAACAGCATGAAAAACACCTCCAAAAAATGTAGAAAAATCATCATTATTCCTTTAAAAACCCGATCTAATAAATCTTACACCTTCTGCTCAAAAAAGACAGGCTAATCATACACTGCTGACGTCATTATGTGTGTCCCACTTGAATGAGGGTTCAGACCAAGTTTCAGGCGCATGCAAAACTCAGGAGGGCCCCACCAAGTGCTTTTATATGTTTTAATGGTGTCTTCACATAATTTTAGATGGTATGGCCCACCTGAGTTCCGTATACGGCTGATTTTTGGGATATCCCATAATTTAAAGGGTACCCATCAAATGCACGGTGTTGATGGTCGACACGCATCACAGTAGGGCCCACACAGCTCGACCTCACGATAAGCTTATCGTGAGCTCGAGCGCATAGTACCTTTTCCACATATATATATATATATATAACTTTTTCTCCATTTTTTGTTGAAACAGCATGAAAAACACCTCCAAAAAATGTAGAAAAATCATCATTATTCCTTTAAAAACCCGATCTAATAAATCTTACACCTTCTGCTCAAAAAAGACAGGCTAATCATACACTGCTGACGTCATCTGTGCGCACGGACGACATCGACAGTGGACCCCACTACCGTAGGTTGCGATGAGATCCCAAATCGGATGCTCTAATACCAAGTAGAAATATAATAGAGAATAAATGTAAAGAAAAAATGAGAAAGAAGAGAGAGGAAGAAGAAGAAATGGTTGTGTTGTGTTAGGTTTAAAGACCGAAGAAAGGGATGTGTTGTGTTAGGTTTAAAGACCCCCCCCCCCCCCCCACACACACACACACACACATACATATACTTTCACACACATACACAAGCATTAGCACACATATACATATACTTTCACAGTGGGGGCCACTGTTGACATCGTTTGTACACAAGATGGCGTTAGCAGTGTATAGGCGGCAGTGTTCACAAATGCGATCGTATATTCGCATATTGCTCGCCAGATCGCATATGCGGCAGTGGCATATGCGATCTGGCCAGTATGCGATCGCATATGCCACTTGAGCCAGCATATGCGATGTATGCGATCGCATATTGGCCAACGGTCAGATTTCTAACCGTTTTTTGACCGTTTTTTTTTTTTTTTTTTTAATCCAGATTTTTTTTTCTCTATAAAAATGCATTCTAAGCATTCCTAAATGCAAAAAAACCTCAAACTCTCTCTCTCTCTCTCTATTCTCTATTTCTCTCATTCTTACAATCTTACATACATAATATATTATACATTCTAAGAGTCTTACAAGTTACATACATCCACTCCTTTCCATCCAATTCCATTTCCAATTTTCCATATTTCTTTTCTTTTCTTTTAACAATCAACATTCAAGAATCAAGAATCAAGGAAGGGTTACAACTTACAAGAATCAAGATTCAAGAATCAAGAATCCACCAATCCATATCCATTGTTCAAGAATCAAGATTCAAGACAAGAGTCAAGAGACTCCTCACTCTCCAATCTCCATCCACATTCCACAAGTTCTTCTAACTTCTATTCTAATTTCTAGGTTTCTAATTCTAATTTCTAAGTTTCTAACAAGTAACAACTTCTTTCTATCATTTTTTTTAAAATTATTTTGTTTGTTAAATGTTAATTGATTCATTTTACTTTGTTAGTTGTTAGCAAATAGCAACTTAAAAGTTTGAAGTTTGAAGTTACAACTTACAAGTTAGTAAGTTACAACTTACAACTTACAAATACAAGTGTAAGTTGTATTCAAAAACAAATACAATACTCAAGTGAAGAGGCAAAGGTGAAGAAGAGATTCAAGAGAAGACAAGTAAACAACTTAGACAAGAATTTGGAATTTTGGAAGTTAAAAGTTGTAATTTTAATTTTATTTGTGTAAATCTCTCTCTCTCTCTCTCTCTCTCTCTCTCTCTCTACAAGTGTAAGTGTGTAACAACTAACAACTCTCTCTTTTTCTCATTTTCTTTTCCCTCTTCTTCTCCCTTTCTTCAAGTGTAAGTGTGTAACTCAACTCTCTCTCTCTCTCTCCCTCTTCTTCTCCCTCTCTAGTTTCTAGTACAAGTGTAAGTGTATGTGTGTGTAACTCTCTCTCTCTCTCTCTCTCTCTCTCTCTCTCTCTCTCTCTCTTTCTAGTTTCTACAAGTGCAAGTGTGTGTGTGTGTGTAAGTGTAAGTGTGTAACTCTCTCTCTCTCTCTCTCTCTCTCTCTCTCTCTCTCTCTCTCTCTCTAACCCTAAGTCTCAACTCCCAACTCTAAGTTCTAGTTTTCTTTTTATTTGTAGTTTACTTTCTAGTTTCTAGTTAATACTTAATAGCTAGCTTAGCTAGTTACTTTTTCGTGCTAATACACACACCACGCCACCATCATAATGTCTTCTTCCCAATCTTCCTCTTTGAGGCCCAAGTCGAATGACCCGGGTTAGAAGTATAGGCACTACCGTAGAACTACCGAAAAGACTCACATAGTATGTGATTTATGTGGATTTGTGAGTTCCGATGGCATTACAAGGCACAAGCAACACCTTGCACATTTACCCGGGTCAAATGCAAAAGCATGTGACAAGATTACTCCAGAAATCCGAAGGGAGATCGTGGAGTATATGGAAAAATAATCAAGAAAGAAATACGATAGTGCCCTACGTCAGGAGGAATATATGGAACAAGATGCATATGAAGATATAAATGTAGTAGATGTCAATGAAGCTCAAGCTAGTCCCACTCCCCCTACTTCGACAGGTCGTTCTAGACCACAAGTACAACCATCGAAAAGAGCTCGAGAGCATGGACCCTTAGATAGATGGTGTAGACCACACCCTGAGGATGTGGTCGACCAAAGGGGTAGAGGGAAAGGGCCGGCTCAAACAACTTTAGAGAACCGGTATAAACAAAAAGATAGGAAAACCACAATTCAATATATTGCTAAGTGGTTTTACCAAACCGGCGTTGCTTTCAATGTCGTTAAATCGAAAAGCTTAAAAGTAATGATTGATGCTATAGGTCAATTTGGACCTAGGCTTAAACCTCCTTCATATCATGAAATGAGGGAGACATGCCTTAGAACTGAAGTTGAATATACACAATCATTCATAGCTGAATATAGGGAATCATGGAAAATATATGGTTGTACACTAATGGTCGATGGATGGACCGATAGATCCGGTCGATCTCTCATTAACTTCTTGGTAAATTGTCCAACTAGGACAATGTTCTTAAAGTCGGTGGATGCGTCGGGTCATTCACACACAGGAGAATATTTGTTTAACTTACTAGATAGTGTAGTTAAAGAAATAGGTGAAGACTACGTTGTACAAGTAATTACAGATAACGCAGCCTCGTATGTAATGGTCGGTCATCTTCTTATGGAGAAGAGGCGACATTTATTTTGGACCCCCTGTGCGGCCCATTGTATTGATCTCATGTTAAAAGATATAAGTACATTATTTTTAAATGTGATTGCAAGGGCTAGAAGAATCACGGTTTTTATGTACAAACACGCCCTTCTTCTCAGTCGAATGAGAAAACACATTGGGAGTAACTTGCTACGTCCAGCAGTCACCCGTTTCGCTACAACCTTTTTAACACTACAAAGGCTACATGCAAAAAAAATTAAAACTTAGAAGCTTTGTAGTGTCAACCAATTTTACAAGTGGGCCTTAGTCAAGGAAAGCTGAAGGGAAACGAGTTCAACAAACAATTCTTTCTCAAAGTTTTTGGACTCAAGTGATAAAGGCGCTAAAATCATCCGAACCCTTAGTCACTGTGTTGCGATTGGTGGACGGGAATGAGAAGCCCGCAATGGGCTACATATATGATGCGATAGAGATGGCGAAAAATAAGATCATGGACCATTTTAACTATAGAGACCATGATTACAGGCCAATTTTAGAAATAATAGATAGAACCTGGGGCAGCCAAATGTCATCCTCATTGTATTCGGTTGTTTACATCCTTAACCCAGCCTGTTTATTCGCTTCTGCTGATCCAGCAGAAGCACTAACTGTGCATATGGTTGGATTTATTGATGTCTTGGAAAGAATGATTCCAGATAGAGGGAAACAGGACAAGATCTCAAGTTTGCTGGACTTCTACACAAAGTGACGGGATATTCTCAAGGGATATCGTAATAAGACATTGGACACTGAAATTACCCAGTAAGTACTTCTATGAATGAATGTTAGTAGTGTACTGAAGTGAACTCTTACAAGATTTTTTTCTACAAAGTGTCTCTAAGAGACTAAAACTCTAACCTATACTTAAACTGTTTTTCTCACTTGATTGGGCCCTATGGAGTGGACCCGAATAGGAAGGATCCAGCTCTAAAGAAGCTGACTATGAAGATTCTTGGACTCACGTGTTTTGCCAGTGGTTGTGTGCGCAATTGGAGCACGTTCGAGGCGGTAAGTTTAGAGACTGTTTAGTGTTTACTAATTGTTTTTTAGTAAACTTTAATTACCTAAATAGCTAATGCCAAATGCGCTTTCTTTCTTACAGATTCATTCCAAGAAAAGGAATCGCCTTGAGCAAAAAAAGCTCAACGACTTGGTTTTCGTTCAATACAACCAAAAATTGCGAGAACGATTCCAAAATAGGAAAGAAAAGCCTGGTTTCTTTGACCCTATCTGCTTAGATGAGTTGGATGCAGATAACGAGTGGCTCGTAGAGACGGAGGACCCAGTATTTGCTGGAGAGGACCTAACATGGGGCACAAGTTGAAGATGCCGCATATGAATCGACGCCTGGTGAAGGTAGCAGTAGTACCACTCGAAGGCGAAGGACGGGGGGGGAGCCGAGGGGCGAGTAGTAGTCGTCAACTCGTTGATGAGATTGAGGAGATTGAAGAAGGAGAATGATGATCAAGCTGAAGAAGATCATCCACCATTGGATATTGATGAAGTATTAGTACATACAGATGATGAAGAAACGGAAGAAGAAGAAGTGTATGTGGAAGAAGGAGATGACTCGACTGATGATGATGATGGTGGTGGTAGTGGTGGCAGACCTGGTGATGATGTGCCACAATGGATGATAGATCAATGTATATGAAATTATGAATAATGAATAATAATGATTATTGATTAGATAAATAAAATAATAAATACATACATAACTTCTTAATTTTATTTAATGCTTCTTCTTGTCTCATAACTCATAAGTCATAAGTCATAACTCATAACTCACAAGTCTAAGTGTGTTGATGAGTGATGACTGATGACTTGATGTTGATGTTGATGTTGTTGATTGTTGATACATAACTTCTTAATTTAAATGTAAAATGTTAGTTAAGATTTAGTTAACTATATTATAATTTGTAAATGTATCATTGTTCACAACTTCATATGCATGTAATTGGTTGGTTTTATTTTAATTTTTTACTTAAATTAAATGTATTTCATGTCCCAATGACATATGTCACATATAATAATTTATTATGATTTTTCTGATTTTTTTTAAATTTTTTCTGATTTTTCTGATTTTTTTTGAATTTTTTTGAAAAAATACGAAATATATATATATATATATATATATATATATATATATATATATATATGTGCGACCGCATATGCGATTGTGTGATCACATATGCGCACACGCATATGCAATCGCATAGGATCGCATATGCGATTTGACAACATTGATAGGCAGCCCATCTTTGTGGAGCAGAAGTTGTAGTAAATGTTAGATTTGGATTTTAGAGGAATAATGAAAAGTTTCCTACATAACTTGGAGTGGTTTTTTGTGGTGTTTCTACAGGAAATGAAGAAAAAGTCGAAAAAGTCCAGATTTCATTCTTTCTACTATAGTATTTGTCTAAAGAGTTTTTTAGAAGTTCTTTTCCAAGGGATAAGTGCAATTGATTAAGAGAAATCATTAGGGAAAAGATTCATGAAGTTTCATCAAGGTTTGGGGATACTACAATGTCTTTTGAGAGAGATGGGTGTCGTAGTTTCTTATTTTATGGGTTTTGTTGCTGGTTTTTCTTTCTTCTTCATAATCTGATGTGTGGGGCTACAAAATGCCTTGTAAAATCATGTTGAAAGTGATTTCAATATTGATACTCTCATCATGGTGCTTAGAAGGCTCCGTGCATACAAGTTGTTTAATAAAATGCTTCACTCAACTTTGCATAGGGGCTATTTACAAATGACGGATCTTTCTTCATAGTTTATCTTCACTTCCTTTCTTAGGCCTATTTATGGTGTGAGCATCTATCCACCATGTTGTTTCTTCTCCCGAGTGTTACACATGATGCACCCTCACCTTGTGTTTCTTCTCTCGAGTGTTGCACGTGATGCACACTCATATTTTTGAAAGAGTGTTATTGACTCGATTGTTGTTAAGTTTTTTTATGGTTGTGTACTTGAAAAAAATATTCTACTAATGAAGGAAGAGAAAGCTTCAAACTATGTTCTAACATGTTGTGCATGAGGGGGAGTTATGATCCATCTCCATTATCTTTGTATGTATTCCAAGCTAGGCATGATCAATATATATGCTCCAACTTGAGAGGAGTGTAAAAATATATGTAATTTGTGTGTTTATGTGTGTGTTTTTTTGTACCCTAGTAGAGCACTATAACTTTTCCTTCATACTAATATGTGTGTGTTAGTCTTTTGACTAAGCACAACACAACAAGTTCTTGCCCTAGCCATTCCCCTCCCCCTCTTCTCTTCCTCTATCATTTCTTCTCTACATTTCTTCTCTATTAAATATATCTACCATTCCATTGTCATCTGATGACTATGCTAACAGTGGTCCCGAGATCAACCTGTCATTTGGTACCCATTATAGTATTCACGAATCATATAAAAGCCTGACACCTAATTCAAAAAAGCTAGAGAATACCCATAGCACTATTAGTTCGAGGAAGAAGTCTAAGATATGGTATCCATGTGATGTTCTTGGTATATCGATAGAGCACAAGACAAATTGTCCTTAAGTCAGTTGGCCTTGTCAATGACATAGGGAAAGAACATGTCACAGATGTCTCGAGTTATAATTGCACTGAATCAGGTGGAAGGACTATCAAATAATGACTTCATCTTCACACAAGGTTGAATTGGCTCCAAATGTTGATCTAAGCCCACCAAGTCATTGTTATGTAACAAGTTTGATATTGTCATCAAGTTTAAGCTAACTTTTTGTTGTTGTTATTATTACTTTTTTTATTAGTTGGTTGAGGATATTGATGGTATAAATAGGAAACTCTTATTGACATGTTTGAATATCAGGTTTGCTGTGTCCTATGTGTGACGATACGGATTGCATGAATAAGTTGACAAGTGAAACATTTTGTGAATATTTGCATAGGCTCCGATTGACACGACCTCAGATTATGCCTTTGTAGGAGGTGACATAGGTCCACCATCAAGACGTGTTTCATGGGTATAGTGGTTATATATGATAGTTACATTGGTACACCTTGGCATAAAGAGTACTCCTTGCTAGCATGTTACTTATGATATAGGTTAGTAATATTTTGAACCTCATTTTTTTAATTTGTTGTGGTGGGTGACATGTGCATGATTAGCATTTAAACTAGCTATGTTATTTTTCTCTTTATCTAAGTTTTTTTTTTCAAAAAGGTAAGAGCACACCACCTTTAATTTTGTTAATATAAAAAACCTATACAAGGATTCGGTCTGGTGCCACAAAAAGAATGAGTCACCCCTATCATATAATCTCAATGCAAGGCCAAAAAAAAAAAAAACTAAAAGCAAAACTAATATATACACTACAGACCCTTGTTCTACCCATTCACCATGGTGGGTCTCCTCAAGGAGTCAACCATTCGCAACATCCCCAACCCTGCATCATCGAGGGCCACCAAACCTCAAATCTCTTGTGGGAGCTCCTCCCGATTGCAAGAGAGGCAATTTGAGCTCCCACCGCTTGCAATCCTAGCTAGCCCACCTGCCACTGAATTGCCTTACTTAAGATGTGGGATATCTTGAAATCAAGAGCCAACCTCAAGCGAACAATAGCCCTGACATTATACTATACTCTCCGTAGAACTAGAGCAAGGGGATTCTAACTCCATAATAACATTTATTAAGCCTAATTTGATTCACTTGAAGACTGTGTCTAGCATAGCCTAGGCTTCTGCGACGTCCATATTAGAAACTCGACCATAGGCGTGATGATAGGCAAACATGATTTTGCCGGAATGATCTCTACATACTCCCCCGCTGCCACCCTCACTAGGATTACCACGAGAAGAACCATTTACATTCAAATTGAGCCAACCTAGGGTTGGTCAGGACCATCTGATAACCTAGATTATATTCTTCTTGCTTGAGATGGGCTGGAGTCCAGGCGTCCCCAAGCTAATTTTCTCACATAACAACTGCTTTCAAATACCCTTAAGGTGGGAACCCACTTTCTTGAGCCATTTAGAGACCTTAGCTATTACATCCCTACTGAGACCAGCTTACCTTCAAATTTTTTGGCATTTCGCCCCAGCCAAAGCTCCCAAATGACAAAATAATGCACCAGACCATAAAGAGATTTAAATATTACATGGTATATCTACATGTTATCACACTCTAAAAGCCATTGTTCGATGCAGATTAAATGATTATGGCCAACGCATTTGTGTTTACTTAATCTCCTCTTTATTTTTCTTTCATCTCCCTCCACTCACTGTGATTTATGATAACCATCATTGTATATAGTTACCATTCAACTTATTGTATCAATTTATTATCACACCGAATTGTAACCAGTTCGTATGTTAATGCTAACTGATATAAAATATCATCATTTTGTAAGGGGATATGGGGAGGTATTACTTAGTATTTTTAGGTAGAAATCTTACAATATATGTGTAGACACCCCACTCAAAAGAAGAACCAACAACTCCTTGAATTCAGCTATGCTTCAATAAAACATGTCTCTATATGACTCAATATCCTTCGGATGACCATTCAAGTTAAATAGGATGCATTTCAAGCAGGTCATGGAAATAACCGATGGATCATATCGGCAAATCAGGGGCCCGACCCATCCAATCTTGACCATACTATCGAGAACCCTCGGAGACCCGAAATATAAACCATTGCGATAAAACCATCACCATTACAGTAAAACCATCTCAGGCCAATCCAAAAGGCCTTAAAATTTCAAATGGATCAGATAGAAAGGGTCCTCAGTGCAACCAAGACATGATTAATGGACCGAATTGGCGAGCCCACAACTTGATGGTATCAAATATCGACCAATTATATAGGTTTTATAAAAACTTTGAATGCACATAGCTTTGATCAAATCACGTTTGCCAGACTCCAATGATATTGAAAATCCAAATCGGTCGGATCGAATGGATCCCAGGAACTCCCAAAGACAATCACCGAATACGGTTGGCCAACGCCTAATCCATTGAAGAACAAATCATGGCCACTCATGTTACCCCCCTGAAACCCTAAAATCTTCGTAGGTAGCAGCTATTCTGCAAGAAAAGATGAAATGCACAACTAGCCCAGTTGTACAAAGAAACCTCCTTTGGTGTAGTTCATCATTACCTAATTTGAAAATCCACGGTATGCAAAAAGAGTACCTATAGCCTACAGCCAACCCTTGAATGGCCAGCTAAAGGCCTATTTAAACAGCATAGCAGCAAGCCTTTCGGGGAGGACGAAGGTGATTATGTGTGAAAAGTTGAGAGTGAAAGAGAAGCAAGGGGCGTTAGTCAATTTGGCAGAGCCAGTCTTAGGTGTTGCCGACTCCGAGTGCCAATTTGCCCCAAGTCTTCTAAAAATCCCAATAAAAAAAAAAAAGGCCAGACTACGTCACTACCCTACCCAACTCGAGAATAGAGTTAGAATCAGAGACATCCAACGATCTCTTTGCAAAAAAAGAGTATCCAGTCTCCCATTTTCCTTCTCACATCTCAAATCAAATTACATTCAATTCCACGCATTTCAATAACATCAACAGGCGCATTTTTTTATTTGTTCCTATAATTCTCCTCTCTATCTACATTCTCTTTTTTATTTTTACTATTGCCTACATGGGGACTTAACCCTATAAAGTAAGGCTATGTGTTATATGTATTTCTTTGCCTACCTGAAGTCACGAACTTCCCATAAACTAAAAACCGCACATCATGCCGGCAAAAAACGTTGCTTAACCCTTTCTTCGTTTTTTTTTTTTTTTTTTGTCACCAAGGCCATTATCCTGAATCCGTGGTCGTAAAACAACCATTGAAGTTACTCAAGTTAGAGAATTCTTAAAATTCTCAAACCCCAAAAGCAATTATGTAGTTCCTAGTTGACCGTGGATTCAAAGCTTATTTTGACTAGTGACAACTCCAATCAAATGTAATATATTTGAATCGACCCCACTTACACCATGTTCAAAAAAAAAAAAAAAAGTGGGGCTGCACATACGCCTCAAAATACGTACATGTACATCTTCTTCAAACTGGTAGATTGTGTCCATGTTTTTACTGAAGAATGTACTTTATATTTGGTGCAACATTTTTTTAGTCAACTATTTCCATCTCTTTTACACCCAAAAAAATTTTAGCCACTATATCTGAGTCACACTTCAGTATCCAACCATTGTACTTTTGCCATCAATGAAGAACACAAGTATTTCCGTATGTTCAACAAACATAAGAACTGCAAATGTAGCTACATTCAGGGATAAGTAATGTAATTTGAAATGGTTACTCTTTTACCCTACATTAGTACTGTCTAATAATTTACAAAACAAACCGCTCTAACGGGTTATTCATCGGGTTGGTGAGGACTGTAAACATGTCATTTCCAAATATCTATGCAGTACACTCATCAAGTGAGATATGTGTACGTCTGGTATGGACTGCTGGACTTTTTCTTTTTTCTTTTTTCTTTTTTAATTATCTATTTTTACATGCAAGTTTATGAGCTGGACAACTTTACTAGTCCATGGCATTTTTAACATGTACCCTACTATATGAATGGTGTGGATAGCCAACACGTGTGGCTACGGCAATTCTCGATCCTTCATACAAGGGTCCTCCCACTCAATCGCGACCGTGTTTGGATAAGAGGATTGCACGGGAAACAATTGGTTTTCTCTTGATTACATTTACGGCGGTTTGGATTGCAAAGAACCATGGATTCCACATAGTAATTATTAGACTTTTCCATAATTAGATACAAGGTCGTTCTAATAAGATATGGAATTCCTACTTTTTATCCGAGTATCTCATCTTTTTGGGATTCCAGTACTTATTACAAATATCCAGGTCCACATCTTGGACATGATTCCTATTATCCAAACAGGAAGATCACATGTGATTTAACCCAAACACACACATGACACAACTAAAATTAATAAAAATCTTAACAACTCATGATTCCAAACTGCACCAAAAATTCAAATAAAAAATAAAAACTCGTAGAAGTCCATCAAATCATCATCAATCCAATAATCTCACCACACACGCGCGCGCACACACACACACACACACAAACAGAACTAGAACCCAAACAAAAGGAAGAAAAAGAAAAGAACTGAGATAGTGAAGTGTTGAGAAGAACATACCATCTCCATCCTTATCAAACATGCCAAACGCTTCTTGAAATTCAGAAACTTGTTCATCAGTCAAAATACCCGCCATGCTATATTTTCCTCTAAAACAAGGGAAAGATAAAAGATAAAAGACCTTAGATCTGCAGAGAGAGTGGTGATATAGACAGAGAAGAAGCAACGGAAACCAGAGAGAGAGAGAGAGAGAGAGAGAGAGTGGAAACCAGAGCGAAAGGTCGCTGGAAAGCTACCAGAATCTTTAATGGGTTTTTTCTGTAGGGTCAGGAAGGGTAGTGTGTAAATATATTTTTAAACATTTTTTCTTCTTGTTTTGAATGGACTGGCGAAGTACAAAATGCAATTATAATACCCTTTTAAGGAAATTGTGAAATTTCTCAAAGTGGGCCTCGTTTTTCTTATTTTTCCTTTGTTTTTTCTTATGTTTTAGTGTTTTCTACGAAAAGGGATTCAGTTGTTTGGTGGCCTTTGTGTTTATCTTTTCTCAGTGCGTTCTCTGCCAGACATAACCGCCATTGATTTAACATTTCAAAAAGGGCAATAATAAAGGTAACTGGCACGTGCATATCAAGGTAGACACCATTTCAGTATACATGGCACGTGTGTGAGATCAGATGCGTTAATTAGGTGGGGCCCAACTTGAATTTTCTCTGGTTCAAATTTTAGACTGGTCTAGATGTCTGAAAGGCCACAGGCGTAGATTGATATGGACCATGGGTCCTTGTTTTCTCTAACGGTGAAGTGTGGGTTGGTATGGACCATTGGTCCTTGTGTTCTTGGAATAGTCAACTAGGCCGAGCCGGAGGAGCATACCTGATGAATGGGCTAGATAGTTTACACGTGTGGCAGATTTGCACCCGCGGCATGAATCTATTCAGTCTATCGAGTAGAAGCTGCGGTACCTATCCTTTGATCAAGATATTTTTGGAGTCGTGCAAACCATGCCAAGAAAACAGTGTTTCTTGCTTCCTGGAAACTTTACGCGGGGAATATTGTATTTTTAGTGTTAGGTTTTCAACGAGGCCTGTTTTCAGATTAAATGAAGATTTTCTTGAATAAAATTCTTCGTGAATATGAGCACATGCCACATTTTGCACACGTGGGCTCCTCAACTGCCAAGATGAATAGTTGCTCATGTGACACACAAGGCACATGTAGCACATTGGCATGTTTGCATAGGTGCAATAAGGGCGTGTTTGGCCGGGCGGATTGGAAGGGATTGAATGGTATTAGGGTGGATGGCATCACTTTCAAAGTAATGATGGCTGCGTCAGTGAATTGGTGCAAGATCCATGGGATTGTTATATCCCCATATTAGATCACCAAGTCTGCTTGGCACGCCCGTCTTCTAATCCGTCAAACCAAACACGTCCAAGGCAAAATTGAATGGGATTAGGGTGCATTGGATGGATTTTAAGGGCCTTTTTGGCCGGGCAGATCCCGTGGATTTAGGAGGAATGGGATTGCGATATCCCACCCGTCCATCCCATGGGTTTATTTGGGTATAGGTCTATAACCCGTGGAAGGCTATTGTCCCACAGGATTCATCTCACTATTTCAATCTATGGGTGAGGGATGTAAGATATCCCAATGGGATTCGCTGTCATCCCGCCTGCGTCCTCGAGCCGATCTCATTAAATTTTCTATCATCCCGTCGTATGGAATGACGGGATGGAGGTGAGTAGGCCATCATGAAGAAAGAGGAAGATGACGAGAGAAAATTTTCTGGCGCGAAGGACGCACCAACCAGGTATGTGTACAAATACCGGGCCATGGTGCTCGTCTTCCTCACTGTAATTTGGTGGTGGTGAAGATGGGACGAGGTACGTATTTCCTTCCTAATTTCTTACCTGATGCTTTCCTGAAAGGCTCAATTTCTTCATGCATGCTGGTCCGACTTCCCATTTTTGATAGAAAATCGAGCCTTTTGCCTCATGCATGTGTTCCTGACCTTCTAAATTGAGGGATTTCACTGTTGTAGACATCCTAACAGTGGTTCCGCAACACGCATATTGGTCCGACTACCATTTTCTAGTAGGAATAGGGGCTTTTGCATCCTGCATGTGTTCTTGACTTGTTATTTTAAGGATTTCATATGGCATAGATATCTTAACAGTTACAGCGCAACATACATGTCGGTCCGACTACCAATTTCTGGTAGGAATTGGGGCTTGTACCTCCTGCATGTGTTCTGCACTTCTATTTTGAAGGATTTCATAGTTGTTGTTATCCTAATGGTTGTTCCGCAACCTACATGTTGATCTGAATTTTCTATTTTTGCTAGAAATTGGGGTTTCTGCCTCTTGCATGTTGTGATCCCCTGTTATGAAAATAAAAATGTATTCTAGACTGTTATTTTGACGGATTTAACTGTTGTTTATTTCCGAGGCTATATTCATATACTTTTTACTTGTTATATGATTATAGACTTGCCACCCATTTTATTTATGTCTATGCAACCTTTTGAACAAATGATTTCCCTCTTTCAATTAATTTTTTTTTTCATTCTAATTTTCTTTTTTTCATTTTTTTCGTGCCTTAAACAATGAAAATGAAATGGAATGGATGGTTTATATTGGTTCTCTATTTTATTCTTCAAGACTATGTCAATTCATCTCTAGAAGTAAATAAATACTATTTTCTAAACAGTGTATGATCTGTTAACTATTGACAACAAGAAATGAAGAATATATTTTTTCTATTATTTTTGTTACAGCAATGTCTTCATGGGTCTTAAGCTTTTTGTGAAATGTTGTGAAAGTAGATGCTTTTTTTTAAAAAAAACAAAGTTGTCTATACTGAGTTATGGAACCGGGCTGCTAGGTTCTTTTGCACTGCATCCAATGTTCTGAAAATGCTTATTGATTTTATCAACAGTAGTATATACTGACGTGTTATTGTCGATTTGGATTAAATTCATGGCAATTTCCTTTAAACAGTTCTACATTCCACAGATAAGTAGAATTGGTTCAAAATTAGTTTAAGATTTGGTTGTTTTTCCTGTTTTATAAGTACAATTAGATTGTTAACAGCCATCTAATTGTTGGCAACCATTATTTGTTTGTTCTTAGGCCAGCAATTAGATGGTCCCTGAGATTTGAATTCAGTCAGTTCTATCTGCCGGTCTTGATTTGTTAGTGGTACCAAAAAAAAATCTATGGGGCCCACTGTGATGTGAAAATAACATCTGATTTGTTTATCACATGCACCCTCTCATGTTTCGCTAGCTGCCAAAGTTAAGGCCAATTGAAAATTCAAGAGTGCCACACCATTAAAATCCTTCCAAATTGCCTGTGGAGCCCACCCTTTTTACAAGCCATCCCATCCATTTAGATATGCATGGACACCCCTAAACAATCAAGCTATTCCAAAAGTCAGGCAAAGAGCGAAAAGTGGCTTAAAATCAGGATTTGAAACTAAGTAGGATATCAATTTGTAAGTAACATGATTACATTTTGAATTCCAGTCCCTCAATATGAATGAGAATTGAACTGTGAATTCCAGTCCCTCGGTTTCATTTTCAGTTTCATCTTTCAGATTCACTTGAACTGTGATATGCATTTAGTCTCATTTTCAAATTCAGTTTCAGTTTCAAATTTTCATTTTGACATTCATTTTGATATGGTATGGCTGCTTTGTTTCATGTCTCAGTTTTATATTTGAGATCCACTCGTTTATATGTCTAGTCTTAGTTTCACATAGTTTCAGTTATTGAATTGTAAACATGTGTGCACTGTTATATATTATTGGTTTCAAGTTTCAGTATCAGATTCAGAAACTTGGTTTGAGATCCTGCTTAACATACTTCATGTGTTTAGTCTTAGTTTCAAATTCAGTTTCATTTTCAGTTTCAGATTTCATATACAGTGTGAACTTCTATGGCTGTTTATTTTCATGTTTCGGTTTCATTTTCAGTTTTGTCTTTCAGATTCACTTGAATTGTGATATACATATAGTCTCATTTTCAAATTTAGTTTTAGTTTCAAATATCAGTTTTGAGATTCATGTTGATATGGTATAACTGTTTTGCTTCATGTTTCATTTTCAAATTCAGTTTTGAGATCCACTCGTGTACATGATTAAAATCATTTTCATGTTCGCAATCAGTTTCATATTACAGATATTATTTGCACTACTATATATTTTTGGTTTCAAGTTTCAGTATCAGATTCAAATACAGAATTGAGATCCGGCTTGAACTGGTTTATGTGCTTACTCTTAGTTTCAGATTCAAATTCAGTTTCGGTTTTAGATTTCATATACACTGTGAACATTTATGGCTGTCTATTTCCATGTTTCAGTTTCATGTTCACTTGAAGAATATTAATCTGAATCAGCTTGAACTGCTTTATGTGTTTAGTCTCAGTTACAGTTAAACTCAGTTTCATTTTCGGTTTCAGTTTCATATTTCGGATCTCATGTTGAACTGCTATAGATGTTTACATTCAGATTCAGATTCGGTTTCAGTTTCAGATATAAGGCTGAATGTGGCCCTACCATGGATGTTTACAATCATTTTCACTTTTAGCTTCAATTTAAGATTCAGTTTTCGGTATTATTTTCAGATTTATGTCTGAATTTGGAACTGCTATAGATGTTTATATTCAGTTTCACTTTCAGTATCAGATTCAGTTTCAGATTTACGGCTGAATTTGGACACAGCTATAGATGTTTACATTCAGTTTCACTTTCTGTTTCAGCTTCAGATTCAGTTTCATATTTCAGATACAGTGTGAACTTCTATGGCTGTCTATTTCCATGTTTTAGTTTCATTTTCACTTGAAGATTTCAAATTCAGTTGAACATGATAAGACACGTTTAGTGTCATTCTCAAATTCGGTTTCAGTTTCAAAGGGTTTCATGTTGAAGATTTAATGTTCATATACATGTATTCGTAAAGGGTTTATTCCGAAGTTTCTGTTTTAGTTCTGTAAATTCAGGTTACGAGATCTACTACCTTGATTTCCAGAAATTCATCGCACACTGCCTACTTTCAACTGATATCCAGGTATGTACCACCATTAATGGTATTCTTTTCGGTAGTAGATTTAAAATGTGTTGGTCCATTGCCTGATTGTCTACTCCATACATTTGGAATGATCATTTTAGGCTATCTCACTAATAACTAGGAATATCCAGTGCCAATTTTGGCCCACGATAATAACTAGGAATGTTTTAGGCTACCTGAAACATTTACTTGACCACCTAAACAGTTTGGAACTAATACTTGGATCATTAGACAAAAAAAACAAAAAGGCTTCGTTTATCCAAGTGGGCCACATCATATACAGTACATGGCGGACGGTGTGCTTGGTGTTTATTTGACATACAACCTATTAATAAATTAACACAGACATTATGGCCTATAGAAGATTTTAATGGTAAGCGTCAGTCTCCCACTGTTTTCTTTGGTGGGGATCCACTGGATCTATGGATGTAAAAGAATTTATAAGATAATTTAGAGTGCTTTGAAAATAGAATACAGCTCCAATTAGTGATGTAAGTGTTTTATACAATCGACATCCATCAGGTGTAGGTGCATAGTTGGATCTAGAATGTCTAGTGATGAGGAAGAAGGATCTGAAATGTCTATTGATGAAGAAGAAGGATCTGGAATGTCTAGTGATGAGGAAGAAGAGATGGAAATGGTTATTGTGATGCAAACGATGTCAGCTTGCGTAGCAGCCATAGGGGAATACTGTTGCCGATACTTGTTGAGACAACCGGCATGACATGGAGATGATGAGCAGGCGATGTTCATCAACTCTATCATTCGGGCGTCAGACGTGGAATGTCTATCTCAACTCAGGATGAGTCGAGATGCTTTCCCCGAGTTGTATACTACACTTCGCGAGAAGACACCTCTGTGCGACACTCGTCATGTGAGTCTAGAAGAACAGGTGGTTATATTCCTCCATACCGTAGGCCACAATGTTTGCAATCGGGTCATAGTGCACAAATTTATTCGATCCGGCGAAACCGTTAGCCGTCACTTTAATCATGTATTGGACGCAATTGTATCATTATATCCGGAGTTTGTTAAACAGTCAGGTTCAGAAACACCATATGAGATTCAAAGAAATATCAGTTGGGATCCATACTTTCAGGTATCATTTTCATTGATAGCCAATGTATATATACGTTGTTGTTATCATACCCCTAATAACAAATCATACACTAAAAGAAATTTGATGAAATGCATCTAGGATTGTGTTGGTGCAATTGACGGGACACATACCTGCTCAGGTCCAGGCTACGGATCATGCGAGCTTGCGCAATCGGAAAGGATTCCTCTCACAAAATGTGCTCGCGGCATGTTCATTTGACATGAATTTTCTTTACGTATTGGCCAGTTGGGAGGGTTCAACGTCGGATGCGAGGGTGCTACACAACGCTCTAACCCGAATAGATGATCCATTACATGTCCCGCATGGTATGGTTAGATTTTCAAAGATTATCCATCCATTTAATGCTTGAGAAATATTCGAGTGTCCATTTGATAGAACATTCATTCAACTGTGTAGGAAAATATTATGTTGTCGATGTTGGATATACATATTCACCTGATTTTATGGCTCCATACTAGGGCGTGCGATACCACTTATAAGAGTATCGAACCAGGAGAGCGCCTGTGAACATGAATGAGCTGTTTAATTATTGTAACGCCCTAAAAATCGGGGGTCGAGCATAAGCTCAACTCCCAAGTTCCAACGCATCACTTATGCAACATAGATAATGATGATTAAATGTTGTCTGTATTAGTGCATTAAACATGAGTGAGATTATACCAAAATAGCATATCATACTCCAGAGACAGTTAATTTACGCAAGCGGAAGACTGTGATAAGTATATAAAGCATATAAGTGATTGCACGTCTCCTGAGTATGATCGTTACCAGGTTACATAATTACATGTTTGGTTCCAAAATATACAAAATGATAAAATGTAATGTCTTCAAATCTATATCCCTATAGCCCTGGTGACGCAACTCCTAGTCTACATAGACCCGTCCGAGAGTTGTAAATAAGAGAACTCCTCCTCATCATCTTAATAGTCAGGCTCTGCTTCGTAAGCATCGCCATCACCTGCAGTTAAGACAGAGTCTGGTTGGTGGTTTTAAAACACCGTCCCAGAACGTGGGAGTGAGCGATCAACTCAGTGAAGCTATAAATCAAAGGTTAACATGTTATCAGTTCAATCAAACAGTAATGATAAAGCAGTACAACAATCATGTCCTAAGTACTCTTGTTAATGCAAGAATGATATGTGATAATGATGTATGCCCTCGCCTGCACTCCCTCTGTGACATCATCCCATGATCGCGGCATGCAACACTCCTGTTGTGCTCAACTCCAACGCCAAAGGCACATGCAATGCGGTGCATGTGTGTGATTAGCCAAGTTCTTAATTAGGCATATTCATACAGCAGGATTGGGAAGCTAAGGCACCTCCCTTTATATCATTTACTCAAACAATGATCCATCTAAGGTCGTCAATCCTAGCTAATCTCATACGATGGCAATTCTAGGTCGCTACGGAGAGGCTCGTCACCGTCAGCACAGGCCTAATTTATACCGAAGTAACTACGAAAAGGCTCATCGCCTTAGCGTAGTCCTAGTGTATACTCAAGGTCACTACGGGCTCGTCACCTGATCGTAGGCCAACAGTTCGAATACAATGTCCCATACCACCGTATTCGGCTCACGAGTTAGTTTGCTCACTGGACACTACGGGGAGGCTCGTCGCCCCGGCGTAGGCCAACAGCTCGACCACAGTGTCCCATACCACCATGCACGGCTCATGAGTCTTAGCAGATCAAGGTTCCAAGGTTAAACGGGCTTTTCACTGGTGAGTTTGGAATCTTAGATTCAAGCAGTAGCGTCCAAACATGGTGAACATACATTGGGCCAATCGGGTTACTTAACAAGCTCGACCAGTAAGAGCGTACGATGAATTAGTCGACAAGGAGTGCATATGCACCCCTTGTGGCCTAACCACTGTCGATAATCAGCATACCACTCGAAATCCTCGAACATATCCATCGTGGCTAAACAATTCGACCACCGATTGTCTGGACTACATCGTAGCCCCAATCACATCCAACCCAACAAGCATTCATAAGTGACAGTAAAACAGCATGTGACAACCAATTTCAGTATCGATTTCATTTAAGCATTTCGACACAGCACATATTGCACATGTTATCCTGCATAGGCATTCACACATAAATCACGTAGTAGCAAGATAAATTACATAAAGGAAACTGTAACTATAGATGAGGGAGTTGAGAATCCTATCTCAACACCCTCATTAAATACATCACATAAAGCATTTTCTCATTTAGGCATTTTATCAAACACTTAGACTATACATATTATATACATGTAATAAGTTAGTTAAATCACATATGATAGCAAATCCTTTTACATGGGAGTTGCCACATGTACAACAATCATGTATAGTTAAGTATTGTCATGTCAAGCACGAATCATAATTCTATATTCAATCAAACATTTCAACAAACACACAGAATGCATTATTCCAACATAGTACACACACACATATATATATATATATATATTATATGAAAAACATCGTAACTAAGCACATGGGGTAGCATTCAAGTCAGTCATAAATCATTAACTGACATTGAAAGCCTTGAAAATCATAACCTAAATATTTATAGTCCGCACCTTTCGCCTGTAAACTCGTAACAAACTCAGTTTATACACTAAGTCTTTGTCAACGGCACAACGACAACCTATAGCATGAAATAGGTTAGCTATTTCGCCATTTACTCTATTTGAATCCCTAAAACATATTAGGGTTAGGATTTCTTACCCAAGAATGGAGTCGAAATCATCGGGATAGCGATTAAGAAAGGCTGATTCAGCCGTGGAGTGACGGGATTGAATTTCAGGAACAAACCCTCACTCTCTCTCTCTCTCTCTCTTCTCCTCACTTTCCTCTTCTCCTTTCTCTCTTCTCTCTCTTATGGTTTTCCAAATTCGTATGAAATGAGAGAGGGATAGGTGAAGGGCCTTATATAGGCTCAGAACTGACCTCAATGGCCCCAAGGCTATGATATACTTAGGTTATAGCCAAAAGTCATCTGTTTCGGCTCAATGGAGCACATCTGGAGGCCCCTTTTCTGCGTACGGTCAGAAGAAAGTTCCCTGGCATCGGATCTATGCCAGGATAAGTTTTCAGTCTGATCGGATTTGTGGATCGACTGTGGTGGACCATTTTCAGTTCAACGGTCATCGATACTCGATCAGGGCCACAAGCACACTGACATGTATTGAAAATTTTTTCTGATCCAAGGGTGTAATTGGGTCAGATTCTGACGGTCCAAAAACCTTAGAATTTGGCCTGTAAGCGAATAGCCCAACTCACTTAAATCTGAGTTCATTTCTCAAAGGTATTCGCGTTTCTCACACACTTCGCTTCGGGCTAAAGTTGTGCATTTCTGATACTATCTGGACTTGATTTCCGAGATGGTTGTCAGCCCAGTAAGGTGGTCATATTCTATAGTCTCGCGGTAATCGGACTTTCGACGTGCGTATAGGTCTGATACGAAGTTTCAAGCTGCTCCCTAGAGCAACTGGGTTTTGAGATTGATCTTATATTTTTAGGTAATGTAGCATTAACGATTCTACTAGTTTTAGGTCTTGCAGTTCGTATTTAAAGTGGTTCAAGCGAATTTCACAGCTAATCTAGTTTAGCACTTAGTTAATTTCGTCTAATTTCTAAAGGATTTGGTCCTTAGTAATTTCTGCCTAAGGTGGTACTTGGGTCTTTGTACGAATTTTTCCGAGACGTTACAATCTACCCCTTTAAAGAAAAATTTCATCCTCGAAATTAGTACATTTTCGTACTCCTCGAAAATCTGAGGGTAGTTCTTGAGAACCTCGGCTTCTGTTTCCCAAGTAGCCTCCTTCTCAGTGTGGTGTGTCCATAATACCTTCACCAGCAGAATAACCTTACTACGCAGCACCTGCTCCTTCCTATCTAGAACACGCGTCGATCGCAGTACATAAGTAGTGTCCTCACTCAACTGTACCTGCTCCCATCTGATAATGTGGGAAGGATCAGGAGCGTATTTCTTCAGCATAGATACGTGAAATACGTTGTGCACGCCTGCGAGTGGTGTGGGCAGAGCAAGGCGGTACGCTACCACCCCCACTCGATCCAGTATTTGGAATGGGCCAATGAATCTCGGTGTGAGTTTCCCCTTCTTCCCAAACCAAAGGACTCTCTTCATGGGGAAAACTTTCAGAAACACATGGTCCCCAACCTCGAACTCTAGCTGTAGCCGCCTCGTATCGGCGTAACTCTTCTGTCTACTCTACGCTGCAAGAAGTCGACGCCTGATAATGTCAATATTCTCTGAGGTTGCCTGTACTAAATCTGGGCCTATCAAGCTCTTCTCGCCAACCTCTGCCCAGCAATGTGGTGCTCTACACGGACGCCCATACAGTGCCTCGTAAGGAGTCATGCCGATACTAGCCTGGAAGTTGTTGTTATAGGCGAACTCTGCATAAGGAAGACAGTCATCCCAACTGTCCTTGAAATTTAGTACACACGCTCGCAACATATCTTCCAACACCTGATTCACCCGTTCTGTCTGCCCGTCAGTCTGTGGGTAGAACGCGGTACTAAACTTCAACTTCACACCCATTGCTTCCTAGATACAAGTCCAGAAGATAGATGTGAATCACTTGTCTCGGTCCAACATGATCTCCATAGGAACTCCATGCAGACGTACCATCTTCTTGATATACAACCTGGACAAATCGTCTGCCGAGTTCGAAACTCTAATAGGGAGAAAATGGGCCGATTTCGTCAACCGGTCCACAATCACCCAAATGGAATCATGTCCTTTCCTCATCTTCGGTAGCCCTAGATGAAATCCATAGAGATGAAGTCCAATTTCCATTCTACTATGGGCATGGGCTGAAGTAATCCTGGAGGTCGGCGATGCTCCGCCTTGACCTGCTGGCACGTGAGACAACGGAACACATAATCTGCTATATGGGCCTTCATGTTATCCCACCAGTAGAGCACTTCATGTCTCTGTACATCTTCGTACTGCCAAGATGCATCACCATCCTCGAATTGTGAGCGGCTTTGAGAACCTCCTTTCTCAAGTCATGAGATTTGGCACGCATAGACGACCACGATAACGTAAACCCCCATCCGTACCAACTCTCCATTCTGAGTCCTCATCGTCACTAACCCGCTTTCTTAACTCTGCTAACCCTTCATCTTCCTTCTATGCCACAATGATTCGGTCATCGAGAAGTGGCTGAACCCGAATATATGCGATGCTCTGGAACGGCTCTTCTACCGTAAGTTTCTGCTCAAAGTCTCGCACAAACTTTACCATATCCCACTCTGCTATCATCAGCAGAGTGGCAAATGCTTTCGTCTTCTTGCGGCTTAACGCGTCTGCCACAAGGTTGGCCTTACCAGGATGGTAGGAGACCTCGAACTTAAAGTCCTTCAAGGTTTCCATCCATTGTCACTGCCTCATATTCAAGTCTCTTTGGGTGAATATATATCTGAGGCTCTTGTGGTCGTAAAAGAGCTCGAACTCCTCTCCGTATAGGTAATGTCTCCAGAGCTTCAATGCAAAGATGACGGCCGCTAACTCCAGGTCATGCGTAGGGTAATTTTTCTCGTGCTTCCTCAACTATCGCGATGCATAGGCAATCACCTTATCCTTCTGCATAAGAACGCAACTCAATCCAAAACGAGACGCGTCGGTATAAATCATATACTCTACCCCTTGCTCTGGCAATACTAGCACAGGGGCAGACGTCAACCTGTCCTTCAATTCCTTAAAAACTGCTTCTGCCTTCTCACTCCAAGCAAACTTGAGATCCTTCCGTGTTAGCTGAGACAACGGTCTGGCTATCTTGAAAAAATCCCTAATGAAACGTCGATAATAAGCTATCAGGCCAAGAAAACTCCTCACTTCAGTAAACGAACCGGGCTGCTCCCAGTCCTGAACTGTGCAACCTTAGCAAGGTCCACAGCTATCCCTTCCTTGGACACCACATGTCTCAGGAACTTCACTTCTTCTTTCCAGAAGTCGTACTTTTTGTACTGCACAAACAACTGGCTCTTTTTGAGTGTATCGAAGATGGCTTGCAAGTGCTCCTCATGATCTTCCCGACTCTTGGAGTATATCAGGATGTCATCAATAAATACGATGACGAATCGGAATAGATACGGCCGAAACACCCAGTTCATCAAGTCCATGAACACCGCGGGAGCGTTTGTGAGTCCAAACGACATCACCAGAAACTCGTAGTGCCCAAAACTAGTCCTGAAAGCTGTCTTCTGCACGTTCTCATCCCTTACGCGCAACTGATGATACCCTGATTGTAGGTAGATCTTCGAGAAATATTGTGTCCATTTCAACTGATCAAACAGATCATCTATCTTGGGCAAAGGATACTTGTTCTGTACCGTCACCTGGTTCAGCCTGCGATAATCAATACACAATTGCAGTGACCCATCCTTCTTCTTCACAAACAACACAGGTGCTCCCCAAGGAGACACACTTGGTCTTATAAAGCCTGCATCCAACAGATCATCGATCTATTTCCTGAGTTCCTCCATCTCACATGGAGGCATGCGATACGATGAAATGGGTATCGCACCAGGCACAAGATCAATGGTAAAATCGATCTCGTACTGAGGAGGTAATTCAGGAATCGTCCTGACCACATCCTGAAAATCCTGAACTACTGGTGTATTCCCCAACTTCAGATCATCGACCTGCTCTAACAAGGTAGCGTAGCAACTGATGTGGTAGTACCAACTGACCTGCACTGGGAACGTAAAGGTCGTGCCCTCAGGTCTATGGGTTGTCACCACCCTAGTGTCACAATCAATCTCTTCCTTCATCTTCGTGAGCCCATCCATACCGAGAATCACATCGTAATGATGTAGCGGTGTGACCATCAGGTCAACGAGCATTGCCCTTCTCCCTAGGTCTATGGAACAACCCTTACACATCTTGGTAGAGTCTGAGAAGGTCCCTGTGGCGGTAAAGAGTCTCAACCCAACCATAAGACTAGTTTTCAACCCTAGTCGCTTGACTGCAGTGCATAATACTATAGAGATAGTGGACTCAGTGTCCACCAATAAGAAAACCGGTGTACCTTGAACACGCGCTGTGACCTCGAAGGCTAGTGGTGCTATAACTGCTGTCTCGAATGCCTCAGCTGCAAGTGAGTGCACCCGAGCCTATTGAGAACGGTTCGGCTACGGTATCATGGGTCGCTGAGGCGGCCTAAATCGAGGTGTAGGCGGTCGGAAAGATGGATGTGCTAGTATTGACCATAGAGGTGGAGTTGTGAGAGGTGGTGGCATCTGACAGTTGATCCTCTGAGGGAGTGTAAAGTCGTTGTCCCTCATCCTGGTGAAACAGTATGTGTCAGCATGGCCCGACCTGTGCAGTAAGTGCACCATATATCAGGTCATCTCGGCTGTGTCGGTGGAGCCGTAAGCCTAGGAGGCGAGTCAGTACGGTGCCTCTTGCTGAGGAATGGCCTGCTCTGCAACTCTAGACACGGCCTAGGGACCATAGGCACACGTGTACGGGATAATCTATCCCCATCCTGCTCCACTCACAAAGACATGCCCACTAGCTCAACATAGGTGGATATGCTAGCGCAACACATCTTCGAGCATATCTCGGGTCGTAGACCCTCAGAAAATCGCCGCATCCTCATCGCTGATCTGTCAATATCAGAGGAGCATATTTGGCTGACTCCGAGAACCGGTTCTCATACTATGCCACAGTCATCCCTCCCTGACGGAGGTAAAGAAACTCACTCTCCTTCTCATGATGATAAGTGAGGGGAAAGTACTTCTCATGGAAGCAGGTCTCAAAAGCTAACCACGTCCATACGTATCCAATAACAATAGTCTGAAGGACACTGTCCCACTAGAGGCTGACCTCCTTCTCGAACATATAAGTGACCAGCTCCACCTGTGGTACACGTTATAAGTGAAGATGTGGTAGAGCAGGCGGAAGTCGCCGGTCATATTGGATGCTAGGAGGCTATTGTTTAGATTCCAGTGGGCCAGTTGGCCACAAAGGAATCGCGTGCGGCGATCCCTTTCACGTGCACTCTTAAGACTCTTCTCACTAACATGGACTTCGTCAAGCGGCACTCCCATGATTTAGGCTATTAAGCCGACATCGACTGTGGCGTCCCGCCTTCCCACGAGAATTTTAAATTGCAAGGGCTCCGGTGTTGGCTCTCGAATATGGGCATAGAAGGCTCGGATAGTGCCCACATTCGTACGAGACTTGTCCTCAAATATAGGATCCCACCCGGCATCCACCAGGCGGTCCATCACCAGATACTCCCCGAAGAGCTTCTCATCCATGTGTGCTTCAAAAAGGACCCTACAGCCCTCAAATCTTCCATGGGACAGATCCGCCAGTAGAGCTCTCTCGAGGGGAGCCTGGGGATCGAGGTCCCGCTTTATCCTTATCTCTCAATCGATGCTTGTACCTGTGACGGTGCCTTTCGGCCTCCTTGAACGAGTAGAGCGGCTAGGCCCGGCTTCATCCGTTAAAGCTCTCTTCTTCCCCATGAGAGAAAGAAGCGTGGAGATGGAGAAAATATCCATTACAAGCTCGAAAAGAGCCATAGGAGCCAAATAACCTTAGAAGGAAGGTGGATTGAGAGATTTTTTGAATATGAGATACAAAGCTATGGACTTTAAGCTCAAATGTGTAGAAAAAAGAGAAAATGGGAGTAGTATGAGATAGGATTTGGAGGAGGATGATGGAAAAGAAGTATGTGGTGAAGGAAGTGAAGAAGATTGAAGAATGGAAGGGGATGTGGGAGATATGAGAGGGGTTTTGATGAAAAATGATGGAGAAGTGTATGTATTGAAGGAAAATGAGAAAGTAGGAGAATGGAGGGGAGATTTGAGAGAGAAAAGATGGGGTTTCGAGAAAAAGGGAAGCTTGGGTGTGTGTAAGAGGGGAGAGGGGAGCAAATGAAAGAAATAGGAGGGGTCTAACATGATTTCGTGGGCCCCAGAGCGTTGTATGGGCGTCGGCCTGCCAAGCTCGAGCCGGCCCGATAGGCTCAGACCGTCCAGGCGGTGAGGGCTCACCGATACGACGATGCCATCGCCGGTCCCTGGACCTTCCGGCAATGGCTCACCCCAGGGACGATGTCATCCCCCCCCCCCCCCGGGTGCTGAAAAAGTGCGGGGTCCACTTTAGGTCCCCCCATATTGCACCGTGTAGGCCCCAGACTCCATTTGAGTCATTTCGGGTCTCATTTCGCGTACTTTCACACTTTTCAATTTGTTTGAGTGTGAATATGTTAAATTAGGGTCTAAACCCTTCGATTGACCGTCTAGAATGAATGGAGGCCCTCTCGTATGGTCACAGAGGCCTACGGGCCCGAATTCAATGGTCAGTTTCGGTCGGTTTCGCCAATTGGCGAAACTGGGAATCCTATGCCAGTTTTTACATTTCAACGCTCCCTTCTAAGTCAAAGTACGTCAGTGTGCGTCATGTGACCATAACACAAGTCCAGTTTAATCTAAATCATACTCTGATACCAACTTGTAATGCCCTGAAAATCGGGGGTCGAGCATAAGCTCAACTCCCGAGTTCCAACGTATCACTTATGCAACATAGATAATGATGATTAAATGTTGTTCGTATTAATGCATTAAACATGAGTGAGAATATACCAAAACAGCATATCATACTCTATAGACAGTTAATTTACGCAAGCGGAAGACTGTGATAAGTATATAAAGCATATAAGTGATTGTACGTCTCTTGAGTATGATCGTTACCAAGTTACATAATTACATGTTTGATTCCAAAATATATAAAATGATAAAATGTAATTTCTTCAAATCCATATTCCTATACCCCCGGTGATGCAACTCCTGGTCTACATAGACCCGCCCGAGAGTCGCAAATAGGAGAACTCCTCATCATCATAATAGTCAGGCTCTGCTTCGTAAGCATCGCCATCACCTGCAGCTAAGACAAAGTCTGGTTGGTGGTTTTAAAACACCGTCCCAGAACGTGGGAGTGAGTGATCAACTCAGTGGAGCTATAAAGCAAAGGTTAACATGTTATCAGTTCAGTCAAGCAGTAATGATAAAATAGTATAGCAATCATGTCCTAAGTACTCTTGTTAATGCAAGAATGATATATGATAATGATGTATGCCCTCGCTTACACTCCCTCTGCGACATCATCTCACGATCGCAGCATGCAACATTCCTGTTGTGCTCAACTCCGACGCCAAAGGCACATGTAATACGGTCCATGTGCGTGATTAGCCAAGTTCTTAATTAGGCATATTCATACAGCAGGATTGGGAAGCTAAGGCACCTCCCTTTATATCATTTACCCAAACAATGATCCATCTAGGGTCTTCAATCCTAGCTAATCTCATATGATAACAGTTCTAAGTTGTTACGGAGAGGCTCGTCACTGTCAGCGCAGGCCTAATTTATACCGAAGTAACTATGGAAAGGCTCATCGTCATAGCATGTTATCCTGCATAGGCATTTCACACATAAATCACGTAGTAGCAGGATAGATTACATAAAAGAAACTGTAACTATAGATGAGAGAGTTGAGAATCCTATCTTAACACCCTCATTAAATACATCACATAAAGCATTTTCTCATTCAGGCATTTTATCAAACACTTAGACTACACATATTACATACATGTAATAAGTTAGTTAAATCACATATGATAGCAAATCCTTTCACATGGGAGTTGCCACATGTACAACAATCATATATAGTCAAGCATCAATCATGTCAAGTACAAATCATAATTCCATATTCAATCAAACATTTCAACAAACACATAGAATGCATTATTCCAACATAGTACACACACATGTATATATGTATGAATGTATTATACAGAAAACATCGTAATTAAGCACATGGGGTAGCATTCAAGTCAGTCATAAATAATTAACTGACATTGAAAGCCTTGAAAATCATAACCTAAACATTTATAGTCTGCACCTTTCACTGGTAAACTCGTAACGAACTCAGTTTATACACTAAGTCTTTGTCAACGGCACAATGACAACCTATAGCATGAAATAGGTTAGTTATTTCACCATTTACTCTATTTGAATCCGTAAAACAGATAAGGGTTAGGATTTCTTACCCAAGAACGGAGTCGAAATCGCCGGGATAGCGATTCAGAAAGGCTGATTCAGCGCGTGGAATGACGGGATTGAATCCCAAGAACAAACCCTCACTCTCTCTCTCTCTCTTCTCTCAGTTTCCTCTTCTCCTTTCTCTATTCTCTCTCTTAGGATTTTCCAAATTCGTATGGAATGAGATAGGGGTAGGTTAAGGGCCTTATATAGGCTCAGAATTGACCTCAATGGCCCCAGGGCCATGGTATACTTAAGTTATAGCCAAAAGCCGTCTGTTTCATCTCAGCGGAGAACATCTGGAGGCCCCTTTTCTGCGTACGGTCAGGAGAAAGTTCTCTGGCATCGGATCTATGCCAGGTTAAGTTTTCAGTCTGATCGGATTTGTGGATCGACCGTGGCAAACCATTTTCAGTTCAACGTTCATCAATACTCGATCAGGGCCACAAGCACACTGACATGTGTTAGAAACTTTTCTTAATCTGAGGGTGTAATTGGGTCAGATTCTGACGGTTTGAAACCTTAGAATTTGGCCTGCAAACAAATAGCCTAACTCACTTAAATCTGAGTTCATTTCCCAAAGGTATTCGCGTTTCTCACACACTTCACTCCAGGCTAAAGTTGTGTGTTTCTGGATACTATTTGGACTTAATTTTTGAGATGGTCGTCAAGCCCAATAAGGCGGTCATATTCGTATAGTCTCGTAGTAATCGGACTTTTGACATGCAGTACAGGTCCGATACGGAATTTCAAGCTGCTCCCTAGAGCAACTGGGTTTTGAGATTGATCCTGCGTTTTTAGGTAATGTAGCGTTAGCGATTCTACTAGTTTTGGTCTTGCAGTTCGTATGTAAAGTGGTTCAAACAAATTTCACAGCTAATCTAGTTTAGCACTTAGTTAATTTCATCTAATTTCTAAAGGATTTGGTCCTTAGTGATTTCTGCTTGAGGTGGTACTCGGGTCTTTGTACGGATTTTTCCGAGACGTTATAATTATTAACATGCACAATTACGTAATGCAATCGAATGGTGCTTTGGTGTAGTGAAAAATAGATTTCCCATATTGAAGACGGCAATTCAGTATGAGTTACACACACAAGTTAAAATTGTTGTAGCTTGTTGTGTGTTACACAATTTCATACGAGCCAGACATGAGTCTCGTGACGATTCACATTATGTTGATATATCGTCTCCTGTAGAAGAGAGTACCCCAACACTGCCTGAAGTGTCAACAAATGACGAGAGGCAATGGTTGCTGCGTGTCACTCAACAAGAAAAAGATACTTGGATTTGACTACGGGATGATATTGTTTCTCGAATGTGGGCAGATGCACACCTAAACAGTAGGAGTAGATAGTTCCATTACTTTTCTTAATGATTCTGCAATTTTACATGTTGATCGAACAATACTTAGGTGATCATAATATTAATTAATTGACTATGAAATTTTAGATAATTTGCAAATGTATGAACAAAATTTTTGATCAACAATCATCTAATCTCACAACGAAAAAGGTTGAGATTGGATGTAATTAATATGTAATTAACACGTGTTGCATGCATAGGTGACATGGCAGACCTAAGGTTTAATGATAGGTCGACACCGATGCAATCACCGGCTAGGACACCTGTGATGCCAACTTGAAGTTTGCCATGTGGGAAGACCGTCAAATCCCTCGCTGAGCCTTTGTTTCGAGCGGCTAAGATCAAATGGAGTGATGAAATGTGTCAAGTTCTTTTCAACGCGCTGTTAGAACAGGTTGCTTTGGGACGTAAGGCAGATAATGGTTTCAAGAGGGAAGCCTGCGAAGCAGCAGCAGAAGAGGTCGCGAAGCATACGGACATACTCGTCAACTGCCAGAATGTGCAAAATTGGTTGAGGTATTACAAGCGCAAATATATTGTTGTGAAGGACATACTGGCGGCTAGTGGGTTTGGATGGGATAATGAACGCATGGTGGTTACGGCCCCGGATGAGGTCTGGGAGGAATACCTTAAGATATGATTTATACAGCATGCATATTCCAAAACACATTCACAAACTCATCTATCATATGTATTTTTTGTAACTTAAATTGTAACACCCCGTACTTTCCAGTACTCGGGTGTTACCATATAACCAAACCTAGTATAATTACAACTCTAACCTAAGTGAACATTCACGTTCATCCTAATTTAAATCTGACCATTGAAAACAATCTGCACTTGTGTATCAGAACTTCCATCCGTTAATCTTTGAGACGAACCATCCAGTAGTCACATAATATTTAATAAATATATTTATTTTATTTATTATATTTTACATAAACATAGATCAGAAAAATTATAGATGTGTCTTGATAAATTACTTATCATATAGAAGTGTATGAAAACATATTATAATAAGAGTATATATATATATATATATATATATATATATATATATATATATATATATATATATATATAGTTAATGTAAAAAAATATTATGAAAATAAAAATATATTAACTAAACATGATGGATAATAATTTTACAGTATGCAATTGAATTATAAATACTAATGTAGTATTAAACATCTTCCATAAATATGTATACAAAAATCATTAGACATTTCAAAATTTATATTATTTAACAATGTGAATCTAAATATGATATTGCACAATTTTCAATTCATACGCATGTATAATATGATATTATATATTATAAATTATATAAATATGTGATCAATAGTATGTTAATATTTAAAATTTTATTTACATATGTATATGAGATTTTAAATATTGTAACTACAAGTAATACATAAAAATAATAATAATAAAATTTTATTAAGATCATAAATTAGTAATCTATTATGAAATGAGCCATTTAGACCACTTCAACCGCTGATGCCCAATCCCGGGATGATCCGACCACTAGATCATCGAGAATTCACCATTAGGGTGCGAAATTTGAGTGTACGGCCCACCAAAGCTTTGGAGCCACCTCATCTTTGGCCAAGCGTCCTAAGATAATGCGTATAGAAGAATGGATGGAGTGGATTTCATCCAAACATCTCAGTGGGTCCCACAATCATTCCGCATGTGCATGGGTCACGCACGAACTCGCAAAGGTACGAACAGAGAACACGGTCGAGACGTCTGACCCGATAATTTCCAAAAGAGGGAGGATCTCCTGCCAGCGCTAGTTCAAACGAACCGACCCCATTTCCTTCGCATTGTGGCCCACCTTCGATGCCTTGATAGGGGATCTGATCCATCCATTTGGTGCGGACGCTCCCTCTGACCAAACCCATGCAGCTTCCACTCGCATCTGCCCATGTGATTGTACACAAACTCGAGCGAAAGGTGAGTTGCGTGTGGTTGAAAAATTCCAAAAATGGAAATTCTGCCCTGCTGTTGCTAGACTAGCAACTGGGCGCGTTATTCCCTTTCATTTGCAACCGTTAGATGCAAAGCATCTCAGCCATCTATCTTACTTAGGGTTTTTCAAACGAAATTGTGGCCAGTTTCAGTTTTTGCCACCTTATTTGGAGGCGATTTCTGCTAGAGAAAATCTGGACCACTTGTTTTAGATCTGACGGTTTAGGAACGTTGGGGGGCATTATAAGAGAGGCTGGGATCGAGCGCAGACCGATCTTGCCATCCGTTCCTACAACAGCCCTAAAAAAGAGCCATTTTCTTCTCCTTCCGAACCCATCACCCAAACCGCATTAAAGCTTCGTTCTCCAACTTCCTCAAGCTCCTGTGGACCAATACAAAGTGTCCAGTAGAAGCGAAATGGGAGAAAACTTACTGGTCGGAGATTCGCCATTAAAGCTCACCTCCTTCTTTGTCAGAAAATAGCCACCATTTAGTCCTGTGGCCGTTGGATGTCCACAGGCAGGGTCCACTGGTGTTGTTGGATCTTCAGCAAACAAATAGAGAGAGAGGGAAGAAAGAAAAAAAAAAGGAGAGAGCGCGTCCGAGCTGAACCTGTTCCAACCAGGTTGAGCCTAGTTCGGGTCTGATTCATCCAGACCCGATGCTGGGTGTTGCAAAGAGGAAGATGAAGAAATAGAGAGAGAGGAGAGTGAATCAGTCGGGTGGTGGCACCCTCCGGGTTAACCCGACTCGCTGCTGACTCGAACTGAATCGAGTTGCATTGGGTAAGGCCGGGCCTGGTTTGGTCCAGTAAACCTGCTGGTGTAGGTTTGAGTGGGGAAGAAGAGAAAGAAAACAAGAACGGAAAGAAAAGGGAAACAGAGAGTAGAGGAGGAAAGGGAGAGTTGGGTCAGAGTTATGGGCTGACTCGCTGAGTCAACTAGGACGAGTTGACCATGGGACTGGCCTGGGTCTAGCTGGTGCTAGCAGAGAGAGAGAGAGAGAGAAGAAGAAAGTAAAGGAGAGAATGAGGAGAAAAGAAGAAGAAAGGGAGAAGGAGGATCGACTCGATCGGCTCTAGCCGAGTCGACCCACCGAGTCAAATCACCGAGTCGACTGGGTGAGTCCACGTCTTCCTCCATTTTGCAATTCCCTTGATTTCCCTTAGCCTTGTTGTCATTGATATCATTGTTAGCATTAATAGTAGTAGGTATGAATAGCCATTAGTAAATTCTCCATACTAATAATAGTTATTGTAGATAGATAATAACAATAATAATAATAATAATAATACCACTATTAAATCCTAGTGCTTTGTCTTGCCACGCTTGAACGTTATCATTAATAGTAGGTCGTAATATTAGATAACATCATAGCGATTATTGTTATGTTAGCTAACATGAATAATAACACTAATGCTAATAATTATTTTGTAAATATTAAATTAGCATCATAGTTAATGGTACCCCAACTAGGGTTCGAACCCTAATTATCTAGTCTAGAACTAAACTCTAGGATAAAACCCTAATTCCATATTAAAACCCTAAAAGATAACTCTAGGCTATGATCTTAAACCCTAGGTGGTATGTAGAACTTGGATCTAATGGTACAAGTTTATGACTTGTGTTAGGATCATTCAATTCTAAAGGCACAAGCACTTTGTGACACTAGTAGGCAGTTCCAAGTATAAGGTGATGATTATTTTCCTTGAGCTTTCCATCTTCTCATTAGCTTAAGTTATAGTTTTTATTTAAATTCATAACTGATATCTTCCTTTATAATCACATGTGTTAGTTGGTGGAAATTAAATTGTTGTCTTACATGCTTTATGATTATCTTGTATAATTGTTCATGCTTGTGGATTATTTGTGGATTACTTACGGAACTTAAACTGGTACATTTGTGAAAATTTCCCACATGCATGTACACCCATACTTGGGATGTAACTTGACTCTTTGTGATCGTAATGGACCTTTGACTTGGTGGTTTTTGAGTGGTGGTCTAAATGGATCATTGATATGGGCCTACTATCCAGGGTTGTTGTGCTTAATGGTCTTTTTTAGGGATGGTCTTTATCGTATGGTTTTGATATTCACCCTATGTGGCATATTTTGATACTCGCCCTACGTGGTTTTATTTGATATCTTCCCTACATGAGTTCGATGTTTTATACTGTGCAACCATGCGATGGTAAGCCCCACATATTGTAACCTGATTGGCCACTAGTCGATGGGTTTCCATTAAACATCCTAAGGTGGTAGCCTCATGAACTAGGGATGGTGGAATGAGACACTATGCCTGAGCTATCGGCCCACGCTGGGCTCTGAGCTCCTCGTAGTGACCTTTGAGCTTATTAAACCTGCTGAGTGTAATTGGATTAATAATGGACTGGCTAATCATGCATACATCGCACATACCTGCATCTATTGCTATCGTACGTGATGTACGTATTATTCCGACTGGATGATATTTTTCAGGTTCGATGATTACATGGGCGGCAGCCCTATCCGCACGGATGAACATTCCTGGGGCGTGAACGCATTGCATGGGCGGCGGCCCTGTCCGCACGGATGAGCATCCCCAGGGCATGAACGCATTCCATACATCCATGCACATAACAAGATTTGCATCATGTACTGTTTTGTATGCTTTATTTTATAACTATGCTTACCTAATGCGGCGGTGTGAAATCTTGAGGGGAGTTCACACTGAGTTGGCCACTCATCCATCAAATACATAACCATACAGGTAGCACAAATGTCTTAAGTGACTTTCAGGTTCAGGGTGATATGGAGCCAAGTACAAATGCCGGAGTTCCATGCTTGTATCTACCTCGAGGAGCTGCGCGATCTTGCGGCTTATGTTTACATCCTTATGTTATTTTTCATATATAAATCATGTGGATTCTTATAATTATTATATCGAGACATTGGTTTGTATAAGTCATTATAGGCACACTCTTGTATATTCTAAATGATAATGAAATTTTCCTTTATGCTTACTTGTCCATTCTACGCTCATCTGTTTACTCTGATAAAAGAAAAAATATATATATTTGACCATCCTTTAAGGTTAACACTCGGGTTTTTGGGAAACAGGTCGTGTACTCGGGTCCTGAAGATTCGGGTTGTTACATAAATATTTAATTTTTGAACTACAGACTCACCCGCGTGCTACACATCTCCGTGGCAAAAGAATTGATAGAATGGATGACCTTGCAGTTATCGTCGAGTCCGATCAGGCAACGGGACAATATGTGCAGGGAAGTATGACTATGGCCACATCATCCTCTCGGATTCAATGCAATCTCAGCGAGGCTTGGAGAGACGCTAAAGATGATTTTGAGGATACCATTGACCTCTCTAAGGACCACGTAGCGGACTCATCAGGCGGAAATTTTTTCATCGGAGACTCCATCGATGAAAACACACGGAACCCGTGGCACTCCTTCTCGAACTCCTGATTCTGATAGTAGCCGAGGTGGTTCCGCATCAAAGAAACGTATGCGGCCTCCTTGTCCCTGTTATGTACTCGGTACCTCTCTTAATACCGTTGCAAAGGTTATGCGTGATTTTGGCCTAGGCAAAGAGGTTAATCATACTAGTAAGGTACTTGATGTTCTTGAAGAGGTGCAAGGGTTGATCAACTCAGAGTTTATTGAAGTTCGTTAGCTGTTGAGCAGGGACAAGAAGCTGGCATCGTTCTTTGTCAGTCTCTGACTCGAGAGGCGCGTCGAGTGGTTGAAGAGAACACTCCGCGAGAACTTTAGTGATGCAGGAATTGGGTTGGTCTGACATACTGTTACCCATCGTTCTTTTGATCTGTTATTTTGTGGGAATGTAATAACTTTTTTATACATTGGTGACTATTTTACTTTTTTTTTCCTTGAATATTTTGGATTGAGACAATTGGTATACAGTGTATACCAATTTGAAGGGTGTGAGAATACTTTATTTTTGTGCTTTAATATATTTTATAAATATGCTTCCACATTCTTGTTGCTGAGCACATTAACATAGATAGAGTCACACACATCATATGGACGAAGGGTACGTACTATCAGTTATTTGAAATTCAAATCCTCCAAGTGTAATTTTTTTTTTTTGTCATGGGTCAATTTTCCGTAATTAGTAAATGCACATTTTGACCTGTTGCACCAATCTCATGCCAATAATGCACATGTCAATGCAGATGGCAAAAGAGAAATACTACATTGTTCTCGTGGGTCGTCGACCGGGCATTTATCTGACGTGGGACGATGGTAGGCTGGAGGTCGAGGGATTCAGTGGAGGGAGACACTGGGCATTCAAGAATTGGAGGGAATCGGTTTCCTGCTGGGAGAGTTACTTTGGACTGACTAGTGCACAGTTGCGGCCTGCCACAGAATTTCATGCGGTTCATGTCGCTACACATGCAGATGAGGTTGATATCCATCGTTCGTCAACTTCGTCTATCCATCAGATGACCCGGGCCATGGTTTCAAGGGCCACAGTAACTGATGATCTTGCCCCATCTTGTGGGGAGAGTTTCTGTGGACTTTTGATTGGCATTGTCGTTCTTTTCTTCGCGCTACTTATCATTATTAAATTCTAGCTGTTCAAGTTATGTAACTGAATGATTGCGATATTTTTTTTTCTTTGATTGTATGGTTTTGCTATGTTTACTTATATCAGAGATTGAATGCCTTTTTATCCCTTGATTGTATGGTTTTTATCCCTTGACTGAAGGTCAGTGCTTTGTGGGCCCCACCATGATTTATGTGTTTCATCCACACCATTCATCCATTTTTTCTAATCATTATAGGGCTTGTTCCCAAAAATGAGGGGGATATAAATCTCAGGTGGACCACACCACATGAAAACATTAGTGGTTTGGATATCCACCATTAAAATCCTCCTAAGGCCCACTGTATTGTTTATTTAACATCCAACCTGTTGATGAGATCCTACAGGCCCACGTAAGGGAAAATACGAAAATCAGCTCGATCCAAAACTTTTATGGCTACCAAAATGTTTTTAATGGTCCACGCTCATTCAACACTATTTCATGTAATGTGGTCCGTGCATGATTAGGATATACCTCCTGTTTGGTTTCATATCGTAAAATGAACATGAAAAATAGATGGACGGCATAGATGAAACACGTACATCATGGTGGGGCCCATAGAGCACGGACTACCAGCCATTGGCTGGTGTCAGTGGGAGTAGCCAATCCGTTTCCCAACGGCCCTTCCGTTTGAAGCAGTGGAAGGAATACCATCCGAGGATGATATCCGCCCGGCCAAACAGATGGGAGAGTGGATTTTTGAGGGATCACTGCAATCCCATGCCTAACCAAACATGTTTGAGTTCCCTGATCCCGGGATATGGCCCACATCCCATGGACGTCCCAAACACTCTCTCCCATGCGGTCCCAGGATTGGTCCATCCCATGAGATCCCCGACAATCCACTGACAGCACCATCATTTCCTTAAAATTGATCCCATCCCTCCTAATACCATGGGATCTGCTCGGCCAAACAAGCCCTAAGGTAATGATGGTGATGTCAATGGATTGCTAGCAATCCCACCGGATTGCTATATCCCGGGATCAGAATCCTGAGTCTGTTTGGCATGCCCAACCAATCTCGGGATTTACCTTCCAATCCCTTCCCATCCACCTGGCCAAACAGGCCCTAAGAGACAGGGTTCGATTGAATTACTAGGTATCTCAGTGCGTGGTTGTTGTAATTGCTAACAGGTAAAAATCTCTCTTTTTTTTTTTCACAATAAGCATTGTGGGTTCCCATTTTAAATGATAGTGCTTGTGTTTAGTTGGCTTGCAAGTTAGGAAAATCGTGTAATGTATTTTTTTTTTTTTTTTAAAGCATCAAAATTAAATAACAAGTGTGGCCAGCTCTATTACTTGATTAACTACTACTCTTAAAGATAAATTGTACATCGTGTGATTAAAATTGATGAGTGGATTGGATGTTATCCATGTAAGCAAATTTTGCATTTGTGTGATCCACAATTAATTTGCTAGAGAAATTAATGACCTATATTAATCATAATATGGTCATTATCCATGATCATGTGGTTCTCACCACTAACCGCCCATCCTCTGTTGGAAGATTATAACTGCCCATTCAATGGTTAGTGAAATGGACACCCATATTCAACATAACGCAAATGTTTAATCATTGATCTATACCATCCATCATATGATATTACCCTTATTTGCCTGTCAATATTAAACAATCACTTTTGTCAAATATATTAACCATCCATTCTATGGTAAGAAAAAAGGACAATCCATATTGATTATAATTTATATGGAAAATGGTTTGATCATTGACCAAGCTTATCTATCATGTTGTTCATACCCATGATCGCCTATCCCACACAAAAGATCCCTTACATTCGACGATCCTAACCATCCATTCAATGCCTGAATAAATTTATGGTCCATATTGATCATATTAGTAGTGATATTATCATTGATCTAGACCATCCATCATTTGTGTACCCTTGATCGCCTACACTTCTTTAAAATATCACTTTAATTAAATGATCATAATCCTTCCAACTAAGGCTCAGGGGAATTAGTGATCCATATTGTATGATCATTAATTTATGGCACCCACCATGTGGTCCCACCCTTCATCGCTCTAAAAATCACTTTGATTGGATGATCCTAACCACTAGTCATTGACTACAAAAAATGATAATTGATATTGATCGTATTACATATGGTATAATCATTAATGTAGATCATCCTTCACGCTGGTCATACAACTAATTGTTCACCCCTTTTTTAAAAATTACTTTGGTTGAATTATCATAATGTTTGAATCAATGCCTAAGGAAATCAATTGTTCATATTGATCATGCTACATAATGTTTCAATTGTTGATCAATAACATCCATCATGTAGGGGCCATGTTTGATTACACATCCCTCTCAAAAAATACATTGGTTTAATGACCATGAGCTCTAATCAAAGCCTTAAAAATGAATAGTTCATATTGATAATAGTACAAATAGTATGCTTAGTAATCTAATCCATCATGTGGGTCCCGCTCTTGATTACTAATTACCAATGCCATAAAAAAACCACCATTTTATTAGTCGACCATTCCTTCAACTAGAAAGCCACCCCACGATCTATCCCAAACGTAGGAGAATGAGAGCCAAATGTCACCTTTTAGAACAAGGCCCAAAGTGATGCATAGAACCATCCATGTACGTGGACCCCACACATTTCACATGTGTGATGAAG
This sequence comes from Magnolia changhungtana, assembly GCA_030180095.1. Taxonomy (NCBI): domain Eukaryota; kingdom Viridiplantae; phylum Streptophyta; class Magnoliopsida; order Magnoliales; family Magnoliaceae; genus Magnolia; species Magnolia changhungtana. The sequence continues at coordinate 14,759,292 of JASAUF010000421.1, read as the reverse complement.
GATGAGAACGGAGAGAACACATTTCACTTGTGTGATGGACGAAGGATGAGATAAGTACTCTCTCTCTCTCTCTCTCTTTCTCTCTCTCTCTCTCTCTCTCTCTCTCTCTTTCTCTCTCTCTCTCTCTCTACAGCTCTCTCTGCAGATGACACCCTAAGGATTGTGTTACACCTCAAACTCAGGAATTAGGCTCACTAAATTTTCAACTGCCTAATTCGATGCCCATAGCCTCCATAGTACCCCGTTCTCAGCTCCTAGCTTCATTACGCCAGGTTCCGATCCCGAGATCCTACAAGGAGGATTTTCATGATTATATATATATATATATATATATATATATATATATATATATATATATATAAGCATAACCATAAGTGTACCAAAGTCACAAAAATATCATCTTCACATATATACTAATAAAATCCTTAAGTACAGTGCCGAAAAGGGAAATACAAGACATAATTAAGAACTCAAAAGATCAAGCTCACGCTCTAGGCTCAATACTGCTAATACACCCTTACATCACCTATAACATAAACAAACACGTATAAGCCTCCTATGAAGCTCAGTAAAGTGCGTGTGCGCATGCACAATGCATACAACAAGAATACAGATATTAGAATATGCGGAAGATGATGGAAGGCTAAACTGTCAAATTCATGAATGTTATTAGACATACCAAGGCTATGTAATGCAAGGCCTCTATGGCCAAGTGTCATATGCTATAGATGCAACACAAACATGTTAATCCTCAACTAGTTCACGTATTAGAATAGTTCGTTATTGAAAACATCACCGAGGCCTAGTACACTCCAACACTAGCTGTCGCCCATCGCACGCATAACCAAGTGAGTGAAAAAATATCACTATCGGCCTCATCAATGCTATACCATGCCCACCCAGCTCGTTGATAGCAAACCCATTTCACGAGATGGTAAGACTCAACCTAACTTACAACCCCCTACCCTCAGGCGGATAAGGTCTGATTTTCTCTATGACATCGAAGGTCATTCGATGACATTGAAGGGACGCTTCGATACCATCGAAGACAACTCAATGATATCAAAACTGACAGATTTCTATCCATTTTTTTACCATTGTAAATCTTTTCTACATATACAAAATAGGAGTTTCTTTGCGATTTAGTGAGAAATAGAGAAAACTTTATGTTAGTGAATACCCATAGTTAATACCCCTCTTCCCAAAGCTTTCTTTCCTCATGGAGTTCATCATTCAATCCATGTCTTAAAGACATTCATTCAAACATTCAAAGCTTGGATTGAACAATGAACTCCAACATTCATTAATACTCTAGCAACCACACTTATTGACAAATCCCTATGTTAGATTGCACTGAATGCTCAACCTAGGAATCCTTAACTAGCTCATAAAGACTCATCAATATCAAGTTAGGATTCACCAAACCCTTGACCCAAAACCTTGGTATCTTCAATGACACATCATCATATGATTGTAGTACAAGAGAGTTGAAGATCCTTCGCAATTCAAGAAGATCTTCATCAGGTGTTTAATGGGGCTCGTCCACTTTAGGTAAGAAAGTATTTTAGAGTCTATATTATCTGAAAATCATTCCTTATATAGAATTGGGTTTTAGAGTTTAAAATTCCAAACTCGACAAAACCTTGTATAGGCCTTCGACGGGAGAGTACGTTTTTATTATCCTTGTGTAGAACTTTACAAGTCCTTATGTGGGACTTAGTAAGACTTTGTGTAGGTCATCAATGGATGAAAAATGTAGACCTTGTGTAGGTTGTGAAGGTTTATGGTGAACCTGATTTAAAACCATCTGAATAGTAAAATTTGACACACTCTAGGAGAGAGTGAGTTAGTCGAGAGTAGAGTAGGCACGTAGCCGAACCACTATACATCTTGTGCAATGTGGTGAATGATTTAAATCTCTATTTGTTATGTTTTACAGAACAACATACTTGGTTTATTTTCTACTGCAAACATGTTTAACAAAATGCATAAATGATGTTTTCCACTAAGTAGACTTTGCTTTTATACTTTTTCTTGTCTATATTACTTTGCATAAGTATTTAGAAGTAAGTGTGTGATAAATATTTAGTTAAATTTTAAAAAGTCTTATTCACTCCTCTTTAGGACATTAGTATATCTTCAAGTTTCGTTTATAGCGGTAAAACCGCAATTTCACATTCTAGAGAGAATGATTAAATTATCATCGCATCAGTATCATGAATCATATATAACACAAGATAATAGTAATGACACCAAGTATAAAGCAACAATGGTGGAATAATAGCTAATCATTTTTAAAAACAACATTTCTAAAATAAATAGCCAATAAAATTACTTGTAAATCGAACTAGTACAGAAGTATAAAAGACATGTCAAGGACCCAATAACCCTCTAAATGCTCAATTGGGTATGAATACTCCCAACTAACCTTTCTCCTCAACTCCTTATCTTATATACGCTCATCCTCTCTTTATCGATCATCGTTTAGCAAATATTGTTAGTGTCTCGATTTTGTTAATGATATGAGCTAGGGTGTCTTGAGTCGGTTAAGCCTCCATATGAAGATATTAAAGATCAAATACTCAAAAACTTGAAGCATCAAGGTCGAAGACAACAGGTAAAACATGAGGTGTCATAGTAATCTTAACCCTAGACCCCTTTAGTTCCAAAACAACCCACCCTAGATGATTTGTTCTAAATAGGAAAATGCTTAGTCATTAGGTTTGTGCCGGTTAGATCATGTGCAAAAGAAAGAAAAAAAAAATATATATATATATATATATAGAAGCTTGATCAAATCAATCGAGCGAACCTTCGATCGGTCTCGATCGATCGATCGAAGATGGCCGAAATAGTATAGCGAGCTTTCTGTCATGTTTCATAGAAATCTTAATCGATCGACATATCAAGTTCAATCGACCGAAAGTGCGCAAAAGTGTCCAACAAGCTTTCTACCTTATAATCAAATTAAGTTTGATCGATCGCAGGGATTGCTCAATCGATTGATACTAGATGTTATAGATCTATTGAAGCCATTTTTTATAAAATAAGAAATTGAATCTTTGTAAAGATGATAGAATTTTTTATTTTAAAAACCCTAATTATCCCAAACTTTACCATTGTTCTTAGGCTCTATTCCAAAGAGATTTATTCTCTTCTTAGTGATTCTTCACTCTACTGAGTATTCCAAGTTCCCTTTCAAAAAGAACGTAATCTCAAGTATTTTTTAGAATTTAGACACCACACTCATAGGTAAATTTTTTAACTAAATACCTTCTACAATGCCTATATAGGTTAATCCCTAATTGGAACTAACTAATATCATTAGTTGTAGGAGATTCAACCATCCCAACTCTCATTACTTTGACATCTCAATGAGAAGATCATTGCCGATAGCCGATTCAAGGAAGCAAAAGGAGATCGACTTGAAAGATCGGGGGAACACAATAGAAGTGGATTCAATAAGAGAATATGCTCTTAAGAAGGTACATTAATAGGGCTTAATCTGACAAGTAAGGTTGTCAATTTAGAGTCTATATACTCTTTCCTTATATAGGATTGAGTATAGAGTTTGATATCCAAACTCGAACAGGTCCTTGTGTAGAATTGTCTTCGATGGGAGTGTACATAGGTTCTTATGTAAGAAGGTCATCGGGCACGGGGTGCATATGTGTTAGTTTCTATAGGAGCCTCCGGCAGGAGTACATATAAGTGCTTAGATTAGGACTGCAGTGGTTCTTAGTTAGCCAATAGAAATTTTTTTTAAAAAAAAAGTCTCTACGAGAGCCACCAACACAAGTCGAAATGTGTTCCATCAACACGAGTGAGTATGTGTAGGTCTTTGTGTAGGATTGTCACTAACATGGGTGTGTACGTAATCAACCAATACGAGTGAGTACATGGAGGTTTTTGGTAAACCTGTAAAACCACTGTAAAGGTTAGAAGTGAATCTATTGGAAATCTCAGAGATAGTGAAATCCGGTAAACTCGTGGAGAGTGCGTATGTCAAGAGTGAAGTAGGCAAGTAGTCGAACCATTATATATCCTTGTATTTATGATTGTTATTTGTGCATATTTTTATTCATGTTTATGAGTTTAATTGGTTGAATTATATGAATGCTTGAATGGATTATATGCTAGGCATTTAATTAATTATAAACGTACACACAAGATATGTATATCACACATAGACTAGCGGCTCAACTTGTTGTATCATTTTTATTCTATGCAATTGGACCCATTTGGCTACAAAACCTAAGTGTTAATAGTTTTTAATTGGCATAAATTTTAAGTGATCTTACCCCCCCTTCCTAAGACTTAGTCGTAATTCTAATCTTTACTAAACTTCTATGTGTCATGGTAGACAATCCATGAAATTTTAAATGTTAAATTTCACATATTAAGTATATATTCAAAGGATCAAAAGAGATTGAAAAGAGAGAAGAATATATGCATTTGCCTTGCTGGCGAGTTGTCTCTTAAGTGTTAATGTTTGAAGTGATCAGGCTTCCCATAACGCCAATAATCACCTTTATTTCCCCTCTTTTTGCCAACCATCTTTATTTTTCTTGCCTTTTCGCTTTGATTTTTTTATTCATAATTTTTGGATATTTCTTCCTTGGCCCTTTGGGTTATATGACCTATTACTCTTTTCCTTGATGCTTTTACACATTTTAAATTCGGGCTTATTGTCGTATGACCCTCAATTAAATGACCAACTTGTGATTTCTAAACCTTATTGTTAGCTTATAGAGCACCAACTAAGTTTGAAGCTTTTGTCGTTATATATATTCGGGAACTTTTTGCCCGAATTACTTTCTAATAGCAACAAATAACTTATTTGTCGTTATATATATACTAAAGGAGTATACAGTTGCAAATATGTGATCATCGTTGATTCGCCACTAAACATTGTAGCAATGGATTTTCATATATTTGGCGAAAAATTCCATTGTTGTAGGTCACTATTGTTATAGTGTTAAGACATTCTAAAAATATAATGTTTCGAAGTATTATGACATGTAATTATGTGCATGACTGGTATGCTCTCCAAGTTTGTGAGCCTTTAGGCACAAGTCAAATCATATACATGAGATTATCCATTCTCATACTTGCATAATCACGCTAACTAGTAGGATATATCATGTCCAAGTGATGTCTACGATATGTGCCTCTCAGGCTTTGTAATATCTAATTTGATGCCATTTCGATAATATGCAATTGGAAAAGCATTCCCGCACACATATCCATAAGGACACTCTAGTCTAACCTTAAATTGTGTATCGTGGCATAGTCAAATCTAAACCACATGATCAAGAAAATATATAATTACTTCATGTTCGTCCATCCTAAGCAATATCCAAGCTAATCACTCCACGTGAGCAATACCACATTCACCATGCATGCCTCATAATGATCTAATATCTTCCATATTATAACCTTTCTATGTGATGGTCTACTCCAAGTCATGAAAAGATTATTGCATTTTTATATCTTTACTGGATCATATGACCAACTCATCTAAAGCATAAGGGGAGCTATAATGCCCTTCAATATGTATTTGACCATGATTTTAACAACCATTACTATAGTTTTATCGATACAAGGCATAAAATAGCTAAGATATTTCATATCCTATAAAAAGGCCATGTGGTATTTACCATCACAATCGAGAGTGATCACAAAATCATCTATATCATACAATAAACTATATCACATGTATAAGACATAATCGGCACATACATCCAAAACTAATTAGGAAACATTGTGCAACTCGAATCTCGTTAGGGTTGATGTTCACAACCCCAAGTGTAGGGTCGCGATGTAGTAATAATCTCGGTGAGACCGAGGTTGAATCCACAGGGACTGAAACTTGTACGTTTCTGAAATTAACTAGAAGTAGAACTAGAACTAGAAGAAGATGTGAAACTAATTCTGAAATATTTAAGAGAGTAATTGTGAATAGAGTAATTAAAACTAAGAATTTAAAGGTGGGAACTAGGGTGCCAAGGATCCACTTGTAGTGATCAGGGAGCCCTCTTGCTTGGTTCAAGTAACATAATTAGAATTAAAGTCTTATCCTATCCAATTGAAAAATATATCAATAAAATCAAATCTGAACTTCCATTGACCTAATTCTCAATGAAGGAGAACTATGATAATTGGCAGGGATTCCATCACCAAACCATGCCTAGGAGACAATAGCAAACAACAGGATTTACCTATCCTATAATCTGAAAGTGAGATAATTGTAAAGATTAAGAAGGATTTCATCACCCTATCATGCCTAAGGGACGATGGTGAACAACATGACTTACTAATTTTACAATCTCAAATCAGAAAAAGAAGATACTCAAAGCTATTGCAGATTTACTTTAATTTGAATCATAATAAACCATTAAAAACTGAAAGTATTCCTTAAATATCAAATTAGAATTCATGGAGTTCAATATAAACATGAATCAAAGCAATAGAAACATCTTATCATGTTATAAGCTTCACCTCTTAGCCCTAGCTAAGAGGTTTAGCCAACCATAAACATGATTGGACTAAAGTCTCTTTAAAAAAATATGAAAACAACTAAGGAAGAAGAAAAACTCTTGGTGACGGCTTTTTCACCCTTTTGCTCTACTCCTTAAACCTTATAAGATGCCTAAAAACATCCCAAGGAGTCCTATTTATAGTTGTGGAACTCCAACTTTCATACCTAGTTGGAAAACTCTAGAAACCGCCTCAAATTTACACGGTTTGCTAAAATAGCCTTCACTCTACATAGTTTCCTAAAATAAACTTCATTCTACGCAATTTTACAAAATGACCCAAAGTTTCAGAATATGCCTTTTCATGATGATTTCGGGATTCCTTTTCTTCACTTCAAATCTTTGATTTTCTTCATTCCTCACTTAGTTTTCTTAAATCTTTGGCATGTGAATTCTTCAATCTTGGTCTCCTAAGATTCATCCCTTGCCTTGGTGATTCTTGATCATCAAATCCATGCTTTTAGCACCCTTTTCAATTCAAGCTCTTAAATTCACCTTGCAACATAAACATGATTAAAATAAAACATTAAGCATTATCATGTTCATAAAACCAAGTAATAAATGGGGGATAATATATAATATTTGACCCTCAACAGTTGATAATGGGTTGGGCTGGCCCACTTAAGGTGAAGCTTGGGTTGGAGCATCAGGCATAAGGTGATGCTGACATCAGTGGTGGACCCTTTAGAGTGTACCAGAGGAGGAGGCGTCACCGACAGAGTGTTGGAGTTGAGGAGTTGATGTGGATGGACGTTGGATCCATTGGACCCATTTTCCGACGCGCTACGAGTGTAGGAGCGGCATGACCGCACCTTGACCATAGATCCATGAGTCGAATTTCACACCCTACTATATGGGTGTTTTAGTTTTAGGCGTTTTTGTTCTTTTTTCTTGTTTCAGGAGCTTTATTGCACTTTCTTTATTTTTTTCATCTTTTTTGTTATTTTAATTATTTTCAGGGACTTTAGTGTAATTTTAATTTTTCCATAGCTTATATATACGTTGTGAGAAACCCTATTTTCATTATTATTGAATGAATAGAAATTCATCTATTTTCTTCCTCTTTATTTAAGAAATTAGGGTTTCGGGATTGGCCCTTGGGTGTTGAGGATTCCACCCCGATTTCAAGTTTCATTCTTGTTAGATCTTCAAGGTGCAGAAAAAAATAAGAATCATCCTCATTCTTTTCTTTTGATGACAAAAAGGACCTGTACTTTCTTCATCTCGAACCCTTCATTATTCACCTCTTTCGTTCTTGTCTGGATGTCTCCTTTCTACTTTGAATGGAAAATAGGAATGGTTAGTTAGTAGAATCATATCCAAACTTGACTGTGGACTTATGCTAGATCTGGGATATCCTCATATCCCTAGGTCTTCCCTTTATACTGTTTACATGATTTTATGCTAAGAGGCATGATCCTGATGGAATGACCTCAAATTTGTATTGAAATTTACCTAATCTCTTTGATTGAAAACAGTTAGTTGATTCGTGTATTTATGTGAACATTCTTTAACCTGATTATACATGCATCTAGGATTAGGTCATCACATGTCCCTGCATCACAAGGGTCGGGTTCGAGACTAAATTTCTGGCGCATTTTTCAAGCAGGGTAAGCGTAGACTCAGCCATCCTAAAGTTTGATAGCTCGACCCAGCCCAATACTTAGAAAAAAAAAAAATCCCTCCCTTTAAAAAACTTTTCCCTTCTCGATGATTCAAAAATCAATTTCCTTCTCTATTGAAGAAGCCTGGATTCAAAAGTAATCAATTTCTCTCTCTCTGCCAAAAAAAAACTATGACTCAAAAGTCTGTCTCCAATCAGAAGCTTATTACTTGTGGTGAGTTGACATAGTAAGGTTATATGGACCTCACTATGATGTAGTTAATATATCTATACCGACCATCTATTTCCTAATATCATTTTAGGGCATGTGCCCAAAAATTAGGCAAATCCAAAGTTCAAGCCGACCACACCACATAAAGTAGTAGGATTGAATGTTGACCATTGAAAACCTCTTGGGGGGGGGGGGGGGGGTTCCCTTCATCCAGGTATGTATGACCTTATGAAGAGGTTAGATGACAAATAAACATCATGGTGGGCCCTTAGAAGGTTTCAGCGGTGGGCGTTATTTTCCCCACTGTTATGTGGTGTGGTCCACTTGAGTTATGGACCTGCCTCATTTTTAGCTAATGCTCTAAAATATTCTCACCAAATAGATGAACAATATGGATATTGCATATACATCATGGTGGGGCCCATAAAACTTTGCCAAGTCAACACACAAGCTACTTCCGTTGGATATATAGTAATGGTCTTATATAATTCCAACCTACTATGACCCTATCTTAAGTCAGGGACACGGAATTATCCGACAGGAAGCTAGGGCCCACTGTGATGTTTGTGAGGAATCCACCCTGTTCATATGTTTTTTCCGGATCATGTTAGTACCTGGTCCCAAAAACGAAGAAGATCCAAACTCAATTGGGTCGCATGACAGGAACAGTGAGGATTGAACGCCCACCATTGAGATATGCATGAGGCCACAGAAATTTTGGATCAAGCTAATTTTTATGTGCTTTTATCTTAATCCAATAGGAATGAACTTATAAATGGCATGGACGGCATATAAACATCATGGTGGACCTTAGGGAAGTTTCAACAGTGGCCATTTCCCTACCAACTTTTTCCCGTAGTTCGACTCACTTGAGTTTTGGATTTGCCTCATTTTTTAGACCATGTCCTTACATGATCTGGACAAACAGGCTCACCTAACTTTTGATCTTCTAAATAATGTTAAATTAGGACATGAATTTCTTATGAAAACCTTTCATAAGAAGTTCCTCCCTTGAAATGCTAGGTGATGTTTGTGAGAAATTCACTCCATCTATCCATGTTAAGAGCTCATTTTAAGACAAGCAATAAAAAAATGAGGTGGATCCAAAACTCAAGTAGACCATAGGAGGGGAAACAGTGGGGATTCAATGACCACCATTGAAATATTCGTATGGCCACAAAAGTTTTGTATCAAACTAATTTTTTTGTGTGTTTTCACTTCGCCCCAATGGGAATGACCTTATAAATGGTTTGGATGGCATATAAACACCATAGAGTCCAGGAAGGTTTCAACGGTAAGCATTTCTTTCCCCAATTTTCCCTCTCGTTTAGCCCACCTAAGTTTTGGATCTGCCAAATTTTTTGTCCCGTCCTACAATGAGCTCGCAAAATGGATGGATGGGGTGGATTTCTCACAAATATCATGGTGGACCCCACCTTGCCCCCAGCACAAGAACTTCCTGTCAAAGGCTTTCACAAGGAATTCGAGTTCGTTAAATAACTCTTTCATTCCTCTTCTCTCTTGAAATGACATTTCTCCTTCCTTTTCTATTTCCTTTGTCCTTCAATTCTAAACTTTTACACACAACTTCCATTTCCCTTCATAAGTGCAAGCTTTGCAAAAACAACACACCTCCATCTATGCCATCCTCGACGCCTTCGCTAATGCCAATATTATTGTTAATGGCTACATCCTTTCTCTTTCCAAGCATCCTGAAACAACACACCTCCATCTACGCCATCCTCGGCCCCTTCTACCAATACGAACATTGTTGTTAATGATGACATCCTTTCTCTTTCAAAGATTCGAAGGTCTTGATTATGGGTCTCCACCAACATTATCCTCTTCTTTCTCACCACAACGATCATCATCCGCATCATTGTCTGTTTATCTACTTCAGCTAGAAAACCTTTATTTTCAACCTCCTGCCACAAAGAACATTCACCACGCCCTCAAGGATTTGAATTTACCGAGCCTGGTGTAAATAATCATGGTTGGGCTCAAGCTGGACTATTTTAGCCCATCATGGGCTTGGGCTAAGTTGGGGCTTAGGTTGAAAATTGCAAGCCGGGCTTAGAGAAAGCCTGGCCCGGCGCTAACCTAGCTCCTTGACACCCCTAGATCCCGTTATGCGATAACCATAGGCTGTTTTGATTAGAACTCCTAGATTGGGCTCTTAATTAGTCAATCTGAGTTTTTAGATGTCTTTAACACATTTCCATTGGGCCAAAGTCCAAGTTCTAGCCCAATTTTATTTTAAACGAGTGAGATCAGCCGAAAATAATATGAATGACTTTAGTCAAATCTAATCTAGATATGGAGGTGAAACGTCAATTCAACTGGACCACTTCATAGAGCTCACTAATATGTCAAAATTGATAGATTTAAAGTCAAAGCAATATACAAGTTGTGAGATATAACCCGATCAATGGATGATTAACCATAAACACCCATTTTTCTCATGATTTGTGCATTGTCTGGCTAGAACATCCACATCAGTTTGCTTTTCAACATGTGGCAAACACTCATACAAGAATAGATTAGTCCGAAAGACCCTTGATTATGATTTTTTAAAAAAGGGAGCCACCATCTTGATTAGTCTTGAATGCATGATCAGATGGGCCCTTCACACCATCCTTGTGAACCCTACATGCCATCTAACGTGGTTGGATATATGGTGCCCTTATGGCGGGCTATGGATGGGCCCATACACTCCACATGTGTGGACACCCATTACCAAGTATATTTTCCTAGCATTGACACCTATCATCATCATGTGCATGATAATAAACAAACATGATCAATTTAGAAATACATAGAGCTAGGGTTCCAAAAAGAACAAATTTGAAATTTTGAAAATCCTCTTCACACTAAACTTACTAAATATAAAAAATATAAAAATAAATTTCTAATATAAAAAATGGTGGAAGAATCACACTAGAGCATGTAGAGAGAGAAAAGTTATACAAATTAGGAAAGAAGAGATAATCCATTTCTGTCTCAGTTGTGCTATAATGATATCCCCTTCACAAGGGCATGCATCCGTACAACTACCCTATGTGGGGCCTACCACATAGGCCTCACCTTGATGATTCGTTATATCCACCTAAGCCTCCTCTGTAAACTTGGTCTATTTATGTTTTCTCCTTTATGATAGTCCTTCATACATCTTTAGATTACCATCAATGGTGCAATTTTAAAACTTTAGATCTATCAATGTACATCATGACCTCTACTAATCTACATCATCTAAGATACTATATATGATCATATCTGAAAGAAACATAGAAAATTACGATCGTTGAATTGATGAAGATGTTAACATACATTGCTTTCTCATAACCGTACAAACTTACAACTTTATGATCAAGCCATCAGATCCATGCCATTAAAACATCTAATCCCATGAATTATCACCACACAACATGTCACATTATCAATTAAAAAAGACATCTAAAATAGCTCGTATGTTGAGCATCAGTGATATGATAACTTGAATCGATTGGATCTTTCAGTCCATGCATTCGTTTGCACTCAAATTTCAAAGGTAGATCCTTATAAAGGCTTCTACCACTTGGTTGGTCAAAGCATGAATCAAACATACCCATTGGGACCGATCAAAAATAGATAATGATGAATATACTTTGATACCACTTCTATTAATTTTTTGAAGCGCAATAGGAAAAAAAAATTAAAAACCAAAATTAGATTTATAAACATATGGATCCCCATTTAGATATTATCAAGTTTCTAAAAAAGTTTTTAAAAAAATAATAATAAATAAATAAATAAATCCCACGACTAGAACTACTTTAATTAATGTCACTGAGAAACAATTGTTTTATCAATGTTGTTCCTTCGAATAAAAAATATATCTTCCATCTATCCAAAATATATAGGAAATGATGAGAGCCATACATAAGTCCTTAAAGCAAGGCCAAGAGAGACACAAAGTTGTCTACGTAAGCGGACCTCACACATTCCACATTTGTGATGGAGGGAAGAGAGAAGGATTCTCTCTCTCTCTCTCTTAGTCTCTAAAAGCAACACCCCATGGTAGGGACATTTAAGGGTTTTTCTATCTTATGTTCCTCTCCTCCAAGTTGGATTACAGGACTTCAATATAGCAAGGCCCTCCTTCCATATGCTCTGCTAAATTAAAATGCTATAATGTTAACTTAACCATGTATTTAAATTAACAATCCTTCTGACCATTCATCATTGACCTAATACTCATGCAAATCAAGTGGAGGATGACACAATATCTGTTGAGGTCAAAATTTGGACCACCCTCCACTCGATGTGGTGAACCTTTGACAGACCCTAGTCCTACACAAAAAGGTGAGCAAAGGAGACCCTGGCTAAGCAGAGGGACCCTCCGATGCCTAAGTCAGGCTAGGGAATCTGGGTCTAAGTTGAATGTAAAGAGAGGGTGTGAGATATTGCGTTCGTTAATCTCGCTACGATTCGCTCAATCAGTGGGATATTGTGATCATGGAGATATCGTCTGTAATCCATGGATTGTGTAGCGTATCATGTCTTAAGAGAGCGTATTCGCGGGAGAGATATTCGGCCACGTTCGCGTTGGGTAGTTTCCTGGTTCGGCACTCGGAATATCCACATCTGGCCTCAGCCTCAGCCTTACCCGATCCGAGGCCAAGTGTTATTAGTCGAGACTGGTCAAATCCCTTTTACTTTAGCTCTGGACCTCGGACTAAGATGACCTCGGACTAAGATGGCCTCGGTTCCAAGCCTCGGACCAAGACTAGTACGTAGATTGACCTTTTTGTCAAGTTTTTAAACAAGGATAGTGTTTTGGAGCCGAGATGTGCCGAGAGAGGACTCAGCCCTGCTTATCCTTCATACATTCTCGAGGTCTCCCCTCCGAGCTCTGAGGTCCGTAGCCGACTTGACTCATCGAGTTGGATTTCCTCACAACAGAAGTCCCCTACTCTTTTAGTCCGAGCTTAGACTTAAAGAGTAAATGCTTAAGAAAATGAGACAACGCCTTCATATCTCTGCTCATGATGTCGATTGGGATAACTGGGGTGCAATTAATGCAATTTGCACATCTCCGATCCAGCGTGCAGAGCAACAACCGCATCCCTTCGATTTTGTCTCCTTGGTAAAGGACACATGGCGACAGTTACGTTTTGCAGACGACGGGACAAAGGAAATGGCACCAGATGTGTCAGAGGAGCGAGAAAGCGCCTGCGTCTTTAATGACATTAAACGCTGAAAAGATTCCAACCATGAAGCACGGGTTCGGACGTATCGCACTCTTCCACATGTCCCTTAGCACCAGTGTCGAGCTGTATTGGCTTCTGGAACGGTCGCTTGCAATGATGGCGCCGAGCAGCGAGACGGCTATATAAACCCCTCCCTTCCTCGCTCTCACACTTCTCGTGTTCTCATTTTCTTTGCTCCGAATCGCCTTCTGCTGGAAATCGCCCTTGTTGGAAATTGCCCTTCACCGAAAATCATCTTCTGCCGGAGAAAGCGTTTTTATCGCCAGATAAAGGATTCTCGACCTTTTATCGCTGGATAAAGGATTCCAGACCATCGGAGGGGAGATTCAGCCCAGCGGAAGACGTCGAAACTGGAAAAACTTCTGCCAAGAGAAATCGCCTTCAACACTGTGAGTCCTCCAACACTTAACGCATCTTTCCTTTATGTTGAGCGATTCTGACGAGATGAGTTTGGTCCGAGGAGCTGGTTCAGAGTCCGAACCAGAGACTTCAACCTCGGGATTCGGGGAGTCCGAAGGTCCTCTCAAGGTCGTTCCCCTTGGCACTTCAGCCCCTGCCCAAAGAACCACAAGTCAGAGGGCCAGAAGTCGAGGCAAGAGGCTAAAGAGGACTCTCAGAGATCCCGCTGGGCAATCAAAGGCAGGTCCCTCGGGAGGAAGATCAAAATCATTTGTTCCTGGGGGCTCGATCCTGGTCGAGTCTCAAATGGCTCAGCTTCGTGAAGATTATCAAATCCCTTACTCGGTTCATATCCGAGCCCCTGCCCCCATAAACTAACTAGGCTCTCCAGCTAAGGGGGAGATCGCCATTTTTATCTGCGCCCTCCAGTGCGAGCTCCAATTTCCCATCTATCCATTCTTACACGAGCTGATAGCGCAGCTGAGAATCGCGCCGGGGCAGCTAGTCCTGAACTCTTGGAGGATCCTTGCTACCACATTTGTCCTCTGGCAGCGGGCAGGGAACCAACGGTTGACGCCGGAAGAGTTCCTATTCTTGTACATGGCCAAGTTTGACAGATTGAACAAGGCCTGGTGGTACTTCTCGGCTAGGCCTCCATGCATCCGGGTTTGGTAACCCAACTGCCTTCTTCCAACAAGGATTGGAAGGGGAAGTGGTTCTGGGCTTCGGGGGAATGGAGGCCCCTGCCTCTGAGCTGGATAGACTGCGGGTTCGAGTCCCCACCAAATTTGCCAACTCAGGTTGGGCACTTCTTTTGGTCGTATCACATCCTTGATTCATCATTTCATGTTCTAACACCTCACTTCTGCTTATCACTTAATCGAAGAGGGCCCTCGACCTCTCCGCCTTCTATAAGTAGCAGGTCGACCTGGTCCGAGTGATCCCTGCGGACTAGCATACCTGGTTTAACCTTATCAACCAGGAGAATTTGGTATCGTCCAGCTTTTGCAAAGTCCGGCCTACTCTCTTTGCCTTGGGTAAGCGGGGTTAGGACCTTCGAAGATTAATTCGCTGACCATCCATTTCGTGGACCTTACTGGGCCGATTCCTGATGTTTTATTTAAACCAACACGATTTAAATGATTTATAAACTCGCAAGTATACGAATCAGATGCAAATATGGTACGTACTACGAGATCGTTCCCACGATGACTGGTTGTCACAATTCAAATCTATGATTCTTCTTAACTAATCCAATGAATAATGAACTAAACTACTAAGCACAATTTTAGGAAAAACAATTAAGAATAGGGAAGAAAATTCAATCAGAGAGAAAGCACTAGGACTTTCGAATCCACCCCTAATTATCCTAACCCTTGTTTCGTCTGTTGATTCACCTTGATCTAAATTGATACCACTTAAATAGAGAAAGCACAATCTGTGTCCTTAATCGGGCATACAGACTGTCTAATTCCTTTAAGCAATGCCATGAACAATACATCCCATGTCCTTGGTCGGGCACATGGTATGTACAATTCATTAAAGCATCCTGTTCCTTCCTCTATAGGAAACCTGTTCTTGATCAGACACAAGCACCTGTAATAAGCATCCAAACAACATCCATATATATACTTTGGTCAAGTTCATAGATGGAGAAGTATGGAATTTAAACGTATAAAGCCCACTCAGAGAAAGAAACAAATTAATTAAAATTCAAAGTAAATCAACCCACACAAGAGCTGATCAAATTAGGGGCTTCATCTCAGCCCTAGCTGAGAGATTAGTGACCCATAAAATCCATAAAAAAAAAATAAATATTAAATAAAATTCATAAAATAAAACACCAAACCGAACAATCTCTCTCTCCTCTTCCTTCTCTCCCTGGCTCTGGATCTCAAATTCCCTGGATCTCAATGCCTTTCCCACGTCCAAAACTTCACTTTTATAGCTGCTGGATGGCTGGAATCGGTGGCAGAGTCGTAGCCGGACTCGAAGTGCAATTTTTCACAGCCGTGATCGGTGGGCCCCACAGAGGTGTTTTCTGGAAAATCTACCCCGTCCATTGGATTCAGGACGAAATTTCAGTCAAGAATGGGTGGTTTTGAAGGTCCATTGGCGCGGCCCACAGAAGAAATCTCAAAAAGATCAGATTTGAACGTCGCCGAGTAGCCCTTTTGTGGCCTCTGTATCACGCACGTGTGTACGCATGGGAGTGAATTATCAGCATGGTTTTGTAGTATTCGTGGCCCTCTACACGATGGACGGATCGGATTGTCCGGAAAGACCTCGTGTGGGGCCCACTGCTGTTCGCAAAACGGACCAGCGGCGTCCGTTACGCTGCAGCGTGGAAACGGGAATGCGGACGCTGTCCGTACTGGTGGGGCTCATTATCATAGTTATTTGTAAAATCCAGCCCGTCCACCGAATTCCTCTCGGAATTTCGGTTGGAAATATATGATTTTCATCTATTGTTGATGAGGCCCACATGGTTTTCTGTTCCACCGTCCAACCGACGTTTGAACGGTTTTAGATCTGATCTCCGCTTTTATTTGAAATACGGCCACCTACACCTTGGTAACATGGGCCTTAGAGAGCCAATGGACGGTCCGGATTGTAGATATGGACAATAGGTGGGGCCCACAACACGTCCGAAATCAAAAGCGTGCGAACGCTGTTTCCAAACAGCGTTGCGAAGCTTTCTGCGGAAGAAGTCGGTCAAACCAGCTTTTGACCGCTGGTTCGGTCCAGTGCACACCGAGTGCACTTGTGCATTGTGCACTCTCAACTCATGTGGGGTCCACCTTGATAGTTATCAAAAATCTAATCCGACTATTTGTTTTCTCACCTCATAAAACGGGATGAGACCAAATTTGAGGCATATCCAGATTGTAGGTGGGCCCAAAATCGATGGTTTGTGGGCTGATTTGTCCGTTGGGGCACTTCCCGAGATATCCAGAGATTAAAATTTAATATGTACGGTTAATTTATGGCCCTCATCCCATGTATGAAGTTTCGAACTGATCGGATGGCGGGAAACATGTGATCTTGCATTCTGGACCAATTTCGGGCCTCTTGAGCTTCAGTTTCTTGATCCCAGGCGTGTAAAATCTTCATTATCAGTTCTCTGGAGTCCATCCCATGGTCTGGTGACTTCGGAACGTCAAATCCACGCTTTTAACATCAATTTCCAATTAACGCTCCTGATTTCATCCTGCAATAAAAACACGGGTAAAATCTCCATTAACCCTTGTCATGTACGTAAAATTAGGCAATTACTGGGGTCTGGTATGCAACATTCGACACTCATCAATTCCTCTTTTTCTTTTTACAAGGATGGAGGCAAGCGGTTCAAAGATGAGAAAGCCCCGCGTCCTCCAATGGATGTCGTTCTTTCCTCCGAACCAAGGACGAAGGTGACGCTGAGGAAGAAGAAGGCTTCTGAGGTAGAGGCCAAGGCCGCCGCAGCTGTAGAACCGGCTGGAACTGTGCCTACCGCAGCCCCCTCTGAGGCTATTCCTACCATTGCTCCGACCCCCGCTCCTCCGGTTCCAGCTACCAAGGCTCCTGCGAGAGTCGAGCCTATCATCACCTCATCACCTTCTACGGAGGAGCAAGTCCCCACGGCTCTTCCTTTGGCGGTTGCAGGTCCTTCTGGGGCAAGGAGAGAAGTAGTAGGGGAGACCCCTGACATGGTTGTCCCTGCACGATCTGTAGTCCCCCTCGCTGCTACTGAGATCTAGCCCTTGGTCGGCCAAAGTGGTGTCCTCGTCAGGTATGCGAACACACCCAAAGCGGCTACCCAAGCTTCCGCGGCCAGCGGGGTTGGAAGAGCTTCCACACCCTCTCCAAGGAGAGGAGTTTTTGCACCCTCTCCAGGGGTCCTACCTCCTAGTTTTCACATGGCTCATCTGAACCATTGGGTAGCTAAGCATGTTCCAAAGGTGTGGATAGCCGACACGCTCTCCCGTCGCCATGTCAACTTCATGAACAATTATGCGGCTGTATGCTACCAGTCGCTGTCAATGATGTTGGAGGTGAAGGAGAGGCTAAAGGAGATGAAACGACTTGAAGCAGATCTGGCCAAGTTCGTGTTGGAGAAAGCAAAGCAAGACACACGATGGGTCGCGCTCGAGAAGGAGCTGAAAGCTTCGGTTGTGGAACAAGAAGAGCTGAAGAAGGCTATTGTGGAGGGTCGGGTGAAGGGGCTTAGGTTCCAGGGTGAGGTCAACCAGCTCCAAGCCCACCTGAACGTGGCTGAACCCCAAGTCAATCGTCTTCAGGAGTCTGTCAGACTTCTGAAGGTCAATGTTGAGGATGCAGTGGATGACGCTTTACGACTGGAGAAATAACTCGAGCTGGTGAAGCGTGAAGCTGCTGAGGGGTTGATTCAGCAGCGGGGTGTTCTCGAGGCCGCAACTATTGCTGACCAAAACAGATTGTGAAGTGAGCTCGAGGCCCAAGCTACTTCGCGAGTTGCTGCAACCACGACAGCTTATAAGGAGTCGGCCGAGAGGACCAAGGAGCTGGATAAACTGTATTATTTCAGCTACGATACAAGCTATGATGCTTGCCTGGCCGAGGTCCGAAATCTTCATCCAACTCTTGACCTTGGTGTTCTCGCAGCAGGTGATGTCGATAGTGCTGAACCGGTCAAAGCAGACGAGCCCAAGAATACCCCTCTTGTCGCTGAAGCCGTCGCCGACGCTTAGCCCCCAGCTCAGTAGCTGGTCCCTCTACTCAGAGGGAGTGAGACTTGTATTTTTTTCTTATATACAATTCAAGATGATGATTTTTTGGATAATAACTTTTTGATCAATGATGATTACTGGCCGATGACTTGTTCGCATGTGTTGACTGTCGTGATGATTCTTAGATATTAATGTTTAAGGATCAACCCCTTGAGGGGCCAACCCCCCCTCACGAATGGCGCGCTCAATCATTTTCGTAGATTAGCCATTGTGTGACGAACTGACCCCTCTTTTGGGGAATCGGTTCGTCTTTGGGCTTTTCCCTTATGTGTGAGGGGATCCCTATATAGATTTTCGCGGGTTTAACGCCCCACCCCTTCTTGAAGGGGTCGGTCCGTTCAGTTAACATCTGCTTGTGAGAGGAAACTTCTTCCATTTATAGATAATCAAGACGAATTGCGCAAGTAGATGATGTAGAAAAGAAACTTTTATTAGAGGCCGTAAAAGGCTAGTGGCTCCGAGCAGTACATTTATTGAGGGCCCTCAATAGCCGGTAGGTTCTTACTGATAGTAGATCTTCAAGTGTTCAGCGTTCTAGGGATGGGGGAGTGGACATCCCTCTGGGTTTTTCAAGTGATAGGAGCCTGGCTAGGTTAATCTGATCACGCGATAGGGACCTTCCCAATTGGGCTCGAGTGTCCCAGCCCCCGGTTTTGCCGTATTTGGGAAGACGCGACGGAGGACCAAGTCTCCTGGTCGGAACCGCCTTGTCTTGACCCTTGAGTTGTGCAATCGTGCCACTTGGTGATGCCTGGTAGCGACTCTGAGTCGAGCGATATCTCTAGCTTCTTCGAGCAATTCGAGTCTTGCTGTGATATGCTCCGCACTCTAACCTTCTTGGTAGTTTCTGACCCGAGCTATTGGGAGGTTAATCTCAATTGGGACAATCGCCTTCGAGCCATAAAATAGCGAAAAAGGGGTCTCCTCAATAGACAACTGAGTTGTAGTCCTATAGGCCCAAAGGACAAATGGGAGCTCTTTCGTCCAGTTACCTTTCACTTTTTCCAACCTTGTCTTAAGATGGTGCTTAATGACTTTGTTCACGGCCTCCACCTGTCTGCTAGATTGTGAATGTGAGGTGAGGAATAAGCGTTCGAGATGCCGAGCCCCCTGCACATGTCTCTGAACTTATCATTGTCGAACTGCTTGCCGTTGTCAGAAACGATGGTGCACGGGATTCCGAATCGACAAATGATATTCTTCCATATGAAGTCAAGCACTTTCTGTTTGGTGATCTTGGCTACGGGCTAAGCCTTGGCCCATTTAGTGAAGTAGTTGACTGCGACAATAGCAAACTTCACCTGTCCTTTCCTTGTGGGCAGAGGTCCAATGATGTTGATCCCCTACTAAGCGAATGACCATGACCCGCTCATAGGGGTCATCTCTTCTGCGGGTTGCCTCAGTATTATTGCAAACCTCTGACATTTGTCGCACCTTCGGACGTAATCTTTCGAGTCCTCTCGGATGGTCGGCCAAAAGTACCCTTGACGGAGTATCTTCAGAATTAAGGCTCGGCCACCGGAGTGATTACGGCAGATGCCCTCATGGATCTCTCGTATCACGTAATCCGCTTCTTCGGGTCGAAGGCATTTGAGGTAGGGCTGTGAGTACCCCTTCTTGTATTAGACCCCATCTAGGATAATGTATCGAACTGCTCTGATCTTCAGCCATCGAGCCTCCAGCTTATCATGGGGCCTCACCAAATTCAAGGTAGTCTTAGATTGGGTCCATCCAACTTGGCACAGTCTCGACCGGGTTGACTGCTTCTCGTTCTACTTGGTCGATGCTCGGGCTCTCCATGAATTCTACGGGAATGATCCGAGGAATCTTCCTTTCGTGGGCGAGGCTAACCTTGCTAGAGCATCAGCCCAAGAGTTCTCTACCCTCAGAACTTGGTTGATGGTGCAATTTTAAAACCTTTCGATCAATTTCTGGGCTTCAACCAGATAAGCCATCATCCTGGTTTCCTTGGCTTCGTACTCGGTAGAGATATGGGTCACCACAAGTTGGAAAGTATATCGCACTTCAAGGGACTGAACTCCCAGACACGCAGCCAGTCTGAGTCCTGCCAACAGAGCCTCATATTCTACTTCATTATTGGAGGCTCTGAAGCCGAGCCTGATGGCATACTGGATAGTTGTAGAGTCAAGTGCGACCAGGACGATTCCCGCCCCAGCTTGCTTGGCATTGGAAGACCCGTCGACATTAAGGACCCATCTATGCTCCGACTCTAGATCTTTGGCAGGTGATGAAACTGGTGGGGTCGACGAGGTTACTTCTACTTTGGTATCGTCACTCGGGATGGTGAACTCGGCTATGAAGTCAGCCACAGCTTGGCCCTTGATAGTAGTCCTCGGACGATATTGGATGTCAAACTCCCCGAGTTCCACTGCCCATTTTGTAAGTCGTTCGGAGACATCTAGTTTCTGAAAGACTTGCCTGAGGGGGGAGTCGGTCAAGACGACGATGGTGTGTGCTTGGAAGTATGGATGAAGCCTCCATGCCGAAAAAACCAAGCTGAGCGTCAACTTTTCAATGCTCGGGTATCTGGCCTTGGTGGGCACCATTGCTTTGCTCGTGTAGTAAACGGGATACTGTTTATTTCCTACCTACCTGATGAGGGCAGAGCTGATGGCCGAAGCCGAGACCGTCAAGTACAAGAGTAGGGGCTCACCCTCTTCTGGTTCGACAGTAAGGGAGGCGAACCCAGGTATTGATTTAGCTCCTGGAACGCTTGCTCGCATTCAGAGTCCACTCAGCCTTCTTGTGACCTTTCAGTTGCTGGAAGAAGGGGAGACACCTATCGGTAACTCTTGAGATAAACCGTCCAAGTGTTACCACTCAGTCAGTTAGGCATTAGATTTCCTTCGTTATTCGCGGGGAGCTCATGTCGAGTAATGCTCTTACTTTCTCAGGATTCGCCTCGATGCCTCTCTGGTTGACTTGAAACTCAAGGAACTTGCCAGAACTGACTCCGAAGACGTATTTGGCCGGGTTCAGTTTCATGCGATACTCCCCGAGGATTGAAAACGTCACTCCGAGGTCTGCGAGGTGGTCGAGTGCTCTGACACTCTTGACGAGCATATCATCAACGTAAACTTCCATAGTTTGTTTGATCTGCTTGGCAAGCATCTGATTCACCAGTCTCTGGTATGTTGCTCTAACATTTTTCAGGCCAAAAGGCATAACCCGGTAACAGTAGAGTCATTTGTCTGTGACGAAGGTAGCCTTCTGCCTGTCTGGGAGATGCATCGGGATCTGATTGTACCCGAAATAGGCATCCAAGAAGGAGAGACGTTCATGACCAGCCATGCTGTCGACCAGTTGATTGATTCGAGGTAATGAGAAACTATCCTTCGGATATGCCTTGTTCAGATCTAAGTAGTCAACACAAACCCGTCATTTCCTGCTTGCTTTCTTCACTAGGACCACGTTGGCGACCTAGCCCAGATAATGTATTTCTTCAATGAAGTCTACGTTGAGAAGATTGGAAACTTCATCGGCTATGGCTGTATACCTCTTGGCATCAAACGCCCTTCTCTTCTTTTTTATTAGTTTGTGGTCCGGATCCACATTCAGTTTGTGGACCATAACCTTGGGAGAGATTCCCGGCATATCCTCTTGTGACCACGCAAAGACGTCCTTGTGTTGTTGTAGGAAAGTCAGCATCTGAGACCTCTGCTCGGAATTCAGCGATGTCCCGAGTTGGACAGTTCTGCTCGGGTCGGCTTCCTCAAGCTGGACGGTCTCCAAGTTCTCGAGGGGATCTTCTGTGGTGTTAAGGACGTTAACGGTGAGGGCCTGTTTCACTGACCCTTTCCTTACAGCTATTGCATAACATCTCCGAGCTCACGATGGTCTCCTCGGAACTATCCGACCCCACCTTCGGTGGGAAACTTCATCATCAAGTGGTATGTGGACATAGGGTCAGCCCAGAATAACATTATGCACCAATGGCATATTGACGACCAGAAAGTCCTCTAGAAGTGTGACCTAGTGCTGTCCTTCTCCCGCTGTTACTGGAAGGGAGATGTCTCCCTCGGAGATTACCTTATCCTTGGCAAAGCCGTGTAGATGAGTCTTCACAGGTCGGAGGCGTGACCTTTCAATACCCATTCTCTCGAACACCTTGGAGTAAGTGACGTCGGCTGAGCTCCCTGTGTCAACCAAGATGCAGAAGACCTTGCGATTAGCTATGGTTATGGTCACCACGAGGGCATCATCATGTGGATGCTGGATTCCACATGCCTCATCCTCTGTGAAAGTCAAGCTGCACGGACTGACACAGAGCTCTTTCCTCAGCCTTTCAGCCTAATTGATGTAGTGCTCAGGATCTGAACTTTGAGAGTGGGCTTTACGAGCCCTGTTTGAGTCGCCTCCACCAGATGAACCACCATAGATAGTTCAAATTTTTGCAAGCTCTTCCACTGCTTTGCTCGACTGTTCTTCTTTCTGAGCCGACCTCTCCTCCTTGGTGTACCGACGCAGATGACCCTTACGGATAAGGGTCTTGATCTCATCTTTGAGATCCACACAGTCGCTAGTGTTGTGGCCGAGGTCGCGGTGGAATCTGCAGTACTTGCGCTTATCCCGATTCTTTGAGTTGGTCTTCATGCAGACAGACCAATTCAGGAGTCTCTGGCCTCTAATATCTAATAGAATCTGCTCCGTAGAAGTGTTGAGATGAGTGTAAGAATGGAATTTGCCCTCAGGCCTCCAGATCGGCCGACGATCAGGAGGGGCTCGGTCATAAGGTTTTTTGTTGGATGACTGAGGTTCTTCGTTCCTCGGTCTCTTTTCCTTTAATGATGTTTAGGCTACTTGAATGTTCCTGCGGGAGTTGGAGAACTCCTTGGCATTGGTGTACTTCCGAGCCCTACTGATGAGCTTGGTCAGGGTAGTCGGTGGGTTTTTCCCTATTGAGAAGCTAAACCTTCCTTCTTTGAGTCCGTTAAACATGGTCGAAAGCACCATTTTGTTGTCATAATCTTCCACTAACAACGCCTCCTCATTAAAGCGGGCATTGTAATCCTTTAACGACTCTTTGTTCCCCTGCTTGAGGGTGAACAAATGGGTAGTCGGCTTCCGACTCTTCTTACCAGAGACGAACTAGGTAAGGAACGTTCTACTGAGCTCTGAGAAGGAACTGATCGATTTTGGTTTAAGTTGTCGGTACCAATTTTGAGCAGATACGGAGAGAGTTATTGAGAAGGCTCGGCACATCATGGCATCTGTGGCTGACTAGATCTGCATCTACGAACGATATGACTCCACATGCTCCGATGAATCTCCGGATCCGGAGAATTGGATGACATGAGGCATTCTGAACCTCGACGGCATCGCCTCATCCATGATTTCTGAGGTGAAGGGAAGCTCGGTCTCTTCCATCATTGTCTGGACCGCAGTTGGGATGGACGAAGATAAATGTTTCTTCTGAAATGTAGTAAACTGGTCTTGGAGTTCCTTGAACTGTGCTTCTAAAGGGTTCTGATTCTCAGCTACTGTCTCTTAGAGGGCATCCGCCACCTCGGATGTTCTGCCCCGCCTACTTCTCTCCAGCCGCTGGCGGAGGTCAATGGGGGCCAGAGCCGAAGCGGCAGACACATAAGACTGCTCAACGTCCCTAGTGGGTTTTGGAATTCGAGCAGATCGCTCCTGAGGTGCTGCATTGCGCGCAGGGTCGAGAGCGTGTGCGAACTACGCATGGGAACCTCTGGCCCGGGAACTGATTGGCGACGGTCGCTCTTCGGGTGCTGGAGTGACTTCCAACAGGTTTAGCAGTGGCTGTTGGTTATGTTGCGCCTTTATCCGGTTGATCTCATCCTTCAATATCTGGACTTTATTTTACAGTGCCTTGTATTTTCCTCCTCGGATCCGAGTCTATTGGGACGGTCCTATATCGGAGCTGACTCAGAGTGCAGTAGCGAAGAAGATTGGTGTTGCCCGCTAGGTTCAGGCTCCACCACTATCGCATTTTTCTTTCCTCTCGCCATTTTTGATACAACCTACTAGCTTTTTGTTTACGTTTCACATAGACGGAGCCAAAAAATGTTGAGGTCAAAATCTGGACCACCCTTCACTTAATGTGGTGAACCTTCGATAAACCCTGGTCCTGCACAAGAGGGTGAGCAAAGGAGACCCTGGCTAAGCTGGGGGACCCTTCGATGCCTAAGTCAGGCTAGGGAATCTGGGTCTAAGTTAAATGTAGAGAGAGGGTGCGAGATATTGCGTCCGTTAATCTTGGCATGATTTACTCAATCAGTGGGATATTGCAATCGTGGAGATATCGTCTATAATCCATGGATTGTGTAGCGTATCGTGTCTTAAGAGAGCGTATCCACGGGCGAGATATTCGGTCACATCTGCATTGGGTAGTTTCCTGGTTCGGCACTCAGAATATACACATCTGGCCTCAACCTCGGCCTTACCCGGCCCGAGGCCTAGTGTTATTAGTTGGGACTTGTCGAATCCCCTTTGCTTCGGCTCTGGACCTCGAACTAAGATGGCCTAGGACTAAGATGGCCTCGGTTCCAAGCCTCAGACCAAGATTAGTACGTAGATTGACTTTTTTGTCGAGTTTTTAAATGATGATAACGGCTAGGAGCTGAGATGTGCCAAGAGAGGACTTGGCTCTACTTATCCTTCATACATTCTCGAGGTCTCCTATAAGACCCGTATCCTAGTCTGTACAATTCCGTAGGCTTCCGCGGTCCTTTTTGTCAAATTCCGGCAATCCTCGACCCATATCCGATGTTTGTGCATGATCCTAAGCTGAGTCTTGCATATCGAAGCCGACTTAAAATAAAATATGTACCTTGGCGATCGCACCGTCGTAGTGGTTCCAACGCCGCGACTCGTGCACCGATCCGGTACCCAGGCTAGAAGTTGTGGGTCTACGTTCATTTCGAGGAAAACGCCGCGCATTGCAAACTTCGAAGAAATCTCTACAATATGTCTCATCATTCCATCAATCAACCAATGTCAAGTACGCAGCCATAGCCTCACCGTAGTTGGAGTGTGTAGCCAAGCTTTTGGAGTTTCCTTTACTTTCATTACCTTGTATTTCCCTTTCATACGCATTGTACTCAAAGTTTTTTATCATAGTGAATTTTGCGATGGTGTTCTTATGGTTATTGATCGTGGGTTATGCTTATGGTTATGCTCATTACAAATCAAATTGATGACTAGAAATCCTCCTTGTAGTATCCCAGGATCGGAACCTGGTGTATCGGTGCCGGGAGCCGACAATGGGGTACTACGGAGGTTATCGGCGCCGAATTTAGCAATTGGTGTGAGCTCGATTTTTGAGTTTGGGGCATGACAGAAGTTGGTATTAGAGCATAATTTGGTAATAACTGATAACAACATCATATGTTCGCTATGAGTTTAGGACGATTAGGTTTCGAGTGCGCAACCTTCCAATTTAGTTTCCTAACGTGCAATTCTTAAGGTTAATTGGCGTCATTATTTTTTCTTATAGGACATGCCGCCTAGGAGAGTGACCCGATTGACTCCCGCTCTACCACCTGAGGCTCCAACTTTACCACTTGCAGCTCCCATTCCACCCCCAGAGATTCCTGCTCCTTAGCCTGAGGATGTCATTCCTCCACTTGAGATTGGTGCAGATCCGACCATACCAGTCAGTGCCTCTCAGTTACAGCAGATGTTGCAGGCTTTGACGGCTGCACTTCAGGGACAAGGCAGGTGCCCAGTTGTTTCTCCAGCTCAGGCGGAGCAGGAGCGTGTGAGCGCCCTTCTTTAAGAGTTCAGACAGCTCGACCCTCCGCGTTTTCAGGGTGAGCCAGATCCGACCGCAACTGAGAGGTGGCGCTCCAATGTAGAGAAGATTTTTTATACTATAGCATGTATGACCCAGCAGCGAGTCCGATTGGCTGTATTCCTTCTCTAAGGTGAGGCAGAGCATTGGTGAATCTCTGTTACTCGTGTTGCAGGACCTGATTATGTCTGTACATGGGAGGATTTTGTGAACCGATTCGAGCAGCAGCACTTCCCCAACCACATTCGTTGTCAACGAGTATTAGAGTTCGAGACTCTGGTGCAGGGGGACATATCCGTGGCGCAGTACGCGGCCCGTTTTGTGGCGCTATCAAGATTCGCACCATATTTAGTTGATGATGAGGGGCGGAAGGCCCACCGTTTCAAGAATAGCTTGCGTTACGGTATTCAAGGCCATGTTATTGGGCATGAACTCCCGACCTTTCAGGCGGTAGTACGGAGGGCCCAGATTTAGAGACTGAGTGAGCCGGTGGGCAGAGCTATCGAGATCAGAGGAGGGGTCGGAAGAGGCAGGCCTCCTCCAGTAGCTCCCAGCAGCATCGACGACCGCAGAGATACATGAGCCACCCACCCACTAGAGCACTAGCAGTACCAGCAGTATCATCGACACCTCTAACACCACCCCAACAGCCATTTTCAGGGACCTATTTTGGATGTGATGGGACAGGGCACCGCGTACATGAGTACCCCCGCCCTCATTTGCTGTAGCCGAGAGGGCCACAGTAGCCTCCAGTGCAGCAGCGACCGCAACAGCAGCCTCCAGCGCAGCAACGACCGCAGCCACCTCAGCCGCCTAGGCCCCAGCAGCAGGAGAGACAGCAGTACAGGGCGTCGTAGAGGTAGAAGAACACCAGGGGCCTCAGAGGGGACAGACACCTCCCCAGCCAGCTCAGGCTAGATTCTACGCAGGTCAGCAGGACCCGCAGTCCTCCGGAGGAGTCGTTGAGGGTATACTTGCAGTCTCTTCATACATTGCCTGAGTACTATTTGATTCCGGTGCTTCGCACTCATTCATGTCTGAGAATTTTTGCCGATCGACTGGATTACCGACAAAGTCTGCTAGTGAG
Source organism: Magnolia changhungtana (assembly GCA_030180095.1). NCBI lineage: Eukaryota > Viridiplantae > Streptophyta > Magnoliopsida > Magnoliales > Magnoliaceae > Magnolia > Magnolia changhungtana. Next base: position 14,731,658 of record JASAUF010000421.1, on the reverse strand, counting down.
GGATTGATCGTATCAACGCCCTTGGGGAAGACTATAGTATTAAGCCGTTTCTGTTCGTCTTGCCCTGTTCTGATCGGTGATATCTTTTTGCCCGCTGACTTATTTGTGCTGCCGATGTCAGATTTCGATATTATCTTGGGCATGGATTAGCTTGCCGAGTACCACGCCATCTTGGACTGTTTCACAAGGATAATCACGTTCTGCATACCAGGCTTATCGTAGTTTCAGTTCGTCGCCGAGCCTAGAGGAGAGTCGTTGTCATGTTTGATGTCTTGTACAATCGAGGAGCCCGTTGCCTCATGTATTAATCAGTTGTCGGTGATCTGTGATTTTCCTGATGTGTTCCAGGAGATTCCAGGGTTGCCGCTGCGCCATCATATTGAGTTCCAGATTGACCTCGTGTACGGTATCGCGCCTATCTCGAAGGCCCCGTACCGTATGGCACCAATGAAGTTACGTGAGCTTTAGCAACAGTTGGACGAGTTATGTGAGTTGAGATTCATTCGTCTGAGCAGTTCTCCATGGGGAGCGTCGGTACTCTTCGTCAGGAAGAAGGATGGCTCGTTGAGGCTCTGCGTGGATTACCGCTAGCTTAATCGGGCCACGATTAAGAACAAGTATTCGCTCTCGAGGATAGATGATTTGTTTGATCAACTGCAGGGTGCTCAGTTCTTTTCGAAGATTGACTTGCGTTCCGGTTATCATCAGATTCATGTTCGAGAGGATGACATCCCGAAGACAGCTTTCAGGACGCATTATGGTCATTTTGAGTTTCAGGTTATGTCCTTCGGACTGACTATGCACCTGCGATCTTTATGCAGTTGATGAACGAGGTCTTCCATCCATATCTCGATCAGTTTGTTGTAGTCTTCATAGACAACATTTTGATATATTTGAGGACCCGTGAGGATCATATGCAGCATCTAGAGATCGAATTGCAGACCCTCCGTGCCCACCAGCTGTATGCGAAGCTGGAGAAGTGCGAGTTCTAGTAGGAGGAGGTGAGATTTCTCTGTCACATGGTGACGAGGGAGGGTGTCGTAGTGGACCCCTCGAAGGTTGAGGTAGTGCGTCAATAGGGCCATCCTATGACCGCGTCCGAGATCCGTAGTTTCCTTAGTTTAGCGGGATACTATTGGCGCTTCATTGAGGGCTTCTCCCGTATTGCAGCCCCGTTGACCAGGTTGACTCGGAAGGGCACAGATTTTGTTTGGACTGATGCATGTGAGCAGGCATTCGTGGAGCTGAAGGATCGTCTGACGTCCGCTCCTGTCCTCACTCTTCCCTCTAGGAGTAATGGATTTGTTGTATTAACCGATGCTTCGCGTATTGGTTTGGGTGCTGTCCTGATGCAGCACTGCAGGCCTGTAGCCTTCGCTTCTCATTAGCTCAAGGTCCATGAGCTGAACTGTCCCACGCATGATTTAAAGCTGGCAGCAGTTGTCTTCGCACTGAAAGTGTGGAGGCACTATCTCTATGGGGTCAAGTTTTAGCTCTTCTCCGATCACAAGAGCTTGAAGTATCTATTTTCACAGTCCGAGCTGAACATGAGGCAAAGACGCTGGATGGAGCTTCTGAAGGACTATGATTTTGACCTCCAGTACCACCTAGATAAGGCAAATGTGGTGGCAGATGCCCTCAGCCACGAGGCTTGGTGGCACATATGATGATTCAGGAGTGGAGGATGCTCGAGGATATAAAAGAGTACGACTTCAAGTTTGGTCTGCAATCTTCCATCGTTCAGCTATCGAGCATGTCGATTCAACTCTCTCTTGTCGCAAGGGTGATCGAGGCTCAACAAACAGATGAGTTGTTATAGGATTACTGAGTAGAGGCAGCATCTAAGAGTCAGACAGATTGACAGATTAGTTTTGATGGTGGACTTCACTTCAGAGGCCGATTGTGTGTCCCGGATATTCCTGAGTTGCGCAGAGATCTTATAACTGAGGCACATCGATCGTAGTTTTCTATCCACCCTAGCTTAATGAAGATGTACCGTGATATGAGGCGACAGTATTTTTGGACGGGGATGAAGCCCTGGATCGCCAGTTTTGTGGCCGAGTATGACACATGCTAGCGTGTAAAGGCCGATTATCAAAGACCCCCTGGTCTATTGCAGCCGTTGAGCATCCCGAAGTGGAAGTGGGAGCATGTATCAACAGATTTTATTATAGGCTTGCCGAGGACTCAGCGCAGTCATGACGCCATCTAGGTTGTCGTGGATCGTCTGACTAAGTCAGCGCATTTTCTTGCGATTCGTGCGACTTGGCCTTTGGACCGGCTTGCGAGGTTATTCATCGAGGAGATTGTGAGACTGCACGACGTTCCAGTCTCGATCGTTTCTGACCGAGACCCGAGTTCACGTCTTAGTTTTGGAGGCACTTTCAGAGTGCGATGGGTACTGATTTGTAGCTCAACACCGCGTATCCCCCGCAGACCGATGACCAGACCGAGAGGGTCAGCCAGATCCTTGAGGATATGCTTCGGGCCTGCACAATCGACTTCGGGGGTAGTTGGGATGAGCATCTGCGATTGGCTGAGTTCGCATACAACAACAGCTATCAGGCGACCATTGGTATGGCTCCTTTTGAGGCATTGTATGGCAGATTGTACAGATATCCAAGTTATTGGACCGAGGTTGAAGAGCGGCGTCTCCTAGGTTCAGAGCTTTTACAGTAGACGTTAGAAGCTATCGATATCATCAGGCAGAGGATGCGCACAGCTCAGAGCGGACATAAGAGGTTTGCTGATCACCAGCATCGTCCCTTAGAGTTTGATGTAGGAGACCATGTGTATCTTAAGGTCTCGCCCATGAAGGGAGTGGTTCGATTTGGAGCGAAGGGCAAGCTTACCCCGAGATTTATAAGACCTTTTGAGATCACTGGGCACGTTAGCGCCGTGGCCTATCGGCTTGCCTTACCATCTCAGTTGTTTGGTGTCCACAATATTTTCCACGTCTCTATGTTGAGGAAGTGTGAGTCAGACGTAGTTCCTGTTATCGATTGGCAGTCGTTGGAGGTTCATGAGGACGCTCTTACATTGAGCAGCCAGTTCGTATCGTTGATCGAAAGGAACAGGTCTTCCGGACTAAGGTCATTCCCTTGGTGAAAGTTCAGTAGGGTCACCATTCTGTTGATGAGGCGTCTTGGGAGCGCGAGGCTGAGATTCGAGAGCACTATCCTCATCTCTTTGATGATTGATTGTATATATATCATATATGCTGTCTTCGATTTTATACGATGATGCTATGTTTCCTCTCTCCTTATGAGTTATGTTTACTTGCTATGATTGTATAAATTTCGAGGACGAAATTTTTATTTGGAGGAGAGAGCTGTAAGACCCGTATCCTAGTCTGTACCGTTCCATAGGCTTCCACGATCCTTCCGGTCGAATTTCGGTAATCCTCGACTCATATCTGACGTTGACGAGTCCTGCATATCGAAGCCAGCTCAAACCAAAACATGTACCTTGGTGACCGCGCCGTCTCCGCGGTTCCAACGCTCCGACTTGGGCACCGATCCAGTACTCAGGGTAGAAGTTGTGGGTCCACGTTCATTTCGAGGAAAACGCCGCACGTTGCAAACTTTGAAGGAATCTCTACAATATGTCTCATCATTCCATCAATCAATCAATGTCAAGTACGCAGCTATAGCCTCGCCGCAGTTGGAGTGTGCAACCAAGCTTTTGGAGTTTCCGTTACTTTCATTACCTTGTATTTCCCTTTTATATGTATTGTACTCAAAGTTTTTTATCATAGTGGATTTTGTGATGGTGTTCTTGTGATTATCGATCGTGGGTTATGCTCATTACGAATCAAATTGATGATTAGAAATCCTCACTGTAGTATCCGGTGCCGGGAGCCGAGAATGGGGTATTACGGAGGCTGTCGGCGCCGGATTCGGCAATCAGAAATTTTGTGAGCCCGGTTTACGAGTTCGGGGCGTGACATCTCCCCTCTGAGCTTGAGGTCCGTAGCCGACTTGACTCATCGAGTTGGATTTCCCCACAATAATATCTAAACTATCATATCATAAGTATAATTAAAATGTTTTTAACAGTTAAAATAAAAGTTAACAGTTGAAAAATATTTGTAAAATATTTCGAATGTTGTAGCCAATGGAAAAACCACTTGATGAACACATTATTGCCAAGATATATGTCATAAGTTCCTAAGAAACCAATGAATCCTATGTTGGATAATGTTAGCTTCAACCGGATATTGATATATACACTTAGCTATACTCACTTTTGTTAGCCACATGATGGCCTTGTAAAGCCAACCAAAGCACATGTAATCAAAACATTAAACTCCTCACATGTTTTGCAGTCGAATGATTAACCAAAGCTAGTACATCCTCAAGTTGATTGTAATCTAAACATGATAGTCTCATAATCTAAAGACTTGAACCTGACTAACTAATGCAAGTGGCCAACTAGTCCAGCATTAGGAGCCTATTAATATGAAACACTCACACCCCTATTTGGGGTAGTGTAAAGACACACAAACTCATCATTGTGCCTAATGGTGAAGACCTTTCATCTTAACTTGTCATTATATAGTCCTCTCATGATGGATGACCACATAATAACGATAGTAACTACAAATATGTCGTATAACCTGCTAGGTGGTCATCGTGCAAAAGGGTATTGAAATCCATATCCCACAACTCTCTCATGGTCAATGAATGTTTTGTCCACTCTCAAATACTTAAGGACCACTAGAGTAATCCATCTCCTTTAGCCCATGTCATGTACATTTAAGGTACTTCATATAACTATATATGGTATTGTAACTTGTTAATCTCGAACATATAGTTAGTATGATATATGATTAAGATCATCAATATCAATATATACCATCCATGTCATCAATGGATAAGATTCACATTGGTTTTCTAGGGCACAACTGGAACCATGGGCACCACTCCTACTTGCCCATCCTCATTAGAAAACTATTTTGGCTGAATGATCATAATCTTTGGTCAATGCCTAGGAAAAATGAATGGTCCATATTAATCATTATAAAAATGGTTACTCATTGATCTTGACATCCATCACTTGGATTCGACCTTTTATTTACATTCCTCTAAAAAAAATCAAATTGAACGAGTGTTTCTAGCCTTTCAATCAATGACAGGAAATGGATTAGCCATTCTATAAACAATTCCATCATTAATTTAGACCCTCAATCATTTGCGTGCCAGACCTTTCATTGGACATCCCTTTAAAAAATCACTTCGGTCTAGTCAATCTAAGGTGAGATTTGGAAAATCCTGAGTGAGTATTAAAGTGAAATTTCATCATAAACAGTGTTTCTAGCCTGAAAAAAATGGTTACTCATTGATCTAGACATCCATCACATGGATTCCACCTTTTATTTACATTCCTCTATAAAAAAAAATCAAATTGAATGAGTGTTTCTAGCCTTTCAATCAATGACAGGAAATGGATTAGCCATTCTATAAATAGTTCCATCATTAATTTAGACCCTCAATCATTTGCGTGCCAGACCTTTCATTGGACATCCCTTTAAAAAATCACTTCGGTCTAGTCAATCTAAGGTGAGATTTGGAAAATCGTGAGTGAGTATTAAAGTGAAATTTCATCATATTTTTAGAAATCAAAAGTATTCATTATTTAGCATTGCAATTCCCAATAAGCGTTTAAATCGTCAGGATTTTAATGCTCATCATCCTCTAATCATTGGAGTTATGATAGTAAGGGGTATTAAAATATTTAGCCATTTAAATTCCCCAACCCAATGGAGTTATGATAGTAAGGGGTATTAAAATATTTAGCATTTAAATCCCCCAACCCAAATGACACTTATCCTACAAGGACTAAAGGAAAGTAAATGGTCTCTGATATTTTAGTCTTTATTTTCTTTTCTTTTCTTTTCTTTTTAAAAGATAAGTATATCCCTATCTCTACTATATAATGCAAAGAGCCAATAACATTTTTGCCCCATGCAATTAATTTCAAGAGAGTCATGGCCTTTGAGATTCTATAAGACATTAAACAAGATTTTAAACATGGATTAGTGAATTTTTTTTATATATAATTTAAAAATCGAAGTGTTTATAAATGAACGGCTTGAATTTTACCCACACATCGTCACTTCTTTTTTGTGCACGAATATCCCACTCCCACCTGTCTTTACATTCACATGTAGCCTGCATAATGAGCCCATACAACAAAGGCCACGTAAGCCCTATCATGATACATCTATTGCACCACTTCATGTTAGGACGTCATCCTAAACAAGAGATAGATCTAGAACTCGAGTGGGCCACAAAACAAGAAAAGTGTGGATGGGTTGCCTAATATTGGCGACCTTCTCTTTCTCTTATATGTGTAGTTGTATTATTTCTTTATGTATTTTTCTTTGCACTTCAAAAATATTTTCCCCCCTTGCTCTCTGTATGTGGGTTACATGTACAATTCTCCCAATAGTATATAATACAAATCGTATTTGGCCAAATTTACCTCCGCAACTAGTGATGGAGGAGAGTAAACTTTTTTTAAAAATGGGATGTAAGTGGCACATCAATTAAGGGCATTTTGTCCACGCCTTTAATGTTGCACAGTCGCATTAATAATAGTATTAGGGAGCAATAAAAGCTTTGTGGGCTCACCATGATAACAATGTGACATTCATTTAGTACATTTATTGAGCAAGCTTATGTTAAGATGTCATTTTGAAAATGGGAAAAAAAATCTAAAACAGAAGTATAGTAGTTGAAACCAATCTAGAAGCCTTTCTCTACGAGAGATACAGATGGGGTCACAATATCGGGAAGAATGGAAACGAAGTCACTAGCCATAGAAATCATTTTGGGAGCTCTTCTCTCTCTCTCTCTCTCTCTCTCTCTCTCTCTCTCTCTCTCCACGTAGCATGCACTTGTATAGCCACACCTCCCCCTCTCTCTCTCTCTCTCTCTCTCTCTCTCTCTCTCCATACATTGTATGCGTCAAGCCCTTAGTTTTCTTAAGCAACACGAACATAAACAAAAGGAGACATGTCTAATAAAAAAATTATTTACAATGATATCTCCTCCACTCTTTCTAAGTAACCATTGTTGAATTTGCCAAAATGCTAGCACCTCTGGCATTTTAATGCACGTGTTGCACCTTCCACTCGGTGTTAGAATTATCTCCAATATTATTGAAATATCTTCGATATTATCTTTATCTCCAGCTCAGCTATACCAATAACATTGGCAGCGATACCGATAGCGTTGGTAGTATCAGAAATTTCGGGTATTAATAATGTATCGCTACGCATCACCAATGTATTAATATCACTAATGCAATCATTAATATTTTTAACTATGTAAATTCTAGGTGCCGCTTGTATTGCCAATGCATCAATATCGCTAATGTATCGCTAATATTTTTGACTATGTAAATTCTAGCTAATGCTTGTATCATAAGTGTATCGACGATATTTCAATAATATCGCCAACGTATTGATATCATCCAAATTTTGTTTATTAGAAAAAAATTTATTTCATATTTTTTTTCATGAGCACATGATTGTACGTAGTGTTCAATTTCTCATTGATAATATTTTGATATTATCGATATCGCAGCATGCATGATATTGAGACCATGATCTTTCGTTTCCTTTCCAATTATTGATGAAATATCATGTGTTGTTGAATTTTGCAATATTGATGGACGTTTGGATGATAAAATAGGTTGGATGGGATCGTTGGACTGATTTCTTACAACAACATATGCTTTTAAGGCTCCATTAAATGAAAACTTATTATATGTGCATTCTTTTTGCAACTTTTTTTTTTTTTTTTTTTTTTAAATTTCTAAATATGTACATTTAACATTCCTTGAAGTTTCGCTGAAAATTCTACCATTTTTCCCATGTTTTTCCGCATATCCAGTTATCAGCGATATCAATGTCATTTGTATATCCCTGGCCAGCGAACCTTGTAGCGGTACCAATACTTCGTACACTGCTTCCACCTACTTTATAAGAATTCTTCCACATCTTTAAACCAGCTACTACACTCACCGGTATTTCCAACATTGATGCAAGCCTTGCGATTCCAATTAATTGACTAGAGAAAATGCACTTCTCAATGCTCTAGAGCACTAAAAGTTATAGTGCTCCTAGTTGCATTAAGGACATTTAGATAGTCTAATAAATTATCTGGACTGTTTATTTGTTACAACACACTTTCACTGGTATATTCTAACAAAATCACATTGATCAGATGATCCAATCTATCCTCAACTTGTCCTTTTTCCTATCCATGAATGGGATAGTTACAATTTCCTAACAAAATATGATTGGACCTATTTCGAGCAAATAATCTTTATTGTTCATATTAAAGACCACTGATCATATGATTAATTTTTTATTTTTTTAAATAGCATGTTACTTTCATAGTAGCATATGAAATGTGGGCTGCACCAAATGAACAATCCAGATCAATGTATTGGACTAAGTGTCCCAGTGCAACTAAGAGCCCTGTCATGACTTGTAGTGCTCTCTGAGAATGAGAGCATTTCTCTTGCCTATATATGTAACAAATTAGAAAAAGAGGCATGTAGTATAATCAATTGGACCACAAGCTATATTCCACCCATATCATAATTTCTAACCTACAAAAGAAAAGGTGATCCCTAGTATAGCCAGTTGGACCAAGCTATATTCTACTCAAATCATAATTTCTAACCTATTTAGGGGCAAGTAAGAGCTATTAGTGAAAAAATTAGAATGATATATTTGCAGAGTATAGCACATGTAAAATCGGGTCACCAGGTTGGGTTAGATCTGGTCAGGCTAAAGTGACTTGGGCCTAAGCCGGACCTAAAAATTGTCAGGGCCTTACAACAGCGACGCCCAAGCCCGCACAAAAGCCCAACGGCTTCGTCGGGTCGGGAGGGCTAGCTGCCCATTGCTACACTTACTCTTCCCTCGCTCTCCATCTCTCTCTCTCTCAGCTGCTTTTCTTGCCCCAACCGAAGTCGCTATCGCTGCTCATTTCTTCGACACCTTTCTTCCCAATTCCACGCAAGTACATCTCTTCTGCATCTCCTCAACGTATTCTTGAAAATCCTCCCAACTCCATGTAAGTCCCTCACTTCATCTCCTCTTTCTCCAGATTCTTGATTTTTTTTTTTCTATTTCTAGGGTTCTTTCTGATACGGTTCTTTTTCTCAGCTCTTATTTTGATTCTATGCTGCATTCTGCTTGTATTCAAATAAACGCTGTCTAGGGTTTAGGGTTTTACGATCTTATATTTTCTTGTTGGAAAAAAAAAACATTTTCTCCTCTTTTAAATTAAAAAAAAAAAAAAAAATCCTTTTTGCTATTGTATGAGAAATTACAATTAGTCTGAATGAGGAACGGTGAGTGTACTTGCTTGTCTGCAGTGGACGTGTGTTCCGGTGCATATGACCAGCGCCATTCATCATTTAAGGCCCACCATGTGCATGCCGTGGTCCTAAAATCAAAGCAGAAGCGCCCCACTTGCATGACAACATACATGCTTAGAAGTTATGACTAGGGGTTCAAGATCCATGTGTGGTTTACCTGATGAGCATATCGGCCTGATTATGTTATGTTTAATGGCCCAGCACCTTAGCTTTAGGTGGGGGCATCTCCTGAATGTGTTATTCAGATGCCTGTAAAGTTTTAAGTTGTAAGCATTTAAACCTGAAAAGAGTTTCAGGTGTTAACTGTTTACATGCTATTCTGTTTGGCTTTCTAGTGGCAAAGTGTTTACAGGTAAACAAATTATGTGCTTGGATAACTTGTAAAGTTTTTACAATATGAAGTAGGTATTCACACCAAATAGAGGTTGGGATGGTAAATCCTGCGAAAATCTGCAAATCACATAAAAGGCGCTTGATTTTTTTGGGGCCCTTGGAGAGCGTCAAAGTACTCACATGTTGGACGGATTGGATGTCCAGCATCCATTACAGTGGGCCCCCTCATGATCAGGAAGGTTTTTAATGGTGGGAGTACCATCCTAAATGATCACTCTCGTGTGGCCCACTGATGATCAATCAGGCTGCTTTTTGGGGCCGTAGGAGAGTATCAAGGGACACATGATGGATAGATTGGATGTATTGTACAAATCACAGTGGGCCCGACACAACATGATATGTATTAACCAAAACGGTCTTTTGACCATGAGCTTTTTCATGTTGATGTTAGGACGTATGTAAAGGCTAATAATATGGCCTTTTTCTGTTGTGGCATGGAAGGGTTTTCTTTGTGCTAGCAAGATGGAAAGGAGGAAGTGATATTTTTCTCTCTCAAAGGGAGAGTTTTCTTCAATGTATTTCTTTTCACGTTTTATCAAGTTGGAGAAAAGAAAAATATCAACATGAGGTCTTGGGTTCGAAACCCATAGGTGGTGAAATCCCACTACGGCGTGCGTGGGTGTGTGTGTCGGGTGCGTGTGTAAAAAAAAAAAGTTGGAGAAAAGAGATGGGGTGGGTTTTTTTCCCCCATACGTCCTCTTGGTTGCGCGATGAGAAGAGTGAGAAGATTTTTCTTTTTCAATTGTACACGACCATTGTTTCTCTCAAACCTTTTATTTTACTTATTTTTGAGTGGAAACTCGTTGATTATAATCAACCTAATGATAGACTATTAGTTACCACTTTATTTAATCAACCCATTTAATAGTCTATAAATTGCGCTTATGGTTGTGTCCTTATCCTTGCCTCAGTGGCAGACTCCCAGGAGTTTCAACACGAGGTCTGGGGCTTGAGTACTCATAGATGGTGAAATCCCACTACGGCCTAAGTATAAGGGTGTGTGTGTAAAAAAAAAATGCACTTATGGGAGTTTTGTGCTCTCATTGCCGATCCCAAGCCAGATAAAGTAGGAGGGTCATGTTAGGTTGATAGCCAACGTCAAACTTATGGCATAACTTCTTCCATCATTAATCCAAACAATATGACATTCCAAACTTGCTAGGGCATGTTATGGCCCTGGACGGAGTGGAATGGCGGAATATGATTAATGTAGTCGACCCCAATCAATTGCGATAAGGTTTTGATGATGATGATGATTTATCAGTATAATGTTTTGTTGGTGTGTTCTTGTGGATGTAGTCGCATTGTCATCAACCACGCAATTCTTGTGCTTCCTCCACTTATTTCCACATATGCCTAAATTTATGGTGATGTTTAGTCAAATCTCAGATTTTATGAGAAAGCTTTTTGTGGTTTTATTATGGATTTCTACTCATATCATCTTCGTGAAGGAAGGATGAGGTTTGATCAATTCTCAACAATTTGGAATTTGATCAGATTGATCCACAAGATGTTGTAAGTGTATTAAAGTTGTTTGAGGACGAATAAGTCGAGGTTGTTGTTTCTTTCATCGGAGAGTGATAAAACTCCAAGTGCAGGTGAATTTGCTGCAACTTTTTTCCAAGTTGTTTGGGAAGAGTTGAAAGATGAATTGATGGTTTTTGTTTTAGATTTCTTTGAGAGATGTCGATTATTGAAAGAGGTGGAAGCGTTTGTTGCCTCTCTCATCCCAAAGAAGGATGGGGCAGAATGCCTATAGGACTAGAAGTCAGTAAGTTGTCCCAAGGATCCATATAAGATCCTAACAAAAGTTCTCATTTGGAAGTGTTATTGGGAAGGTGCAAGGGGCTATTATCCATAGAAGTTAGACCCTGGATCATCCATTGATAGCTCATGAATGCATTGATTTTAAGATATAGGGTGGTAGAAAGGGTTTCTCGACTTCATTTGTGAGTTGAATATGGAGAAGGCTTACGATCATGTTGACTAGAAGTTTCTCGACTGTATGTTGCATCAATTGGAGTGTGGGAACAAATGGAGGTGGGTTCAAGAATGTGTCTTTGGCTTGGTACTCTATTTTGGTCAAATCCTCGCCTAAGGGTTTCTAGATGGGATCGTGGTCTTCGTCAAGGTGACACTCTTTTCCAACTGTATTTGTGGTGGTGGCTGAGACACTTGGTAGAATGATGGAGAAAGTAGGTTCAGTGGGTTTGATCAATGGGGTTGAGGTTGAAAACACTAGTATCTAGATTTCTCATTGGTTCTGTGATGCTGAGGAAGAGCAAGTCGATAATCTGAGGAGAATTATCAGATGTCCTGGCCCAAGGATCAAGCTGTTCTACTCATAATATGGAGACAACCATGTTAGGAGTGGACCCTTCACCAACTTCTCTTTGTTGTCCATTTGTTTTGTACACTGCAATCCACTTGATGAGCAGGCCATCCTGATCATAGGGCCAAATCCATCTACCATTTGAGGTCCTCCTAGAAGACAACTTGGACTCTCACATGTGTGCCGCATTGGCACATGTGAGACATGTGGGGCTGTACTCATACATGCATGTGAGATTAGCAAACCTCTAGATGCATGTAGAAAGCACATTTAAAACACCAGATCCACATAAACCCCATCGAAAAAGAAAAAGAATGCTAAAGGTGCCCATTGGTTAGCACAAAAAAGGTTTGTGTCAAAGACCACCAAATTACCTACAATCATCCCCAAATTCCAGCTTGCATGCATTTGCTCATCGAAATGAAAGCATTCTAGATCCTTCTGTTTTGGCTTTATAGTTTGACAATGACTATTTGTACTCACTTCTTCCCATCACACAAGCCAGAAGTAGTGCAAGTTTGTTTGATCCAGACCATTTCATTAGGTAGGGCCACACTATGAGCATGACTTGTGCCAATAATCTATTTGGGGATTGACCTAGAAGCTCATATTCCAGAAACCGCAAAACAGTCGAGATCAATCCACTTGTAGAAGCACTTCAATCACATGTGTGATTTGTTGTGGAAGATAAATGTGAGACAACCCATCACCATAGATTCAAGTATTACGAGGGAGAAACCATATTTACATCGTTTGTCACACTTTACCCAATCCACAGAGAAGCACCAACATAATATTCCACTAGGAATAGGAGAAGCACTTGATTGATAAGAAGGGAGAAGCATTGTAAAAAAATTTCACTAGCAAAATAAGGAAAATAACAGATTCGAGAGAAACAATACTTGCATACCATGAATAAAGGAAAACCCTCTCATCTTTTCTTCTCATGCAACCAAGAAAACCTTATGGAAAATTGTCCCACTCCACCTTTTCTTTTTTATGTTGACAAAACAAGAAGAAAAAAAAAGGCACGCATTGAAGAAAACACTTCTGATGAAAGAAAAACCCTCCTACTATTTGTTCTTCCATCTTGTTAGCATAAGGGGAAACTTTCTATGCTCCAAAGCTATTTTAGCTTTTAGGATATGCCCTAAGTTGAAAGATCGAGAGTCCATATTCCATGTACCATGAAACCTATAGAGCTCAACTCACTTGTGGAAGGACTTCGGCTTGCGTAATTTGAACTTTTTTAAGATAATGTGAAACAAACCATTTATTATTATTTTTTTTCAAAGAAGTCACCAAGATTTTAATCAAAGAAAGAAAAGGCAGGGTTAAGATGAGAGTTCAATGCCCACGACATTACAAGGATCCAGACGAACTCAAAAGAACAATTTGCACATGGCTCGCCCAAGAAATCTCAACTAATTTGGCCCTCCTAAACACCTCATCAGGACAAATGTTATGATCGTGAAAATTTCTATTGTTTTGCTCTGTCCAAATCGACCATAGGTTGGTGAGAAGAGAAACCCTTCACAAGATAATCCTTTTATTGCTAAAACCATCCCCGCGCCACATTAAGAAGAAAGAGTTAATCAATGTTGGCATCACCCAACAACTTTAGAAAGGATCAAAGAATCTTTCTACACTATTATTGCAAAGATACAGTGCAAGAACAAATGATCCATGGACTTGGCATTCCCAAGTCACAAAATGCACATGTTAGAAATAAGTCAATAACCATGTGTCTCTTCCAAAGATTGTTGACTGTTAGTTAGCATTTTGTTTTTGCCTACAAGCCAAGCCAAGGCAGCAACTTCGGGCAGCCCAAAAATGCCCTGTTAGGTTGCAAGAGGTGCAAGAAGGGATTGCAACACTGCATAGAAAAGAAATAATAATAATAATAATAAATAACCAGTACTCTCTGGCCTCCTTGCTGAACAGTCTCTATCAGAAATTGACAGAACCGAATCTGCGTCAGATCCAAGAGTCTCTGCATATCCTCCACTTCATTATTGAGCATATTCCTGTGAGAAAGGGGAATTCCCAACTGCTCAGCCTCCTAGAATTGGGAAGCAATGAGAAACTAGTATTGGACTAGGGATGCTTTTGATGGCACATGAGAAACAAGCAAAATCCTATGGCACATGTGTGGAGTTTAAGATGGATGGTGGCACATGTCTCCTGTGTGTTAGATGAGCTGGTAGTGACTGTAGTGTGTGAGTGATCCAGGGTTCAATCCTTGGTAGTGTTACCTTTCAAAAAAAAAAGTTGGACACTTTTTTGATGGTGTCATACATGGCACATGTGGGGTGATGGAACATGGACAATCAGTAGTCACACATGTATCATGTTTGGTACATGTGACACATGTGCTTGACACATTGTGTTCCTACGTGTACCAAACTAGGGATAAGCTTTCCTCATCTTTATTTCACCCTTTACAAGAGTCATGCTACCTTGTAGGGATAGACTATCCCTATTTTTCTCATTTTCCATGCATAAATGGGTTAGAAAGAAACATGAACAGCTTGCCTACCTCAGATAGCTTGTGGCTGGCACAACTTTTCTTTCATCCAAATGGCCCCAGTAAGGCAATAAACTCTCGAGGTTCTCATTTACACTAGCCAATAACATAATAAACATGTTAACATCACATGTTAGTCTTTTTCTTCCTTTAATAAGTCAATCATTTATAGGAAAGGTAAAATGACTGTTGTGCATGATGACATATTGCAATGTCTCTGATTGATATTCATATCCTAATGTTGTTAACCATCCTTTAGAAGCACCATTTAGAAAAAAAAGGGGCCGCACTCCAGTGGCACCGGTACCACCATAAGCTTATGGTGGCACTGGATTGATGTGGGGCCCATGATGTACTCACAACATCCAATCCATCCATCAGATCATCACCTCATGTTATCCCCTGGATGCAAAAATCAGCCCGATCCAAAATTCAGGTGGGCCAAACACAAGGAACAAGTTGGGAGGGGATGCCCACCCTTGATTTTCGCCAAGGCCCACCTGAGTTGCAAAAATATCTGATTTTTTTGCCTGACCCTTTATCCAGGTCAGATGAAGGGACTGAATGACCTGGATTCCATATAAACAACACAGTGCACAATGGTGGGTGTTCCCTTGTCGAATTGTTCACTGTACTTGTAACTCACCTAAGTTTTGGATTGGGCTGATGTTTTGCTTTGGGGGCAAAATGAGGTGAAACATTTGATCATTGGGTTGCATGTCATTCATATATCACATGAGCCCCATACCGCCTTGAGCTACAGTGGTACTAGTACCATTGGAGGCTTGGAGCCATGGTGTGCCATAAAAGTCGTTACGTAAAGGTAACAATGGCAACCGTTACAGGTTAACGGGGTCGTAACGGCCGTAACAGCCGTTATGGAAAAAATGACCTGTAATTGCCGTTAATGGTACGTTACATTCCCAATAAAGGCCATAATATCCCTGTAATGGTCTATTACAGGACAAATACAAGTTTTTCATACTTTTTAATCAACATTACGGGGTAGATACAAGTTTTTCGCGGGGGGGTTCAATAAATAAATAAGAGAGACCATAACGGTCGTTACGGGGCCGTAACAGCCATTATGCCCCGTATCATAAAGGTAACGGTGGTGGCCGTTACGTCCTCCGTTATGGAACACCTTGCTTGGAGCACGCCCCTTGGAAAAATGTCGAGTGGGAAAGAAGTAATTTGGTTCATAACTATAGGCACTACTGTTCAGATTGTTATCTGGAGTTGTAAAGGGAAGAACTTGCTGAATCCGTGCTCCGTGAGATAATAGTTTGGCCTAATATGCCGGATTTTGGTTTTTCTTGGGTTTTTAGATCAAGGGTGACATGCATCATATGAAGGGGATTCTCTATTCAAATTTAGGTCACAACAAGAATTGGGGAAGACAGCGAAGTACCAACTTTTGGCAATTTTGGAAGAAGACCTTAACTTCGAATACTGGAGCATGGATCTACACCTAGTAGAAGATGAATCTCATCTGAAGGTTAAAGGGTTGGATGTCTTCGTAATGGTTTATAGGTAGTCATACATGTGTGAAGCAGCCAGAATCATGTAAGATCTGAGTGCACTATGCATGTCTAGTGTTTATCTCCATGATAGGTTGGACTAAATCCCATCTTTGGTGTTCAGCAATAGACCATTGTATTATTTAAATTAACATTGTATTTCCCTCCTGTATGTGGTTTTTATCTCCATGTCCCCAAAAGAATTTTGGTTGACAAAGGATCATTTGTCTTTGTTTCTTTATGAACTTTGGCAAGTTCAAGGTCAGCTTTTACCTTTCAGCATATAGTTTCCATGTCTTTAGTAAATGATATTAAGACATGAGGATACTGTAGCATGGTTTTGCTGCAGTGTATTTCGCATTCACTGTACAGTACCTTTATTAGCCATTATTGATTGGTTCAGCTGTCCCATCATCTTCTGGTTATTATTGCTTGCATATTTGTGTTCTCTGTTATGTCAGTAGGTCATCATTACATAATGCATGCACAGGAGTTTCTTTTTATGAAAATCAGCTGCATGGTTTCTTCAAAGCGCACATATTTTCTTGAAAGCACATATTCTTCAAAGTATGTTCATTAGGTTAATCTTTTTATCTTTAGTGCCTGTACAACATTTGTCACTGAAGCCAATTTGGCTGCTGCACCTGTGGAGTATAAAAAGATGGCTAAGAAAAAGAACCCTCTTGTATTTTTGGACATATCCATCAATGGAGATGCTGCAGAAAAAATGGTTATTGAGGTATGGTTAGCAATAACGATGACTCTAATATCTATTGTTTTACATATCTCATTCTATTCTTCGTTTCTGACCTTGTTTAATCCAGGGAATCATCTCTGTATTTTGTTGATGGTTTCTGCAACATCTGCTTTTCTTGAATTTGCAGCTTTTTTCAGATGTCGTTCCAAAGACGGCCGAGAATTTCCGAGCACTTTGTACCGGTAGTTACCTTTATTTCTGAAATATATTCAAGTAATCACTGGTCATGCCATTTTGGGGCTTCTCCCATTAATAATTTGACACCATGCATACTTCTCCAGTGCCTTTAGTACTATGTTCTTGAAAGCTACACTTCATTTATTTTGGTTTATTATTCTCCATTAGCTTTGAAATTTGAATTCATACGAGGGAACTTAGGAGTAGCATCAATAGGTAATGACTAATGACGGAAAGTAGACTTAGATGGTTTGGTAGTGTGCAACAGAGACAAAGAACTACACTGGTTAGGAGTGACTTGGTTCAAGTTGAAGGCTCTAAAAGGGCAAGGGAAATGCCCAAAAGGACATGGGTGGAGGTAATAAAAGAAGAAGAAGAAGATTTGATGACCTATGGTTTAATTGAAGATACGGTCCTTGATAGTGGAATGGTGTAACAAGATTCATGTGACCACCCCAATTAGTTGGGATATGGTGTTGATGATGATGATGATTCTCTGTTAGTTTGCTTGGATAGAGTGCCATTGATTCTTTACCATTCAATATTTGTGGAAAAATTTCCATACAATCTAGTCAATCTTGAATTTCATGGTGTCTTAGTCAAGACACCCATGATAATAATGAAAAAGACAAAATCAAGTGTAACTCAGGACCGGCAGACTTGAGGGGTATGTTCAACTGCATAGAATTTTGAAAGGCAACGGAACTTTTATTCAAAACCACCGGCTGAGAAAGCACTCGTCCAGGGAGCCAGCTACGAACTAAGCAAAAGAAAAATAATTACAAGACTTTTTTTTTTTTTTTTTTCCTTTTAATTGTGCGTGGACTGTCTGCATTTTGGTGATTGTATGCATCTTGGATTCAAAGCTCAAGCATGATTTTCTGAGGCTAATTTGATTGCTTCTTTATTATTAATATTTTTTTAATCTTGAAGGTAATCTGAAATTTTATTCAACAAGGAAATAGATATTACAAAATTGCAATCCGTGCACACTACGAATATAACCTGGAAAACAACTAATGTGCAACTACTTCTGGCTTCTAAAGTCTTGAGTCAACATCCCGTCTAGATGCTCCAGCTTTAGACTGGAAATCTGCCTCCTCATTTGGCTCCCCCCCTACATGCTGGAACATGACCCGGCTGTCCCTAGCCAAATCTAAAACTCCACAAAATCCGACCAGCGACTCTAAGTCATATAACCCCCCAACACACAGAGTCTGACTTTTTGAATCATCTTCCACAATGGCCGGAGTGAAGTTGTGGGCTACTAACAGCTTGACTGCCTGAAGCAGTGTCAGAGGCAAGTTGTGGGCTACTACACAATCTCTCTCTCTCTCTCTCTCTCTCTCTCTCTCTCTATATATATATATATTAGCTTTCAATTTAGTTATATACGTGACAAAACCAATGGAATGTGCTTACAGAGGCCAGCAAAATGAGAACAATGTAAAAAATTAGAAAGCGAAAATGTCAGAAAAGATTCAAAGCTAATTGACTATAAGAAAAGTTGAGGATGTAAAAGAAAAACAAAATGTCCAATTCAACAAGAAGAATTCCTGAGATGGTGCTTACCAAGATCAATTGAGGCAGCCTAGGAATGGGTCCCATGAACCAGGAGTGAGTCTCATGATCTGTGAATCTGAGGTGGGTTCAAGGTTATTCTTGAGAGACATGGGCAATCTGAGGTGGGGTCCATGTGATTGTTGGTCTGAATTGATAATTTGATCTTTTTAACCATTCACAACCTGGACCATATGTTTTACATGTCATGGATCGGATGATTAGAATTTTTCCAATTAAAGCGATTCTTCAGCAATATGCATCATCATACAAGGTAGGAATCACATAATCGACAATCCAAATTGATCATTGGAACATTTCCATTGCAATTGATATGGAACATCAATTCTTTTGTTCATCAATCAGATCTTATACTTGTCTAATCAAAGTGATTGTTAAGAAATTTCTTTGCCATCACTAGATAGGGGCTGCTGGTTATTTTGATCCTGTCCCAGCTCCCCTTCGGAGTACGGGATTCTTCTAAGAGGTCCAGTGGAGACAATTCTGCTGCCCGCAGCAGTGTCGCGCAAAATCTGAACGGTGCTCCTGACTTTGATTCAGGTTATGGTTCAAAAAGGCGTCGTTCCGTCTGGCCCGAATCCTATTCTACCCTGACCCTCACTGTTCTATCTTGAGAATTTGCTCTCGATCTGATATACACAATTGGGGCAACCTCATTGGCAGGGAGTGCTTTATATCTTGCCTTTCTGTTTCACTGAAGTAACCAGTCCCTTGAAAGTATTAACAGGAACTCAAAAGCACTGGTGTGACTCTCTATGAAAGAAGGCCCATATTTTCTAGGACAATATAATGCGGACACTTGTATGAACGGTCCAAATTGATCAATGTACCATTTAGTTACAAATGATTTGACCATCCATTTTACTGGCAATTGACTAGATGGATGGGAAAGAATATCTACTCCTAATCATTCTTGCAAGATATTTGCCATCCAAGATGATTCCCTGTCACACCTCGAAATCCAGCATCCGGGTTTGCCAGGCCCCAACTCCGCATTCCAAGACATGACTCCTAATATAAGCAGTAACATATCAAATGTCACAATACCAATGTC
Source organism: Magnolia changhungtana (assembly GCA_030180095.1). NCBI lineage: Eukaryota > Viridiplantae > Streptophyta > Magnoliopsida > Magnoliales > Magnoliaceae > Magnolia > Magnolia changhungtana. Next base: position 14,711,915 of record JASAUF010000421.1, on the reverse strand, counting down.
ACGCCCTCAATCCTGAGACCATGTTTACAGCCAACCCGGGACTCAGGTTGACGGGTCATGACCTAGAAAACTTGAGTTTTTCATTTGTAATCTATCACAATCGCAATCACACACATATTCACAAAAGTAAAGAGAACCATAAAATAACCATTCAACTTTATTTAATAATTGATCATCTTAAATAAAAAGAAAAGTATAAGTAATCATTCCTCCATCCACTCCATAATAAAATAAAAACTATAGGAAACCATGGCATTTGTCTATTTTGAAATAGTCGTTGGTCCATTATCGGATTTTTCTCACCTTTTCCTCATCTTGAAAGAATGTCAATTTAAACAAAGTGAGCTTACATACGCTCAATGAGATAGTTCCTTAACAAGTTTAAACATGCTTTTGAGAAAAATCATAGACAGAGAAATACGGAGGAAAATCTATACGTGTATTAAAAGACAAGGGATGCATGGGATGGATGCATACCTTAATTCCATGATATTCAATATGGTTTACATTCTTTGAATACGAAGGCCAATTCTATCCCAATTGGCCAAATACTTTCATTTCCAATACCAAACTTACATTTCTCCAGTTGGACTGCTAGGAGCTAAAGGCTTAGCAACCTGGATTCCACAAAGGAGTTATATACACTTTGTCTAATTAGACCGCGGCCGACCCGGCCCGTACCTGGATTCGAAGAGGAGTACCCTCCATTGGACTACTAGAGGTCAATCTCCACATGACCTCTAAACCTAGATTCCAAGGAGGCCCTAACTAGTACCGTTTAGGAATGATGACTTTCAACGCCGGGGACCCTGCAATGTTTCCCTCCATTTTAAATATTCAAAAAATCAAACTTTTCCAAACACCGGTGTTCATATAATCTTGATAATGAATGCTTTCACATGAAACTTTCCAAATATAGACTTTTCAAATATAAAATTTCTAAATATAACTTTCTACTATGCATGGATATATCAATGCATGCACAATGCGATAAGATTAGAATGTCTACTTGTTTTAGAACCACTCACCCAAAGAGACTCGCTGTGATGGGTGTGGACTCCTACACACCTCTTGGACCGTTTAACTAACTTTTGCTTCTTCGTTTCACGTGTTGCTTTGGGCACGTGCTTTGAAAAGTAAGTCTTCTTTTTTTGGGTGCTTATGGCTTCCATCCATCTATCGAAGAAAACTTACTATAAATGACCCGTACTCGTACTTTCCTAAAATAGCCTACTTACCTTACTTAAATATGAACTTTGGGATTTAGCAAGGATTCCCACTAAAATTGTATGAAATGGAATGAAACCAACCAAGGTCAAAAGCAGGGTATTAAAATGGGTGACAGATTGTACATGTGCCTAAGGTCATTATTTTTTGGTATGATAAATGTCCGATGTTAGCTCAGTTTGCAGACCGCTCATAAGTTCCTATTGGTGATCCATTAAAAAAAATCATGATGTCCATGCGTGCGCATCTTTAGTGACTTACGTAAAATTTTGTGACACATCAAAATCCCAAGCCATGATTATCCAACAGTTTGATTTGTAGTCTAAGATATAATGCATTTGCAGGCCTTTGGTGAACCACCTTTTACACACACTTAGGATTCCAATACACATTTGGTGCGTTCACAAATTCAAGTTGGTTGTGCCATTTTACACGTCCCATTATAGACTTAATCTGGTCGTCTAATACTCCCGATTCAAGTCTGATCCAAAACTTAGCTCAAGGTCAGATTTAAAAGGGTTTTCTTGAACTTCTATCGGATTCATAGCCATCAAGAGGTCAAGTCTGACACTTCTCATATGCCACCACACGTCCTAGTTGGACATTGATATAGTCTGTCCAACGGTCTTTGGTTTGGGTTCAGATGTGAGTCTACTTAAAGGTCTAGCTGTGGCCATCCATGAGTAATCCAAAGGCCTATATTTGAACCCAAATCAAAGACCGTTGGACAGCCCCAAATGCAGGGTTGCGTTGTAGTAATAATTCGTTGAGACCGAAGTCGAATCCACAGGGAATGGGGAACACGGCCTATAACTAATCTAAGTCTAATGGTTTGTCTGGGTTTTAAACAAATAATAATAGACTAATAATCTAGGAATCTACTTATAGCAATCACAATATCAATTTACTGATTCAATGTATATCACAATTAGAATCGAAGTCCTATCATATCCAATCAGAAGATAATTCTGTTAAACTATTCGTAAACATCAATAAGAATATTATTTCAATTGATTGATTCTCTCATGAAGTATTCGGATCTCAATCGCAGGGAATCAAAGTATCTAAAGTACCCATAGGCGACATTAGATTAATTAATTATACAGATTGAATCCTTCTCTAATTCAGGCCAAACAATTGTTAAATCAAAACAATCTTTTTACTTGGAGTGCACAACAAATCTAGACATAAACAACTCAAAGATTTTAAAGTAAATCCAAATCAAATCAATCTAATATCATCATTCAAAATAATGTTATTGAATCCAATAAAATAAATATTGAAATTAATTACAAGCTTCATCCATTAGCCTTAGTTATTTAAGAGATTAACTAGTCATAGTTAACTAAAAAACAAAAGAAAATCTAAAACATCTACTATAACCCATAAAGAAATCGAAGCGGAAGAACGTTGTCGACGCTCCACCTAAGCCTTCTCTCCCTTTCCAAACCTTAGAAGATGATTTGGGACATCCTAAGGACTCCAATTTATAGTTTTGGAACTCTAACTTTCGCATCACCTCGGAAAAATTGCAAACCGACTTTGAATTTATGCAATCGCGTGCACCTTTGATGACATCGAAGCTCCCTTGATGGCATCGAAGAATGCGTTCGGCAATTAACTTGGAAAATTCATGATTTTCTCAATGGAATCGAAGAGGCTTCGATGGGATCGAAGTTGCCTTCGATGGCATCGAACCTATCCTCGATGGCATCGGAGGACTATTTCTACAAATTTTCAGGATTTTGTCTTTTTGGCCCTAGAATTTCAGAACATGATTTTTCTGGTCCTGAATTTTCAGGATTCCTTTTCCTTGGTTTCTTCACTTCAAATCTTCGATTTCTTTCATTCCTCACTTAGTTTCCTTGGATTTTTGATACTTGAATTCTTCAATATTGTCCTCCATAAATCCAATTATTCATTATCTTCTTTCGAGCTCTAAATCCATCCTTTTAAACACATATTCATCATAGGCTTCCAAATCACCTCGCATGACGAAAACGCATATAATTAAATCGAATTAACACTTAAATGCCAGGAAAACTAATGTAATTGAAGGGTTAAATATGCAATATTTGAGTCTCAACACACTCCCAACCAATATTTTGCTAGTCCTGAGTAAAACATGCGAAATATATTTCAAAAACAAATAAATAATTTTCATAAGCTCAAGCGGTTCTAAAAACAATCTAGATTATATAAATCTAAAATACATTAATGTTAAGTATTATTTTCTCCTGAACTCTAGCACTTAGTAAATGTCTTAATCAAGTTCAAAGCATTAATCCTATAATTAGAAAATTTCTAAACATCGAGTTCTATAGGTGCATAGTTAAGTCTAGACTTATCACAACCAAAGGTTGTGGGCCCCAAATCCATGGGTTCTGCCCCATCGTTGGGCCCAAATCCATGAGTTCTACCTCACAAGAGCCACCCGCCTCACACGGGCCCAAATCCATGGGTTCTATGGGCCGCTCACCCTGAGTGTGCCCCTGCATACCACAAGCCACCCAACTCGAGCCCAGTGTGAAAATGCTTCTGCATTAATCATCCTCGGTGAGGAGTCTCGAACACTAGACCTCCCGCTCTGATACCAATTTGATGCAGGACAATTAACCACTTGCTTTAAAAGCTCGAACTGATAGAGCGTAATAAATTAATCTTTTTATCTTATAGCTCAGGCCCTAAATCCATGGGTTAGGTCCTCGGCCGAACCCTCCTCGTGGGCCCCAAATACATGGGTTTCGCCTCACATGGGCCCTAAATCCATGAGTTCTGCGGGCCGCCCACCCTGAGTATGCCCTTGCATTCCTCAGGCCACCCCACTCGAGCCCGGTGTGAAAACACTTGTACATTAATCACCCCCGGTGAGGAGTCTCGTACACGAGACACTTTGATGCAAGATAATTAACCACTTGCTCTAAAAGCTCGAATTGATAGAGCATGACGAATTAATCCATTTATCTCATAGCCCAGGCCCCATATCGCATGGGTTAGGACCTCGGCCGAACCCCCTCTCGTGGGCCCCACTTCACATGGGTTCCGCTTCACACGAGCCACCTGCTTCACATGGATGGGGCCTGCCTCACTCAGGCCACCTACTGCGAGTGTGCCCCTGCATCCCATAGGCAACCCCACTCGAGCCAGGTGTGAAAATGCCCCCCTACATTAGATGTATGTGAATTGGGCATAGGTGTGCCAAATTTGGTGGCATAGCAATAACAGGTTTTGTCTCATACTCTATAGAAGAAAGAAATTGAGACACTAAGGGCAAGTATGACAAATTGCCAATTTTCAGATATTTATAGTTTGTGTTTATCAAACAGATTTTTGTATTTTTTTTTTTTTTTTTTAAAAGTGCTTAATTTCAGATATCAACACATTTTTTTTTTTTTATAGACAAATTACCAAATAGATTTTTCAGTACTTAATAAGTACTAAAATTCAGCACTTTTAAGTTTTCAGCACGTAAATTAACTTTCAGACCTTATTTTCCAGTTTACCAAACAGCACCTTATGCTCTGACTAATTTTAGACATCCAAACACCTTAATCTCCTTGATTGGGAACTCCTTCCTCAAATGAGCAACAATATTGCATGATTCCCAAGCATCTTCGTTCTTTGAATCACTTCAAGGTGAGCAGACTCTCAAAAGACCGCAAGAAGAATTTATCTGCCAGTTGTCTTCATAAACTCTGTTGGGCTTGAACCACCCTTCTCAATTGGACCTGAAAAAGCTAGCTGAATAAAACCATGGTCGTCCGAAGTAACAACCCCTCCATGTTGGATCCCTAAGGAATTCATCATAAAAACCTCTCCATGCTGGAATCCATTATATATTCATCATAAAAAAGAAAAAGAAATTGGAAACCCTCGGGTTCCCCATTGAGCTATTGCCCCACATTCAACTTCCACCATCTGCATAGAGTTGGCTTCCATGGCTTGTGCTCTTTCAGACTTTTGGACCTATAATTAGGACAAGAGACTGATTTCTAGCAATCTCTGATGACCTAATCCCATGTAACTCTTCCTGTTCCAAACCCCAGGAAATCATAGGGAATTTAATTCTTTCCTTTATCGATGATAGGGTTGAGGATTTGGCCACTGTCATAAAAAATATTTATGCTCCTTTTTCTCTAAATTCCCCAAAAAATTGCTAGTGCTGACTTGAAAGAATTTTACCTCTGTTTAAAAAGCCCTGAATCTCCAACCTTTAGTAAGATCAGCCGCCATAGTTTGCAAACCAGGCTGGTCAATCCTGGACCCATCAGCATCAACTAGGCTGGGTTGCTTACTAGAAAGCCAAGCCCGTCTTGGTTTTGGCATCACTCAGTACGGTTTGTTTTTTGTTGCAATGGAGGAGGAGATGGTCACTGGTCTCTGCCTGCTTCCAATGCAAGAAGTGTTGGGGAAGAGCAATGATGATCCAGTATGAGGATGTTGGAACCCGTTGTGATTCCACTATTTGTCCAAGAAAAAGCTTCAACACAGCAGAACCAAAGAACCTAAGCTCTTGCACAAGGAGGTTTCAAATCACCTGCTACCCTTCCATGACCTTGATGAACTATATTTCTGATGCTTCAGTCGATGTTAACCAACATTTGACCATAACTACCTTTTATCTTCTCACAATGTCTCGAACTCATCCACACCTTTGAAACCCATATTTGTTTGCTTATGTTTCTGTTTCGACCTTCATTGTTGCATATGTGCTCTGCATAGTTTGACTAGTCGGAAGCTTCACCCGCTGTCCCTCCATGATCTTGATGAGTTACATATTCAAATGCCTCAATTGACATTAACCACCAACTGACCACTACCATTTTGTACCTTTATCTTATGATTTTGCAAACTCATCCCACACCTTCAGAACCCATATTTGTTTTGCTATGGGTTTATTTTGAGCATCATCTTTGCATTGGTGCTCTGAAGACTAGTTAAGACTTGTCTCTGATTGCCTTTGACGGGTCTAACTAATATTTGACTGACTTTGAATGGTTCAACCTAACATTTAGTTCGGTTTTGAATTTTGCCCCATCGTTTTCTTTTCTTATGATTCATTCAAGAGAAACTGAAAGCACATTTTCTTAGTTTAATAAATATCATAACTCCATTTTCCTATCCACTTGACTGGAGGCCTGTCAAGGGGTTGGGGAAGTGGGTGTGGATATTTGGAGTGGAAGAGCAGCCTGTGGAGAATTGTTATCGCCAGCAAATATGGTGTATCCAGAAAGGGATGGTGGATTAGGGATTCCTCCATCTATAGAACTTTCAGTCTCTAGAAGTCGCTTGCTTGGACGGCGCCTAGACATTGGGTTTTCTGTTGGAGATGGGGAAAGGATCAGATTCTGGGATAATATTTGGTTAGGGGAGGCCCCACTTCGGTCAGAGTTCCCTAGACTTGCTAATGCAGGACCGATGCATGAACCAAAACCTGTGAGATCAAGTAACAGAATTAAGACAATTAATAATAATAATAAAAAGACACAAGCAACACCACAGATATCATGAACAAAAAATAAGAAAACATCATGCATGATCCTAGCCTAAGTTACCAACATCGTTACACAAGATCATTAAATAAAAGGAAACTAGGATCTAATGGATGTAGGGACATCCAATTAGCATAGGGTATAGTTTACTCAAAGTAGGAGACCTAATACACCCAAGGGTGAAGCTAGGGTTAAAAGAGATTGAAAAAATATAGGAAGTAGGGTTAGGGTTTGGATTATTGATGTGTATGGGAAAGTGAGGTTTAAAAGAAGATGAAGATCTGGGATGAGAAAATGAAGAACCTAAAGAAAATAAATAGATGGAGGAGAAAAGAGATGACGGTGTGTGGGATAGATGGAGACCCCGCACCTCCATTGATGAAGATTAACCTCGCACCAATCTCCTTTCCAAATCACATGGAAGTATCTTCATATCCCTTAAAGATGGAAGAAGAAAGCAAAGAGCTTTTCTCTTCTTTTTTCTATCACAAAAACCTAATGAGGGAGAGGGTCACATTCCCACCCTCTTTTTATAGCTTTAAGAAAGTTGAAAATTTACAATTAACACCATGTTTTGTGAATTTTGACGAAAATAACCCTAGTCTAACTAAAATCAACTAAAACACTCATAATGATGTCCAAACATAATATAAACAAAACTAAATTCTATAATGCTGATAAAATCTAAGAAAACTAGTGTGAACGATCCACGATCAATGGCCCGATCATGCGATCTAACAGCTTGATCGTCACGTCTCTCCGATCCAACGGTCTGGATCACTCCATAAAGCAGCCCATGTGCATCTTCCTAGTGTGGGGTCTTCCAAATGCTCGCACATGGACATGGGGTCTTCAATACGATCACGGATACTCACCTAGCCACAAGGAAATTGGTGCAGCCCGCCTCCTCTGATACGTGCGCAAGGGTGTACGTGAAGTGATATCCTTATCACTTGCCAGGCTCTGCCCCGTTGCAGACATCTCGATCACGTGGTTTTTCTCTATCCAGGATGTAGTTGTAGACGTAACCTATCGGATATCGAGGTGTTGTAGCTTGTAGGGATTCCTGAGTTTTTAGTTGCTGGTTTTTAGCTTGTTGTAGCCATTCTTTGTTCTCTTGCTGGCCCTTCTTGGCTTCCTTTATAAAATTATTAATTTTTTTTTTTTTGTGTGTGTGTGTGTGTAGGGGAATCCATGCATATTTTCTCTTATTTTCTTTGTAGACAACTCACGGTCCTATGGTTTGATTCCATTGTAGGCGAGAAGGGCATTGGAGCTTCTACTGCCAAGCCACTTCATTATAAAGGATCAACTTTTCATCGCATAATTAAAGGATTCATGGCTCAAGTATGTGATTTTATCCATATACTGTGTCAGTCTTTAGAAGTTGCTTTGTTCTCATCCTTTCATGTTGCTCAAGTCGATTGTCTGTATTTCACAATGTAGTTCATGTAGCTGTGTGGTTAATGGTCAAGACTCCAACTGCTATTATTGTTGCTGTATGCTTTTATTGTTCCTAGCAGAATCTCTAATATTAGATGAATGATATTTGGTATGTTTGGATGATTGATGATTGGTACAATCTTTTGCAGGGTGGTGATTTTTCAAAACAAGATGGTATGTCTTTTCAGGACGAAACTTCTTTATTGTAAAAGCAACTTCTCTCCACATCTAAAGTTGTAACCTAAATCCTTTTTTGCAGGAACTGGTGGAGAGAGCATATATGGTGGAAAGTTTGCAGGTTTGTTTCTCGGATGACTGCACTAATTACATCTATGAAAATTTTGTAGTAATTTTTTTATTTTTTTATTTCCCTTCTCCAGATGAGAACTTTAAGCTGCATCATGATGGGCGTGGGCTTTTGTCTATGGCAAATGCTGGTCGAGACACAAATGGGTCCCAATTTTTTATTACCTTCAAGGCCACCCCACATCTTGATGGGTATGATTGCACCATAGTCTTTTTTCTTTTCCTTTTTTTTTTTTCTCAAATTCTTTTCTAAAATACAACCAATCAAATGTCAAACTTGAAAAAAAAAATAAATAAATAAAACAGATTTCTTTGCGAATTTGGCATATAGCCCCTCCATTTTAACTCAATTGTAAATACACTCCTCCCTTTTCAATATTCCTAAATAGTCCCCCTCCCTTTTTTGCTGCCAGACAAAAAATGCCCTCCTGTTATCTTTCGAAAAGAAAGAAAGAAAGAAAGAAAAAACCTCCTGTTACATTTTAGACAGCATATGTTTTATTTCGAGTTTGCCCATGGTTACATTAACATCTCCCCAAACCCTTCAATTCACAGAAGGAATTGAAGGGGGCATTCATGACATGCACGTGTGAGATTAAGCCCGCTTATGAGGTCAGTGGCACTATGGATCAGCGTTTTAAATAGCGAATAGCATGTAGCGCGGCATTCACCCCTCTTATGCGTGAGGCGTAAGCTACATAGCGTGTAGCATAAGCTACATGCTACTTCTAGATTTTTAATCAAGGTTGCTCTTGGTTGCACTAATTTTATGATACTCACCAAATTAGACTGATTAATAATGAAAATTTGACAAATTTTCATGATATTTGCTGCAACCAAACGCAACTTAAAGTAATAGGAAAGGATAATCATCAAGTATAAAGGTAAAGAAAGAGCAACAAAACTGATTTAATGCTTATATTATTTTTACTAAAGGCATTAAATATTGAAAATAGAAAAATGTAACAAATCATTGAAAATATTATTTGATTTTAATGTTTTAATGAAAAATAACTTGTAATGTGAGGGACGTAGCGCGTAGCATAGTCTATGTAGCATGTAGTGTATGCAATTATTATCATGTAGCTTAGGCTACGCCCGACTTAAGCTATTCTCGTGAGCTACATAGCGTTAAGGCTAAGCTACACTACATAGCGTAGCTATTTAAAACACTGCTATGAATATGCCCTGGCCTAAGAAATCAGGCTTATCCACTCATCAGATGGCCGCTCAATGTATGATAAAATTGGATTGTTCATTAGAATATAACCAACAATCTATATTTAAATGAAATGTGGCCCAACCTATTGAATCGTTTAGCCCTAGCATATTCACAATGGTTCCCACCTAATGAACATTTTTTCTGTTGTTTATAATGCCTAAAGGGTGAATACATCCTTTTCCGGTTGTTTATCATGTATAAGGGTGAAAACAACTTTTCTTTTCTTTCTTTCTTTCTTTCTTTGTTTTGTTTTTTTTTTTTTTTTTTTTTTTTTTAAAAAAAAAAAAAAAACATATAAGGGAAAAAACATCTTTCTTCATGCTTAAACATTTGATGGTGTTAATACATACTGTCATAGTGTTGTGATGGAAGACAATTTCAGGGACCATTTTGACTGAATGCATTATAGCAGGGGGTTATTTAGGAATACTGAAAAGGGAAGGGGGTATTCAGAATTGTGTGAAAATTGAAGGGGCTATATGTCAAGTCCCCTTTTCTTTTTAGATCCTTATGGTTTTCAAAACTCAGCATTAATGGTTGTTTTGTCATCCCTCTGGTTGTGTCATCGTCGTTGTCGTCATCATCGTAATCTCTCTCTCTCTCTCTCTCTATATATATATATATATATATATAGAGAGAGAGAGAGAGAGAGAGAGAGAGAGAGAGAGAGAGTCATGCTCCCCTGCGCACCTTTGCACATGTGCCATTTGTGTCTAATCTGAACGGTCCATGTGATGTGGAATCTCATGAAATCACATGTGACAAATTTTCAACCCGATCTAAAATTCTGGTGGGCCATAGCAAAGAGAAATGCAAATCAAGGGAGGAAACTGTTTTCATTTCTCATGGCCCATCGAAGTTTTAGATCAAAGTAAAACTTGGGCCTGGGGGGTTTCACGAGGTGCTGCTTCACATGAACAGTTCAGATTTTGGATCCACATCACGTATGGTGGGTTCTCAAAAAAGTTCGTACATAGTACGTACAAACTGGTTCGCAGGTGAGCGTTTCCGTATATATATATATATATATATATATATATAGCTAGTTACTTAGTTAGTGCCGGTGTGCATGTGAGTGTGATGCTTACCATGTATCGTAAGGATGTGTCGCGTCTGGTTCCGAGAGCTCGGGTAAAAGAGGAAGGTTGATGTCTGGTGGGAAGCTAATCATAGAACTTTTTACTCATCTATCATTTAAAAATTAATAAGTATCCAGTGAATCAAGATTCCTTTCATTCACAAGAAAAAGTTTCTGGTGAACATTTCATTGGTTGTATGCCATATGTATTGGGTTTGCTAATCAGTGTTTTGCTACATAACATAGCTTAGCCTTTTCGCTATATAGCTTATGAAAATAGCTCAAGTCATGTGTAGCCTATGGTACACACTGATTTGCATATGTTTCACAATACTTAGCTTACACTGAAAGTTATTTTTCAATAAAATATTAAATCAATTAATGTTTTCAATGATTTCTGTCATTTTTCTATTTTCAATAAAAATTAATTAATCTTTTGAATAATTTTAGTAAAATAATACAAATAACAGTGTTAAATCAGTTCATTTGCGCTTTCTTTGTCTTTATGCTTAATCTTTGTCCTATTTTTCCTGTTATCTTAGGTTGTGTTTGGTTGCATCAAATATCATGAAATTTCATTATTAAGTAGTAATTTGGTGCAAAATATCATGAATTTCATGATATTTGGTGCAACAAAGTGCAACCTTAATCAAAGATCTAGAAGTAGCATGTGGCTTACGCCTCATGCTTCAGAGAGGTGAATGCAACACTACATGCTATTCGCCATTTAAAACACTGCTTAAAATATTCCCATGTTTCACTTGTTGAATCTCTCCTCTCTCAGTAAGAAATTAAAAGTGGATGAACACGAGGGTTTCACAGTAGTGGCAGTGAATTTTATTTTTTATTTTGCAGCAAACATGTTGTTTTCGGAAAAGTTGTGCAAGGAATCGACATTCTGAAGAAAATAGAACAGGTGGGCACGGATCTGGAGAAACCCACTTGTCCTGTAAAAATTGTGGATTGTGGCGAAGCTTTAGAAAGTAAAACTCGTGCTGCAGGAAAAACAGAGAAAGGTAAGCATGGAATCTCTTCTGCAAGGCCAATTTGGTCATGATGGTTTATCTAGTGGATCTGATTATTTTCTTTACTTGCAGACAAGAAGAGAATTAAAAGATCAGGAAAAGATCTTTCGTCCGATGATACTTCTGATGGACGAGGCAGGGGAAGATCCAAGAGATCTCACAAGGATAGGAGAAAGAAGAGAAAGAGGAGATACTCTTCATCAGATACTTCAGATGACAGTGATTCTGATTCCTATTCTTCTGGTAGTGAATCTGACTCCTACTCATCAGATACAACTTCATCTAGCGATGAAAGGCATCGGAAGGGTAAGAAATCAAAAGGAGACAGGCATAGACGGGGGAAAAGGAAGAGGGAGCAGCGTAGAGAGAGGCGAAGACGGCGTGATAATAGATCAAAGCGCAAATCAAGATGGTCTGGTGTTTGATTACATTAACAACAGCGTTTTATTTTGCCTTTTTTTTTGGCTCATTGCAACCGTTTCACTCTTTAGTCTTTGTTCTCTCTCTCTCTCTCTCTCTCTCTCTCTCTCTCTCTCTCTCATGAAGGATGTATTTTTCCTTCTTGTTTCTGGTAATATGCTACATCTCTAAAGATGCCTTTTTGTGCTTTTGCTTTTCAGGACTTCAGAGAGTTCTGGTGACTCAGAGAGTGAGTCTACTAGAAGTAGCTTTGACACTGAAGAAGCTGCTGGTCAAGGACCTGCTCGTAAAACCAAAAGTGCATCACGACACGCAAATAAACCGCTGCAAGTTCATGGTGTGTCAACTTCATTGTTTAGGGTTCATATTTCTTATTCTGTTATGTTATGTATGGGAGATAAAATTCCTTATAAGATAGTCCGTGAATGGCTATTCATCACCATCACCACCTTCATCTTTGCCTTTCTCCTATCAATTTTGGATTAGCATTTAAGGCATTGTTTGGTAGATGCCTAGAAATGAGTTGATCTCATTTCACTTGACAATAACTATGTATTAGAGTCGAGAGATATTGATCCGTAATACGTAATGAGTTCATGTTAACAGTGATCATGTATTAGAGATCAAAATCTCCAATACATAATTACCGTTATCTAAAATGAGATCAACTCATTTTTAGGCATCTATTGAGCAGGGCCTAAATGATTATTCCTTGACATATTTTCATTGAGTTGAGTTCTGATCATGTTGCTAGTATTTTGTGCTTGGGCAACAATGTTCGCTCTTCATTTGCATTTTTTCCTGTGTTTAAATTGCAACAGCTACAGACTATCCATTGTTGGTATTCATTGATCTGAGTTTGTGTCACGGGCCTTTTAGTTCGTGTCCTGCTTTATTTGTTAGCTGGGTCTCGTAAACTTCCTACTAATCTCCATTGCTGGTAGAGAATATATGATGTTTGTTAACTTTCTAGGATGTCTACTTCTTCAAATGGAATGGTGCTCTCTTTTTAGGAAGCCTTTTTTCCTTTTCTGCATAGAGGGGTAACTTGCTGAAAACAGTTATTTAAGTTGCACAGAGACAAACAAGATTTTAACAAAAAAAAAAAAAAAAAAAAAAGGTGACAGAGATATATTAGAAAACCGATTGAAAGTACAAGAGGAAGGAGGGGTCTCCCGCTGAGATAGCAGGAGAAAAAGGGCCTCCAAGGACATCCACTGTTGGCTTTCAAATATGTGGTTCACTCAGATAAGAGATCTTACAATAACATGCAATTTATCTTGTTTCAGTGCTGTATGTTTGATACTCTAATGACCTTATAGATTTAGATGTTCTGATATTTTAACAAGCAAAGAACTATGTCCCTTGTGTAGCGCTTGCTGGGTTACAAATTTCTAATATGAGCAACAATGAGTGTTTTATCAACTGTACTGTTTTTTTTATGGAGATGAAAGTGCTGATCAGTGATACTGTTCATCTTTGGCAGTAGGGAAACAATCTTCACCACCTGTCCTGGGAAGAGGTGCAGTTTCAGATGTGCTCAAGAAAGACCTATCAAAGACTACTGAGGATTATGCTTCTCATGAAGAGGGTGAATTTTTCCAAGAGAATGGTGAATTCCTGAACAATAGGAATGGCATAGAAAACAAATCTGATAAGACTATGGATAGGCAGCCCAATTCAGAGGATAACTCAAGAAAATCCCGGTTTTTAATCTTGACTTAACTTTTGATCATTGTTTGTATCGGCGTGTGTGCATTGGCACTTGCACGAGCGTGTGCATCTTACATGGACGATGTACCACACTAACCTTTCCCCGAGTATTTGATGAGCAGGAGCCTGACAATGAGTCGGAAAAGGAGTATGAGTGTGAGTCCTAGGCGCAGCCCAAGTGCGAGTCCTAGAAGAAGTCCAAGGAAGAGCCAGCGCTTGCGAAGTATAAGCAGAAGCCCGGCTAGACAGTCGAGTGGGAAAGACTGCACAACTTATTCAAGGAGTCCAATAAGGAGTCCTGAACACAATGCTCCAGCACCTTCATCTCCTAAACACAGCAGGAGTTTGTCAAGAAGCCCTTCTCCCGATGGGACTCCAAAACGCATCAGGAGAGGGCGTGGTTTCAGCGAGCGTTACTCATATGTGCGTCGGTACAGGACTCCTTCACCAGTGCGTTCACCTGTTAGATCTCACCACTATGGGGGAAGAAATTTTCAAGAAAGGAACCGTGAAAAGTAAGCACAAGTCATCTAATTGAATCAAGGGAGAAGGTACAAAATTGAAGTTTGTTCTGGCCTGTTGTAGGTACCCAAGCTACAGGAATTATTCTGAGCGCTCACCTCGACGTTACCGGAGCCCACCAAGAGGCAGAAGTCCCCCCAGGTTCTGAGCTCTTACTTCTCTCTCTCTCTCTCTCTCTCTCTCTCTCAATCATTTAATTGTCCCCTTAAGATAACATTTTTTTCATTAGCAAATGGTTTATTACATAAACTAAAAACCTGTTATTATCATCAAACAAATAATAAATAAATAACTTGTTATTTCAGCATATGCTGTTAGTGTGATTTTGTACTTCTCTATCAACAGCCTTGACCAATCGCCCTCAGACCTGATAGCACACAGGGTTTGAACTTGTTGATATAAGATAAGGGTGAGCTACAGTCGCATTCTGTTTTAAGGGAATGGCCTGAATTCATGAATTTCAGGAAATAACAAAAATTTCTCAGATTTTAGAATATAAGCATTCCTAAATTCAAGGGATTATAAGTGCCCTTGAAGGTATGATAAAAAGTGTCCTTGGAGGTATGATAAAAATTGAAATCCTCTTCATGATGTAATACCCAACTGAAATTTTTGTATTGTATTTTTAAAATTGGTGAAAAGACGGTTAATGAGGGAAATGATTCTTTATGAAGGAATCATTGCATATGCTAGAACTGGTTTTTCTATTGTTGGCAAGAAGCTTGGTTCCAGCATCATTCTTCCTCGATGCTTTCAGTTAAATTGCTTCCACCTACTAGTGGAATTCACTGCCAATAACGCTTAATAAATGTCACATTTGGCTGCCTTGAATTCTAACTAAAGTTGCATCCTAACTAAAGAAATTGATGTAGTTTTTTTTTGTACCACTATCATTAATACATGCCTGGGTGTCCGTACATTCATCAATTTAATATCATCGTTGTCGTTGTCATCTAAGCGTTACATACATCTATGTAATATCATCATCATACATGTCGGGGTGTGTCCTTCATATGGTACAAGTACCAATGCAACTTGTGGTGATACCGGCCTGCTGTGGGGCCCATGACCTGATAAGCCCCACTGAGGATGGACTATGAATGTGGATGGGCAATCCTAATTTCTAATGCTTCCATCCCTGGCTCACCGACAGTAGGTAGAGGGTTTGAGCTTATAGCTCAGTGATAGGGTGCATTTCAACATTGAGGTCTCGGGTTTGAGCTTGTAGCTCAGTGATAGGGTGCATTTCAACATTGAGGTCTCTGGTTTGAGCCCACCTAAAAAAAGGCAAAGCAAAAAAGATGTAGCAATGCTCCACATTCAATTGAAAAGGGGTAAAATGTTGGAAGGATATGACCAGTCAGTCCTGGAGATATTTGGGGCCTGGTCCATCCATGGTGGGTCCAGTGGTCTGGGCTACTGGATCATTTCTGGTACTTGTACAGATTGTGGGATAAAAATCCTCTGTAGGCTGTAGTTCATATCATTCATCTGCATTAAATGGCCGTACTTATCTATAATGGTAAGTGCATGGTTGTTTCTAACTGGGAGATTTAGTCAGCTTTCTGTCAGGTAAATGTTTTCAATTAGCAATAAACAATGTGATGGGTGCCATTGAACCTCTCTAGTTCCCAAATACTGCCTCTCTGTTTCTCATTTCTCTACATCCTGTTCTTCTTAATAGATACAGAAGCCGCAGGAGTCGAAGCAGGAGCATCTCGGGCAGCCCAGTTGGTTATCATGGTCGTGCCAGGGACCACAGGCTGAGCCCAGTACCAAGCCGAAGTCCAGCTGACGAGCGTCCGTCAATGAGTGAGAAACTTCGATCTCGCCTTGGTCCCCAAGGTGGCAACCACCCTTCAGATGGCAAGGGAAGATTGAGATCAAGGAGCCGAAGTGTGTCTATATCCAGATCACCTGCCAAAGTGCACCCACCGAAGACTTTGAAGTCGCCCAGCCAGTCTGGATCTGGCAGCCCCACCGGAAAAGGGGGTTTAGTCTCCTATGGAGACGGGAGTCCAGATACCGGGCCAGGCTAGTTTTGGGACTGCATCTCAGTGGCTGAGGTCAAGAGCACTAAACATGTTTTTTGGGTACATGATTGATTTTGTGCACTTTTAGTTCATAATGGTTGCTAGCGGTTTGATTCGAGTTGGACCAACGAAAAGAGAAAATTCATTTCATGTTATAGAGAGAACTGATTACCTACAACGGATTTATAAAGAACTCTCCTACAAACAGTGATTGGTTAAACAACCTGTTCTACAAGCATTTTCCTTTGAAAATATATGATGGAAATAAAATGGAAATCAAAATTGTGAAGGCATGAAAAATGGGTTGTCACATACAACTTGAGCTGTACACGAACCAAGTTAAGCTCGGTTAACTTGCTCGACTCGGAAAATCTTGACTTGACTTGGCTCGAAACTGGATTCGAGAACTCGACTCAACTCAGCTCAGAACTTGACTCGGTTCAAATCGATTCTGACTCGGATCGGGTTTACTTAACATAAATATTTAGTATATATTTAAATAAATTATATATTATGTATATTAAAAACCAAAAAGCCTGTACTCGAACTCAGCTTGTAGGCTGAGTAGGCTCGAACTTGAACTCGGCTTGAACTGGCCTGAGCTACTGACCGAGCCGAGCTGCCGAGTCGGGCTCGAGGACCGAGTTCAAGCTGGGGTAGCCGGCTGGCCTGGCCGAGCCGAGCCGGGCCAAGCTCAACTCGGTTCGATTCGTGTACAGCTCTACATACAACCGGTTGTCAACAGTATGCAGTCATGACATAATTTTTCATTCCTTGATTTGGGGTTCTCTTGGTTCTCCTTGAGTGGTCTTTGTTCTAGACAAGCCATGTTTATCATGCTGCCAAATGTTCTCTGAAAAATTCTGGGCGTCTATTCTGATTATGCTGGTCAATTAGGTCATCTTGGAATGATCAAAGTCCTGATGCACCTAGCTGTTACAGGTGGGTCCCATGTTAATCAAGACCTTTAATCTGGTGGTCCCCTTGTGGGTGGGGAATTCTCCAAAAGCTCTTCTAGAGTGAACATTCCGAATAAGTGACCATCAAATCATTGAGGTATCACTTTTTAAATGGTGTTGTATTATTTTTCTAAACACACCAATCTGCGTCTACTGAGCAAGCAATGAGGATCTTCCAATCTGGGAGATCTCAGGCATAACCATATATGGTGGTGGTTCCCATCAGTTTTGTGGTCAACATCACCGGTGCATGGGGTCAGGTCTGTTGTCAGGATAACTGACACGGGCGTTTCAGGGCTCACTTCCCTGATGTGTCAGTTTCCTAGAAATTATCCTGCACAAGACCAGCTGATGGAAATGGAGATAGGCAGACTAAACTGCCGAAGGTTTCATGTATCTGCACTGGTATTTGGAGGGTTTATTTTTATTATTTATTATCTCTCTTCTGTTTACCTTCTCTAATCTGTGTTCCGGTGAAGTTTTTAAACATTGGTTATCTATTGTAGAGCCTAACACAGGTGAACGGTCTGATTTGTTCTGGTGTCCAGCGACTGTGTGCAATGGCGGTGGGTACTGAGGCCATTTTTTGTCTGGCATACCCTACTTGAAACCTTGTAATAGTTAGTAATCACTAAATAAATGGTGGCACTGATCTGACTCTCTACAGCTTTTATACTAGTATTACAGGAATGAATGCCAAAGCGGTTCATCCTAGAACACAAGCAGCCAACTTGATAATATGTGAAATCTGAGACATTCAGCACATAGGATGGTGCCCAGTTAGCAAAACTCCATTTTAAACTCTGTATTAATAAATAAATAAATAAAAAGAAAACTCGTAATTTTGGGCTAATCAAATTAAACACGTTTTTTTTCTTCAATAAAACATATTTTATTCAAAAGAAATTGTGGGAGCAATTTAAAAACTAGATAATGGTGGTTGCCGCCCATTAATTTTAGTAGGTGGTTTAATTTTTTTTTAATAGAGGACACACGCTAGCCAGGATTACTTGAAAAAGAAAGATTTGAAAAAGGGAATGAATGCGATTCTACCTTGTGTATACAATATTGTTCATACGTATAGAAATTGAAGTTACTTTTAAATAGAGCTTACAATTTTAATCTTATTTATATATATGATGTGGTCTCAAGTCCACCCAATGAATAACTTCCAACCTTTCATGTGTGCACGACATCCAACCATCCAACCGATGCAATTGGTTGTACACATTATAAGGATTGCCTTTGGCAAAAATCAGCCACACCACTACCCAGCTGAGAAAGAACTCCAATATAATGAATAACAGATCATAAGTTTTGGGGAGTTACTAAGACAAGGCACTAGACAACAAGTAGAGCCCGCCGGTCCATGATGTAAACCTTTCAAACATCGATCCCTCTATAATGATTGGCCCATGCACAAAACCTCAATAGAAAGAACATATATTCTCTACATACAATCTTCCAATTTAGGGATCTCTGTGGTGCATATCACTTGTACGGAAGGCCAATCTTAGCTCAAGCATCTGCATTAAGGCCTCCCCCAAGGGATAGATAAGATAGATGGTCATTCGATTTAGGTAGAGCACCATGCACCGACCATTTGTAGACATCAATGGGCTTCAGGGAGAAAAAGATAAGATGGGTGGTCATCCACCTCTCCATTTGTAAAAATTGAGGATGGGTAGCCCTTGGGAGTAGGCAGCAAGCCCTTTCATCTGTAGAAATGGATGGACCATATGAATAAAAGGATAGATGTACATTCTCATACTATGGACCGAGGTAGGATCAGTGTTTTAAATATCGACGATATTGGCCGATATATCTTGTACCCCACCCATGCAATATGAAACGCACAAGCAGTAAGATATATCCCACATGTTAAATTAGTGTCAAATTGTTCCAAATCCATAATTTTTCATACATAAAAAATCATGGATTGGGAGCTTCGATTTCAAGATTTGGAGGAGAATGACCGAGTTAAGGAAAATTGAAAAAAAAATCAAAATCAAACATGTATGTTAACCTAATCTAATGATTCTTCTTTTGCTTTTGTAACTTGCGTTTCCACATGCCTTCTTACATTTATAAATTGTATGAATAGACTTTGAATATACTTGCATCAATTCAGGTAAACAACGCATAGATTAAGTGTGTATTGATGTCTTTTTTAACAATCACTAAAATTTCATTGAAAAATTCTACCAATTTCCAATGTTTCCAACAACAGCAATACATTACGCGATACAACCGATATATCTCATGCGATAATCAATACGTATTTGTATCCCAAGGGTGCAATACGTAACGCAATACCAATATTTCGAACACTGGGTAGGATAATAAATTTCATCACAACTTGAATCTCACTCACAACATATTTTTAGTCAAGTCCCACCACCCAAGGCTGGAGACTCAGCTTGAAATCTCACCGAGTTGACTCGGCCATGTTTCAAGTTGAGTTAGTGAGTTTTAGAACCATGGTTAAGAATAGAAGTACAACAAGATTCCACATTCAACTGAAGAAAGGCCCCAGATCAGTGGCTAGGATCTTCCACTTTAGGGTATTCGAAGCATATTGTCCATTTGACTGACAGAGAAATGCAGTTCATTGAGGCCAAAGGAAATCTACAAAGAGCTTTCTAAAAAGAGAAAATGCAACTCCTAACATGATTGATACAAGCTTTTTCTCACAGCTTAGCAAGGATAAAAAGAACAGCTCTGTGCTTCGTCATCATACAAGCTCATATTGGCCTACCTTTGGGGATTATTTGATCTTTGAGCCACATGTAAATCGGAACCAGCACGAAATACGTCGCCGCCATCGCTCCTAGAATGAAGCGTAGAAAGAACACGAATGGATTTACGGGCTTGGTCACATCCTCAGCCTTCGGTCCAAGCTGCATCAACACCCCACAAGAAAAAACTCTCAAACAAATAAAGAGAAACAAATTGAAGATTTGGAATTACAAGCTGTTTGTGTACATTTGGAATTCACCACTTTTGTGGCAGGTGGAATGCCCTCCACCCAAATCTCGAGTGGGACTGAGGAAGATCTAGGTTCACCCCACTTGGGTTTCAGTTTTGATGGCCCACACTCATTTTGATGTGTGGAGTCACCCCCACCTGTTTGGATTTATCCCCATAGCAAGAACGATGCAAAATGAGGCCCAATATGGTGGCATTTTGGGGAAAAGGCGCATGGGGCATACACGAAATGCAGATTGTAGGATGCACCCAATAACTGGTTTTGGTTATTATTGCATTCTCATTTCCAGCAGCTGAAGACGGTCGGCCCACATTCCTAGAGCATCCAAAATAGGCCCTTAACCAATTGATCAGCATATAGGCTTTGTCCATTCAGAATTTGGAACATATCACCAAAGAATGCAGGGGAGATTATAGGTGGAGCATGAAGAGCTGGAATATGATAAGAGTGGTACAAGTGGCTAGCAATTGATATATCTGAATTGCCCATTTATTGGGCCCTCCCATGGACGGAAAATGGTTCAAGATGCACAGATAACAAATGATTTATCCATCTGAATGGTGGCTGACAATGGGATGGTCACAACGAAAAGCTGTTAATGGTCATAAGTGACATGATTGAACAAAAATGATTGTTGTGATCTTCTGATTAGTGAGATTTTGAGGCCTGCTAGATGGACAGTCCTGAATGAGACTTCACCTTGCCACATGTATTATAGATAGATGGCTCTACTATATAACTGTTCTTCTGGCTGTATCATATCATCTCCCAAGAATGCATGCCTATATTCCTCTAGATTCATCTAAAAGCTGATTGCAATTACCAATTTCAATTTGCTTTAGAATCTTCTAGAATATTCATGACCATATTCTATTTTTATCTAAAATAAAAATACCCTTAATTATCAACCTTTCAATAACTTCAATTTTGGTGAATCGGTTAAATCTTTCGCCCAAAAATAACTCTACAGAGCAATATACAGTATTCAAATGATGCTCACATATGCAAGACTATCGTATCTGCAAGAGTACTGAAGACATTTTCCACTCCACACTTCCAGGCACTCGCATTAGGTCCCTGACCTCATTATAAATACTAAGAATTCAACACATTTCATATTTCTGTAAAATTATTTGCCTAACATATAACTGACACTAAAAGAATGGGAAATCATTGTGCACACATGTTACCCCAAGTGTCCGTGGGGCATACGTCTCATGCCGCTCAATAACAGTGGGCAGGAATCTTAACATGCAATTTAAAATTGGTGTTTCAAAATTAGCATTTTGAAATTCTTGAGAGATTCCCACCAACTGTCATTAAAATACATGAGATAATGCATGCACCCAATCTCATGTTCACTGAAGTCGTGCTCTAAAAGAACAGGCATTCGATTATGGAGGGTTGGTGTGATATCAAATGAGCTATTTCAAGCTTGAAGAGAATGGTATTCACGAGTGATCTCAACAGCAAAGCTCTCAACAAAATGCTTAGTAACTAAGATAAATAATAATGATATAATAATAGAAGGTATCATGTCTCTCTTGACTGTTGCCAATATTCATTGCTTTCACTGTAATTTATCTTGTAAACATGACTTTCCCTACATTCTGAGTGTTTTCCCACTTAAACAAATCTCACCAAAACCAAACCTTATCACATGCACTAGCATTTTTCCCAAGAATAACTCTCCCAAATATCTTTGGCAAGAGATTTGGTTCTTCCTATGATATAATACTCTTTGCCCTATTGATCTATAGAAACAACAGGATTTCTCATGTCTACAAATTGGAAGATTTCCTTCCTGAAAATAGTGCCAGAATATTGTGCTAACTTTTTTGTGGCATCATTGCAATTTCTACTTTTATTGCTACTAAGTTTCAAGGGTTAAAGTTGTCATTTTCTAATCTTTGGAATACTGTAGAAAAGATACGTGTAAAGATCCCAATGAAGAACTCTAGAGAAGTCCATTTTAATGAGTTGTAAATGCTCTAGAATATGCCTAGAAAGTCCCCTAAGGTCCATGTATAAGTGTATGGTATCATTCTTGAGTTACATATCTTTTTGTTGAGTGAATAAAAACCCGTCTTGATTTTTATTAACTGTGTTCTTCTTGCTAATTGGATGTATGCATTGTTCTTCTATTTTGTGGGCATGTAGTTGTAGTGCATCTAGCTACACTTTGGGAAGTGGATAACTCTCGTCAAATGAACCCGTGACTTAAAAATCGGAATAGAGACGATTCAAAATCTCATCAAATGAATCCATGAGTGCAAAATCTTTATTTTGCACAAGTTCATCCGAGAAACACCAAGCGTGTGCTGAAGAATGATGTCAGTAGTAAATTTAACCAATGGGGTCAGAAGAGCAGCTTTTGCCTCCAGAGTATTGGAGGCAATGCCCAAGGGGCATTCTTCACCCAGTACTTGGCAGGTTGATCTAGACCATGTGTCTAGAAGGTCTTGTCCATCAATAGCACAGATGGAAAATCAGAGCCCACAGAGAATCCCAGACATCCAAATTGTCATCATCAAATGCATGACCAAAGGTGAAAATGGTTAAAGGTCAACAATGAAGAGGAAAATCTTTTTAAGAAACAGGGGAAAGTTATGGCAAGAATTATGTTACTGGTGTGTTTTTTGACCATGGGGTATCCAAAGATTGGGCAACCGAATTTAAGGTCTGGCACCACTGCCCGAAGGGCATACAGTGTGCTGGTTAGGGCTATCAATGAGCCAGGGTCTGCCAAGCCCAGCCAATGACATAAAACATGACCCAAAGCACACCCGCAAATATACTTGATGGAGAAGAAAACACACTGACCATATTGAATGGGAAAATAGTCCAAAATCGGGTTAGGATGCAAGATCTTGGGGCCTCTCATGATCTCATCCACAATGGGATCAATCAAATTGATGATTTTGATACTGAGATATGCTGCCACCAGCCTGTTCATGTGGTGAAGAGAGAAATCGAGAGAAGGAAATACTCCAATTTACATGATTTATCTTCCAATTGTCAAATTTTATGGCAGTCCCCACAGGTCAACAATTTGGATCCCTGAGCTATGCACTGCACACCACCTCATCACCACGATGCTCGTTTTGGGTTAGAGAGAGAGAGAGAGAGAGAGAGAGAGAGAGAGAGAGAGAGAGAGAGAGAGAGAGAGAGAGAGAGAGAGTTTTTTTTTTTTTCCAGTTAATAAACACGTTGTAAGTTTAGGCCCGAGCCCGGCCCTCAGGCCTGATACGCCAGCCCAAGCCTAGCCCCATCGACAGCCCTAGTGATGTTCAGGTTAGAATACACTAAAACGATATGATCAATAGTTAATTATTGAATTCAAGATGCAGCTGCATTGGTCAACTTTATTGATTTCCATCTCGATTAATGACATATCCAAGTAAAAACCTACCATCGAATTAAATCCAGCTATTTTCTTGTTATTTTAGCAATGTGATTTCCTAGTCTCTTTCCTTTCATGATATATTTAGACATGGAAAATGGTCCTGCCATGCTGAAACTGTTCTCAACGAATAATGTGAAACATGTCCAAGGAAGTGGAATCTTGCATGAATTTCCCTGGTATCCAAGTACAGAAGCTGTCCCATCTTGCACATAGAGCAATCGTCTAGCTTCATAGGTGATGAGAAGAGGACCTGATTGATTTGGGACTTGTTTGCAACACTTACTGCAGTCCTTTACACTAGCTTATAGTCATAGATGAGATTCTAACAGGCAGACATTTGGTGGAAAAGGGAAAATCCATGATGGGATTACTCAGATGTGGTGAGGTGCTGACGCATCAACAAAATCACAAACATTATGGGCACTTACATCACATTCTAGCGAACAATAGGGGTCATTCTAGCGATACTGACAAGCCATGCCTTTGCAGATACGGGAACAATAGAATTTTTCGGAGAGATTACCCTTTAAAAAAAAAGGAATGGAAAAGAAAAAGAATTTTCTGGAGAGATTTTTTTTTTTTCTTTAAAACACATGCACATACCCCCACACACTCATGCTAGTGGAATTTCACCACCTATGGATACCCGAACCCTTGACCGGGTGTTGAAACTCCTGAGAGTCTACCACCCGAGCATGGCCATTCAAAGTCTGAGATAGTTCACTGCCCCACTTTTAGCATCCCTTAAAAGGGTTTCTTAAGTTGAAGTATGGTGCATAGAGATTTCTAGTAAGTTCCGCAAATAGTGATGCCTGAACTTTGCTTTCAAGAGGCTTCTAAAAATCATAGGTAAGTTTAGTGAAGATCTTCCCCAGAGTAGTGAGCCTATATCATATACAATGATGATATTCACATGATTTTATCATATACCATTAAGACAGACACAAAGACTACAGAAAAACTGAACACCGACACAGCAACTTGTCCTTACAGTTACAAAATAAAAAATATTCATTAAAAAAAATGCATATAACATAAAAATATATATGATAAAAGTATATTAGTACCATATCAATGGGATACAAACTATACTAAAAGATAACTAGAAAATGATAAACCAAAGGCTTCTCCTAACAGCCATGTCAACATGTGCACAGATAAATGGACATGGGGAATTTAAAAAGTGGTGTCATTGTTACATAGTGGTCTCAATGTTTACCATCTTGCAATATCAGGAAACACTAGGAACACCGAACACTAACAGTTTTGGGTGCTTCTCTAAATTCCATCTATGGCTTTCAATGGGTTATGCATGACATCTACAGAATTTGAAGGGTTCCAAATCCTGGTTACTTTAGTTTACAGAACCCATGTGATCGGCATTCATTGGGACATGGCTGATGCTTACCAAATCAAGTTGAACCATCAGTGTACATAGCATCGGTTACCTCATCTTAATGGGAATGGGAGCATTTATCTAGGCTTCGCATGACACAAAAGTACAATGTTGAAAGATAAAAAAGCATTAAGCAACATTGCTAAGAACGCTTGGCTGCCACAAGCCAGCTAAGAGCTTTTTAGGTAGCCTTGATAGGCATTATGGTTTCTTTGTTCATCAAAGATGGAGAAAGGGAATTTTATACCAACCATTGAACCCTCCATCTAAAGGGAAGATGTAAGGTCAAAGACTGGTTATATTTATGATTTATTTGTAGTTTATTTTCAATGATCTTCTTTACTAATGACAACAAAGAAAATGAAAATCTGAAATAGATAGCAAACCAGTGGAAAGCTTCTTCTATATTTGAAATATATCATGATTATGTGATATCTTTTCTATATTCTAGAAAATATTAGCCCAACAGGCCTTGTGAAGAGTCGATTCTTGCAACATATCAACAATTCAACATAGAATATGCCACCAAGAAGAAAAAGGCCAACAATGCAATAAAACCAAGGATTATGGATGTTCTTTATGTAAACAAGAAAAGAGAATGCGTGATGAAATAAACACAATACCTGCAAAGGAGAATCCCCTGACGCTTTTTTGACACCTGTCACGGAGCATCCCATGATCAGTCCATGCCGGCGCACTCCTCGGTACCACTTGGGACCAATCCTTTTCAACTGAACATCTTTGAATCCAGCCTTTTCGAACCACTCTATGTACTCTTCCTCCTTGGGGAAAAGCATCCACACATCCGCAAAGAAGCGGGACAACCAAAAGGTGGGATATACAGGACCAATCAGACATGCTTTTCCGCCTAGTTTCAAGACCCTATATGCTTCTTTGATCCCTCGCTGAGGGTCAGGCCAGTACTCAATGCTGATAAGAAACAAAAAATGACAACTTCATCAGAGACAAATCATCGTTATTCGTAATAGATGAACTTCTTAGATACTAAGGATAGATCTGGTCACGAACTCTTAGGGTATCTTTGAATACTTGAATCCAAGGAAAAGAAAGGAAAAATGGTAATTTTCTAATGATGATTTTCATTGCACTATTATTCCAATTCTAGAGTTTTGTTTTGATGGCAAGTGGAAATGTCATATTCCCTCATGACATTCACCTAATTTCTTGTGCCAAGAATCCTAATTATGTGAAGCAGGACAATTAATCACTTGCTCTAAAAGCTCGAACTGATAGAGCATGACGAATTAATCTCTTTATCTCATAGCCTAGGCCCCAAATCAATGGGTTAGGTCCTCGGCCGAACCCTCCTTGTGGGCCCCAAATCCATGGGTTCTGCCTCACACGGGTCCCAAATCCATGGGTTCCGCAGGCTGCCCACCCCGAGTGTGCCCCTGCATCCCACAAGCCACCCCCACTCGAACCCGGTGTGAAAATGCCCCAGCATTATTATGGAAAAGTATAATAATTTTTTCTATGGAATCCATCTTTTTTATTTGCTATCCACATGAAAGAAATTAACATATCAAAGGAAAACCACCTTGCTACTATCCAATCATGGCCTTAAGAAAAAGAAGCAGCCCATGAAAATGTGGATTGAAGTGCCGAATCCAGACCCAAAGAGAACAGACATATCTAAAAGTAGGACACAATTCAAGAGACCACCTCATGTGGGCTTCTTTCACTTTCAACTGGTTATCAAACGTAGGAGTGTTATAGACTGATAAAGAATGCACAAAGCAGTTGTTTCCAGATAAACTAAAGTTGGACCACTTGGCCTCAAGAATAACCGTGAAACAGTGGTGTCTATATATGGAACAGAAGTAGATACTGATATGATGACAGTTTCCAAGAAAACAGGCACGTATATATTATTCAGCACAGATAAAAGCTTATCTCTATATATTATTCAGCACAGATAAAAGCTTATCTCTAAGTTATATTTACATGGAGTAGCAACAGATACCAATCCAGAGGCAGTGAAGCATCTGTTTCGAAATGTTAGCAAGTATAAATAGCTAGGAAGTGGAAGTATGAGCCGAAGCGTGGCCCCAAGAGGCAGCAGCAGCTGGGTGGAAGGTTTGTGCAACGAAGCTATAAATAAGAGGAATCATATCGTCTTGATGCATCATGACATGGGGTAGTAAATCCATACAAGTGGGCCCATTGTTCTATGGCCACTGATCCAATGGCTCTCATTGTGGATGGGTATCCTAATTTTTTTATTTTTTATTTATCCATGAACTACAAATGGACAGTTAACAAAAGCAACAGAACAAAAGTTAAGAAAAATGAAGAAAGATTGGACAGCGCAGTTCTTCCAATCTTGGAGATTCTTTTAGGCATCCCCCATCCAAGGCAGAGCTCATCAAATCAATGGTCTGGATCATTGGCCCCAATTGAACAGAGTATGCACATCAAGGCACTATACAAATCCTGATGCATTAGAACCCTATAATCCCACTCTAAGAAATTACCGAGTCCAATGGGGATGAATCATCTAATAACATAAACATGAGAGATAAAGCACGTCTGCAGTAGTTTGATATCGACGATTTTGACATTTCCCCCAATTAGAAGTAAAAAGGAAAATGTCACAAAAAACAGAATTTCCATCTAAATTAGGAACATATGAGCGCAAATGTGATATCAAGTAAATCACCTTCCAGCGGACACATATCTATCAGCATAATCTGTTGGGAACGGGAGGTCCTCCGCATCCCCCTCAATAATCTTGCATTCCTTCAACGCCTCCTTCTGCTTCGCCTTGGCAAGCTGGTGGGGTGACTGGTCGAGGATCGTGACGTTCTTGGCATCGACGTGCTTAACAATGCCCAACGTCGTGAAGCCGGTCCCACCACCGACATCCAAAACAATCATCCTCCGATCGTTGAGGTCAGCGGGCTCAAGGGCATCATCCCTCATGTCCTCAGTCCAATGGCCAGGGTTTATGATATGATCATAGACTATGGAAAGGAACCTGTAGAACCAAAAGGCCTCTTTCTTGTGCTGAATGAATCTAGGCTGGGAAGCAGGCCTTGAAGGGGACATGCTGCATTTGGGTATAGGGGCTCTTACTTTGGGATTCCCAACCAAGGACAATACACTCATCTTGGGTATATGTGAGCCATGAAAGGCTGACCCAAAGAAACCCAGCCCAGCTGGAGCTCTTCCTCTGAAGAGTGTGAGGTTTTCAACTCCACTGACCATTGAAGAAGCCATGAAATGGTGAAATGAAGAAAACCCACAAGCAAAAACTGATTATTCTTTCTTTATTCTAGTGATTGAGCAGACCAAACATGGAAGGAAAATAGAAATCTAGTGATTGGATCTAGATATATAAAGCAAGACTCTCTCTCTCTCTCTCTCTCAACTTCGTTATGTAAGAAATTGGTTTTTCTTCTTCTTAAGAAATGGAAAGTGAGGGAGGACAAAGGAGAGATGGCTTACCAGCTTATCGTGGTTTTGGCAAATACATGAAATATGAGAGAGAGAGAGAGAGAGAGAGAGAGAGAGAGAGAGTTGTATGAGAAGCAATGGAAGTAGTGCAACAGATAGCACGGGTTTAGAGGGACATGTGGTGTGAGTGCTCCACCTCATCAATTCTTCGTGTCCCGTCGGGAAAGTTACTCTTGAGGTAGACTTCATGTAAGCATAAGGCCGAGCTCAGTGGGCCCCACAATAATGTTTTTCATAAATCTGAACCGTACATCTGGTTTGATACGTTCTTTTCAGTGAATTTACGAAGAATCAATCTTATCCAAAAGTCAAATGAGACACACTCTCTGGATCCCTGCGAGATAATGCCTGTATTATATGCAATAACTTGGTGGGGCCCACATATTCTTGAAATGTCCTCAAATTTGGTTTGACTCTTCCTACAGATGGTGATCAGACAATAGACGTGCTGGATGTCTGAACCACATCTCTTTGGGTCCCACTAACCACTAGGAATATTTTAATGGATGAGCGTTTACTTTCAATTATTTCCTTTGGTGTGGCCTAATTAATTTTTATATTAGACTTAATTTTAGATCCATGGTGAATAATGGTAGGGCACATCTGATGAATGGGGTGGATGGCCATAAAATTCAAGGAAAAATTCATAAAGCCTTCCTTTATAGGAAGCTCCTGAGGCCCACCTTGTAGTACCTTAGGAGGCGTTTGGTGCGTGGTTTAAATGGGATTAGGTAGGAGTGGGCTTTAGGATTCAATATATAGTTGCAATGTCTTCTGGGTGGTTAAGCTCCTTCTTGGATTTAGCTCCGGGCAATGATTTCTGCAATCCTAATTTGGGTTTCATGTGGACCCCACCATAATATATGTGTTTTATCAATGCCGTCCAGTCATTTTGAAATATAATTTTAGAGCTTAATCTCAAAAATGAGGTAAATATAAATCTCAGTTGGACCACACCATGGGTTAACAGTAGTGATTGAATTACACCATTAAAAACCTCTGAGGGCCAACTGTGCGGTCAACTTAAGATTTGGATCAAACTCATTTTTGAGATCATACCATAAAATGACATGGAAGAATGGGTGGACAACATGGATGAAACACATACATCATGGTGGGCTCACAGAGCTATGACTGCAATCGACGGTGGCAAGATGATTAGCCAAACCCTTTTCCAAACATGAAGTGAGATGGAATCCAAGCCATGGGATTACACTAGGGGCCTGTTTGGCCGGGCGAATCCCATGGGATTAGGAAGGATGTGATGAATTTTAAGGTAATGATGGTGGTGTCAGTGGATCGGTTTAAGATCTATGGGAATGCTACATCCCAGGACAAGTTCACTAGCTCTGTTTGGCACACCCAGCATATCTCGGGATTTTACCTTCCAATCCGTCCAACCAAGGGATTAAGGTAATGATGGTGATGTCAGTGGATTGTTTTAAGATCCATGAGATTGCTTATATCCCAGGACAAGTTCACCGGGTCTGTTTAGCTTGTCATGCATATCCCGGGATATCAGGATCCCATCCCTCCTAATGCTGTGGGATCGGTGCGGCCAAATAGGCCCTAGGATCCCTAACACACTGTAATCATTATATTTTGGTAATTCCATCCCACTTAAACCCATTTAATCCCATGCTCCAAAAACACCCCTTCAGGGTATCTCACTCGAGGCTTTGCACACCATACTCGGGTTTTCATTTCTGGCAAGTGGGACTGTCGTTCCTGGATTGGACCATTGATATGTTGCGTCCCATCTCGTTCGCATGAGGTAGAGTTATCTAAATTGAATATGAGCTGTCATTTTATTTATTTTTAATAATCACTCGTGGGCAATAAATCGAAGGTTAAAATTTTCAACAGGAACAGAGATTTAACGGATGGTCCATCAACAGTGGAAGGAAGCAGATCAACGGTCTCGATTATTGAAGCATGGCTCCAATTTTCATAAATAAAAAGACGGGTCTACTGTGTAAAGCCTATTTGGCCCTGTATCTTGTAACCGAGCCGCGCCAGTGGCGAATGCAGAATGCTTTGATGAAGGCTTTTTTGGATGAAAAAATGATGACCATCCATAACTCGGCCGGAATCGGATTTGGCAGTGATTGAAGGAAAAAGCTCTATATATGGACCCCATCATGATATATGTCCCTTTTTCCCGCCATGCATCCCTTTCTAAGAACATCTTATGTCATGAGCCCAAAAATAAGAGAGATCCAAACCCCAAACCCCGTGTGAACTACATCATAAGAAACTGTGGTTATTGAACGCCCACTGTTAAAAACTTCCCATGAGCCACAAAAGTGTCAAATAAGTTGATATTTGTGTTTCCCTTTTATTTAAGTACGTGTGACTTAATCAACAGGTTAGATGGAAAATAAATATTGCAGTAGGCTTTAGAAAGATTTTAATTGTGGGCATTCAATCACTATTATTTCCTGCGATGTAATGCACTGCTAATTAGATCCGCGCTTGAAAATGAGATCTAAAGATAAATGAAAAAAGTGAATAATGAAAAAAGTGAATAAAATACGTGCATCATAGTGGGGCCACATAGCTTTTCTCAGGACTGAAGTTGAGTTGGGCACACCCTTGAAACCAGTTGGGATGAGACGTCTAACATTAGTTTTGCATGAGTCCACTAAAGCGTTTGTATCTTGTCAAACTCATTGATCTTAAGTGCACCATTGGGATAAAGTAATTACCCAAAAATTAATTTTTATTTTATTTTACAAAACTCATGTGGCCATACACGTGAATTTAGAGGTTTTTAAGCACAGTAATATTCAGTGGTCCACATTGTTGAGATGCCTTGCACAAACCTTTGGATCTAGCCTCCCGAAACAAACCAGAATTATGGATAATAAAGCAATGAAATAAATCAAAGCATCAATCACACAACACACAAGAGATTTTTACGTGGAAAACCCTCAAAGAGGTAAAAACTACGGGACCTCGTCCAGATCAACAATCCACTGTGAAGTAGAACGTTACAATCTTCTTCACTCACGCAGGAGTGGATAAACAATAAGAGAAATAGAGAAAACGAAGAGATCTAACCGATTATGAGGACATAGAAGCACTGAGATATAAATTGCAAAGTAGAAAAACCTCTACGAGCAGAACCTCCCTTCTATAAGCTTCCTCTCTCTCTTTCTTCCTCTCTCTCACCTTTGATAGCCCTCTTGTGTTTTTCTCATCAACACAACATACATATAAAAATCCTAGGGACCCTTTTTTATAGTTTTAGGAAACTCCTTTCCGCATCCTAGTTGCAAAAGGACTTGTGCATCCCAGTTGCGAAAGGACTTTGCGCATCCCAGTTGCGAAAGGACAACAGGTCAAAAAAAATCATTAAATCTCCCCCTTTTTGACCCAGGAGGGATTCACCTTCTTTAAGCCAGCCAGGTTTCTACAAACCTCAAACTTGCCCTTAAGCAAGGCCTTGGTCATCATATCTGACCCATTATCGTCCGTGTGGACCTTCTCAAGCTGTAACACCTTCTGTTCCAAAGTATCCCTGATCCAGTGATACCGAATCTCTATGTGCTTTGACTTGGAATGCTGACTTGGATTCTTGCTCAAGTGTATAGCACTTTGACTATCGCAATAGACCACGTGCTCCTCCTGCTTCAGGCTAAGTTCCTGTAGGAACCTCTTCATCCAAAGCATCTCTTTACATGCCTCTGTGACTGTAATGTACTCGGCTTCTGTAGTTGACAATGCTACGACCTTCTGTAGCTTACTCTGCCAAGAAACCGCTCCCCCTACAAACATGAACATGAACCCCGATGTAGACTTCCTAGAGTCTATGTCACCTGCCATATTTGCATTTGTGTAGCCCTCTAACACAGGTTTACCATCACCATAGCATAGGCTCAACCTGGATGAGCCTCTTAGATACCGCAGTATCCATTTCACCGCTGCCTAATGCTCTTTACCAGGATTGGCAAGATACCGGCTAACAACACCAACCGCATATGCTATGTCTGGACGTACACACCATAGCATACATCAAACTTCCTACACCGACGCGTAGGGTATCTTCTCGCATCTCATCCACCTCTCGCCTTCGTCTTGGGACACTGCCCGTCGCTCAATCTGAAGTGACCATCCAAAGGAGTACTAACCGCTTCCCAGATTCATATTGAACCGCTCTAGGACTTTCTCAATATACCGCTCTTGTGACAGCCAAAGCTTCTTACTGCTTCTGTCACGGGTTATCTCCATTCCTAGGATCTGTCTAGCCGGGCCCAAGTCTTTCATTGCAAAAGACTTGCCCAACTCCTGTTTCAGCCTGTCGATCTTCTTGATGTCTTTTCCCATGATGAGCATGTCATCAACATATAATAGCAGAACTAAGAAATCACCATCTGAGAACTTACGCGTGAACACACAGTGGTCCGACTCCGTTCTGTCATACTCATGTTTCAACATAAATGAGTCGAACTTCTTGTACCATTGCCGTGGAGCTTGTTTCAGCCCATACAAGCTCTTCCTCAGCCTACACACCATATGCTCCTTGCCATTGACTTCGAACCCCTCTGGTTGGTGCATATAGATCTCTTCTTCCAGGTCACCATGGAGAAAGGCAGTTTTAATATCTAACTGCTCTATCTCCAGATCCATGCTAGCCGCCAACCCAAGCAACACCCGTATGGATGTCATCTTCACCACTGGTGAGAATATCTCCTCGAAGTCTATGCCTTTCCTCTGACCAAAACCTTTCACCACAAGTCTGGCCTTGAACCTCGTCTGTGAATTCTTCTGCTCAATCTTCTTTCTGAACACCCACTTGTTGCTCAAAGCTTTCTTGCCCTTAGGCAATTTCACCATATCATAGGTGTGATTCTTATGCAAGGATTCCATCTCCTCTTGCATAGCTTTCAACCACTCCCCCTTATGCTCGTCGGCTAGGGCTTCAGAATAATCTTCTGGCTCTCCCCCATCAGTCAGCATAATGTACTCATGTGGCGAGTACCTCTTGACGGCCGTCCGTCCCTAGATGACCTCCTCACCCGTGGGCTCAATAGGTGGATCAAGTGGGGGCCGCTCCCCGATCCATCTTCTCGAAGGAACTCTCTCGTCCTCTACACCTTCTTTGTACTCCCCGTCATCGTGCACCACGGAGGAATAATCGGATCCATGTCCTCTAGCTCACCCGAACTAGGCTGATTCTTCTCTAGCTTACCAATGTCTTCTATACACCGATCTTCAAAGAAAACCATATCTCTGCTCCTGACGAGCTTCCTCTCGGTCGAATCCCACAATTTATAACCGAACTTTTCATCACCGTACCCTAAGAACACACACTGCCTGATCTTCATATCGAGCTTGGACCTCTCATCCTTTGGTACGTGAATGGATGCCCTGCATCCAAACACCCTGAGATGATTGTACGATGGATCATGTCCAGTCCACACCTTCTCAGGTACTTCTCCATTCAACGGGGCTGATGGAGACCTGTTTATCAAATACACCGCTGTGTGCATTGCTTCTCCCCAGAACGTCTTGGGCAATTTCGCATGGGATAACATGCATCTGATTCTCTCAACAATGGTGCGATTCATTCGCTCAGCTACACCATTATGCTGGGGGGTCTTGGGAACTGTTTGTTCATGCCGTATACCCAGGGACTTGCAGTACTCGTGAAAGTCGCCAATGTATTCACCACCATTGTTAGTGCGGATGCACTTCAATGGTCTACCTGTCTCTCTCTCAACCATAGCATGAAACAATTTAAACACACCAAAGACCTCGTCCTTGGATTTCAAAGTATAAACCCAAACCCTCCTAGATGCATCATCTATAAAAGTGATAAAATACAATGCCCCACCCAAGGTTTTTGTCCTCATAGGACCACAAACATCAGAATAAACCAAATCTAATGCATGTACTTTGTTAACATGAGAAGCAGTTTTAATAAATGAAACTCTATGTTGTTTCTCTGATAAACAATCAAGACAGGTTTTGAGAAGTATACATGTCACGTCTGGAAGGAGCTGCTTCTTTGCTAGTAGCTGAAGCCCTTTTTCACTCATGTGGCCTAGACGCCTGTGCCACATGTCAATAGCTGAATCTTCCACTGCATTCAACCCACCCTTGCACATACTGACACTTGCCTTGTACAAGGTGCAACACTTCTTTCCTCTGCCCACGATCAACGAACCCTTGATGAGCTTCCATCGCCCACCAGCAAACTGGCTTTCATAGCCATCATCATCCAACCTTCCCGTCGACATCAAGTTGAGGCGAAGGTCTGGGATATGCCTCACATCGCTGAGAACCAATGTGCATCCCACATCGGTCTTCACACAAATATCACCGACTCCCACGATCTTTGATACACCTGAATTTTCCATCTTCACAGTCCCATAGTCACCTGACTTGTAGCTTGTGAAGGAGTTCCTGTGTGGAGTCGCATGAAAAGAAGCTCCTGAGTCTATCACCCAGTCGGTGCCCTGACTCGTAGCCGTGAGACATACGTCATGATCTGTAGAAAGAATAACTACCATGTCGCCATCTGAAGCGACCGCAGTGGAATCTGATTCATCTTCCTTCCCTTTTCCTTTCTTGTCGTTCTTCTTACCACGACATTCATGCTTGTAGTGGCTCTTCTTGCCACAATTCCAGCATTCAACATCTTTTCTGTTACTCGACTTGCCTCTTGATTTATCTCGGGTCTTCCCGCCCTTTCTGTTATTTCCTCTCCCCCGTTCCTCTGTCACAAGGGCCTCTTGCTGAGTAGACCCCTGAGACTTCCTCCTTGTCTCCTCATTGAAGAGACAACTGGTTACCTGTTCCATGGATATCTTTCCGTCTGGCGCGGAGTTACTTAGAGACACCACCAATGTCTCCCAACTGTCATGTAATAAACTAAGCAATAGTAAAGCCTGCAATTCATCATCCAGGACCATCTTTATAGAGGTGAGTTGGTTCACTATATTGCTGACCTCATTCATGTGCTCGGCCACAGAACCACCATCCTTGAACTTGAGATTCACAAGTCGCCTTATCAGAAAATTTTTATTACCGGCTGTCTTCCTCTCATACAGCCCTTGTAATTTCAACCATAGGCTTGCGGCTGAGGTTTCTGTAGACACGTGGTGGAACACAGAATCATTCAACCATTGTCTAATAAACCCCACCGCCTTTCGGTCCGTCTTCTTCCAATCATCATCAGTCATATCCTTGGATTTTGCTGATATGCCTAAGATTGGAGAATATAGGTCCTTGCAATAAAGCAAGTCCTCCATCTTAGCCTTCCATATGGTCCAGTTAGAACCATTGAGGCTGATCATCCTTGAGCCACCTTCCATAATTCAAAACCGATCCTACCCGTTCAATGAACTTAGCTTTGATACCACTTTGTTGGGATGCCTTGCACAAACCTTTGGATCTAGCCTCCCGAAACAAACCAAAATTATGGATAATAAAACAATGAAATAAATCAAAGCATCAATCACACAACACACAAGAGATTTTTACGTGGAAAACCCTTAAAGAGGTAAAAACCATGGGACCTCGTCCAGATCAACAATCCACTATGAAGTAGAACGTTACAATCTTCTTCACTCACGCAGGAGTGGATAAACAATAAGAGAAATAGAGAAAACGAAGAGATCTAACCGATTATGAGGATATAGAAGCGCTGAGATATAAATTGTAAAGTAGAAAAACCTCCACGAGCAGAACCTCCCTTCTATAAGCTTCCTCTCTCTCTTTCTCCCCCTCTCTCACCTTTGATAGCCCTCTTGTGTTTTTCTCATCAACACGACATACATAGAAAAATCCTAGGGACCCTTTTTTATAGTTTTAGGAAACTCCTTTCCGCATCCTAGTTGCGATAGGATTGCGCATCCTAGTTGCGAAAGGACTTGTGCATCCCAGTTGTGAAAGGACTTTGCGCATCCCAGTTGCGAAAGGACAACGGGTGAAAAAAACCCATCACACATAAGTGCTGAACCAGCTTGATTTTTGGGGGCCAAAGTAAAAACAAGGTGTGATGTAATTGACGGACAGGGTACATTTCATTAAATCATTTTCTGCCTTAGAGAAAACGGCACCCGGACGTGTATTAGGTGTTGTTGCTAACACCACCCCAACTGTGGTGTGACGATGTTTTGGGTATTTTGGAGGCCAATGCGATATATGCGTTTTATATTTATTCCATTTATTCATTTTGTCCCCCTTATTTAGGGCATGAACAAAAAATTAGAAGTCGTAGTTTTGTCCACTTATGCTTCAGATCTGGTTCAAATCATACCCTAAAATGAGCTTCGAAAATTGATAGAAAACACATAAATTATATCTTCACTATTTCCTATGGTGTGGTCCACTTGTGCTTCGTATCTGCTTCAAATCATACCATAAAATGAGCTTAAAAAACGAATAGGAAACATATAAATTATGTTAGGCCAGAACATCCAACACATCAACACACCACCGCTAGTGTATATGTCCAAGTCACATCAACACACCACTGCTGGCCCACGATAGGCCCACAGCGTCCATAAGAGTCGAAGTGGCCCTTCTAATTGGGTGCGGACTGGTAACACTTTAATGGGTGTTACCCTTACCGTGGGCCTACCTTGATAAATGTGTTATATATCCATGTCGTACATTCATTTATCTAGATCATTTTAGGAAGTGAGTTCAAAACTTAAGCAGATACAAATCTCCTTTGGACCATGTTATAAGAAATAGTGGTGATTGAATGCCCACCATTAAAAACTACTTAGGGCCCACCATAATGTTTATTTTCCATCTAACATGTTGATAAGGTCAAACAAAATTGAATGAAGGGAAAATACAAAGACCAGGTTGATCCAAAACTTTTATGGCCCACGATTAGTTTTTAAAGGTCAATCATCACATTTTCCAGTGGTGTGGTTCACCTAAGATTGGATCTGCTTAATTTTTTAGATCAAGTCCTAAAATAAGATGGAAAAATAGATGGACAGGATGGATATACAAAAAATTATCAAGGTGGCCCCGCACGGTCCAGGTAATGTGTTAACCGGTGAGGATAACACCATTAACGCGTTACCCTCACCCGGTCAGGGTAACAGTTTCCAGTAGTGTTACCCGGGTAACTCCCAGGGGTGTCAATGGGCCTGGCTCAAGCTTAAAAAATCAGAATTTTAAATAGGCCAGGCCCGACAGCAAGGCCCAAATTGTTCAAAATTGGAGCCGAGACCTACTCCTGGTCCAATGAGCTCTTTCTATCAATTATAAACCTACGAAGGTGTAGCAATTATATGATTGAATAAGCGGAGATAGATGGAAATAGAAGTGGATTTCGAAAGTGAGCAGTCACGGTCTTCTTACCACTATGACCTTGGTTGAGAGCAACACCAACAACATGCTGGTGAGCAGGGCGTTGGCAACACCGGATATTACAAAAAGCTAATATCAACGTAGCGTATGAACTTGGGGGATAGGTCCTAAGACTAACATCTTCCTTCAAATTCAGCGTCCAAGGCACAAGTGGAAGAGGATTACAACTACTAGATTAACAACTACGAGTTGGTCCGACGTGGTCGCAGGGATGGACTGATGCTACTTTTATCCTAAAGGTCCACAACTGGCTAGCAGTTGATGAACTAAGCTAAGATAATCACCAGCATTGCGTTGGTGAAGGGTTTATGTTTCGATTGAAGGATTGGATCTTTTCTTCTGTATTTGCTTCTGTTATTTATAGCATCTCCTGTTGAAGGTTGAAGATAATTGATGGCCCACATAACACCTCTACGTGTATCTAGCTGGGAAAGAGTGGTTACCATTCTCTCGATCATGACTTGCCTTGGTCGA
This sequence comes from Magnolia changhungtana, assembly GCA_030180095.1. Classification (NCBI taxonomy): domain Eukaryota; kingdom Viridiplantae; phylum Streptophyta; class Magnoliopsida; order Magnoliales; family Magnoliaceae; genus Magnolia; species Magnolia changhungtana. Next base: position 14,673,391 of record JASAUF010000421.1, on the reverse strand, counting down.
ACATGCTTTAGCGCTGACGCGTCTATAACGACTATTTATCCTTATTCGGAGACTGCTTTGCTGACGTGGCATCCAAAGATATTATTTGTTTATATATATATATATATATATATATATATATATATATATATATATATATATGTAAAATGCCAGCTAGACATACTTTATATGCCACAGAGCACAGTTTATGTTGTCGATCCGATCTTCTAAATTTTGGTATAAACACTGCCCCCTCACATTTCTTGTCATTCGGCAAAGGATGGCGAGAAACGTGATATGATATTAATGATTGTTTGTGTGTAGCATGCTTCATTCCTCAAATCTTTAAACGGCGTCTTTGCCCTTTTGCTTTTCTTTTTTTTTTTTTACATATATTGCCACACATCTAATGGAGAAGATATTAATGTATCTTTGTGATAGCTTTCATATTCGAATTTGCATGTATCATCATGCAACAATTAATGTGATGCATATGGCCTTGCTTATATAGGGCAATTTGTTTTACGTTTCTCCATTTTCCTTCTTTCTGCTTACATTCTCTAAGAACCTTAACTCATTCCTACAACACTTGTTATGGCAAAGATATTGAAACCTTCCAACATTCAGCAGTTCTTTATTCTCCTCTTCTTCCACTATTGGAGCTACTCCACGAATTTGCATGCTCAGAGGTAATTTTTGACTCTGAGCTTGAATCTTCTGATTCTGCCTTTTATTTAGGGCATGCTTTTCCTCCTTCACATACCCCCAGTTTCAAAACTATTCGCTCTTATTTCCCTGATAATAAGGGTGAAACCTTCCTGACTAGCCAAGAATCCCTTGATTGGACTTATTGGGAACCTAATAAAATCCTTAGGTCATGGCCGACATATCATAAGAGATGGGTAGAATGGTATAGACTTGTCAAGGGGGGATAACATTGGCATAACCGAATGTATTCGTCTTTCTATTTGTAATATAAATCTCAATTATTCTCTTCTTGTCATTACGTGTTTCTGGAGTCTCACTACCAACTCCTCCCATTTAAATGTGGTCCTGTGAGTCCGACCATTATGGACGCTTGCGCGTTAACCAGTCTTCTTCCCACTGGTCTCGAATTCTACACAAGATATAATCCTATAAATAATCCAGAAACCACCTTCAACCACCAAAACCTTCGTAAGTCCTATGGTCTCTTCATGACTGCAAAAGTAAAAAATTGAAAGTGGAGTCTCTCACCATGAGCACTATTGTTTCCTTCTAATGTAGATTTGTTGTGTTCCGACGGACTTTGTAACCAAAGAGTATACTGGTTTGGTCGAAGCTTTAGTCTTTGGCCATAGAGTAGCCTTGGTTCCTTTCCTACTGTCACATCTGTATCGAAGTCTTCATAACCTTTTGTCTAAAGGACCTCATTCGATTGGAGGTCCTTTCTGCCTACTTCAATTGTGGCTACATCTTTAAGTATTTTCCACAACTTAGTGAAGAAATCACCAAACCAAGGAGTCAATTCTCTTCTTACGGCATACATCGAGTTTTTACATTCGTGAAACCCATTTCTTTTTGTGAGAGTTTCAAATTCTTCTACACTTTTCCCTTGATCACCACGATTAGACGTTTTATCCTTTTAAGGGAAGACATATTGCCCCAGATTGGTTCACTGGTAAGCATTTTGATGCAAGTTATTCATATATGGTTGATAGTCGTCGTCGGATTTGGGAAACTATCTTGTAGCCAGAGACATACTAGTCAGTGATGATAAAACCAACAGAGGAGGAAATGCAAAGAATGATGTGGAGTTTTACTCTCCAAATCTTTTCACTCAACAATTTGGTTTGGTTTTGATCAATCCATCTTGTTTTTCTTATTTCCACACTCTTGATGGGTTTTTTTGACCCATCTTCGACCGGTCGTGAGCCCTGCTCGACCGGTCAAAGGCTGGTGGTCGACCAGTTGAAGGTTTGAGTCGTTACACGACTCAAAGTCCAGCGAGTTTTTTTGCTATTTTTTACTGTAGCTACGACTGGTCGAAGGGATGTCTCGACTGGTCGAAGGAGTCCTACGACCAGTTGAAGACTCGGTTCGACTAGTCGTAGGTTACGCGGTTTGTTCCACGATTTTGCGCGAAACTGCGGATTTGAGTCCTTTCGCAACTGGGATGCGGAAAGGAGTTTCCTAAAACTATAAAAGGGATTGCCTAGGGTTTTTTAGGGAATGCAAGAGGGTTTCCTAAAACTTTACAAGGGATTTGCTAAAGGGTTTAGGGCTATCAAAGGTGAGAGAGAGAGAGAGGAAGAGAGAGAGGAAGCTTATAGAAGGGAGATTCTGCTCATGGAGATTATCTACTGTGCAATCTATATCTCAGCGCTTCTATGTCCTCGTAATCGGTTAGATCTCTCTATTTTTTCTATTTCTCTTATTGTTTATCCACTCCTACGTGAGTGAAGAAAGGTTGTAACGTTCTACTTCATAGTGGATTGTTGATCTGGACGAGGTCCCGTGGTTTTTACCTCTTTAAGGGTTTTCCACGTAAAAATCTCTTGTGTGGTGTGTGATTGATGCATTGATTGTTTTCATTGCTTTATTATCCATAATTCTGGTTTGTTCTGGAGGGCTAGATCCTAAGGTTTTGTGCAAGGCCCCCAACAAAGTGGTATCAGAGCTAAGTTCATTGAACGGGTAGGATCAATTTTGAATTATGGAAGGTGGCTCATCAAGGATGATCAGCCTCAATGATTTTAACTGGACCATATGGAAGGCTAAGATGGAGGACTTGCTTTATTGCAAGGACCTATATTCTCCAATTTTAGGCATATCAGCAAAATCCAAGGATATGACTGATGATGATTGGAAGAAGATGGTCCGGAAGGCGGTAGGGTTTATTAGACAATGGTTCGATGATTCTGTGTTCCACCATGTGTCCACAGAAACCTCAGCCGCTAGCCTATGGCTGAAATTACAAGGGCTGTATGAGAGGAAGACAGCTGGTAATAAAATTTTTCTGATCAGGTAACTTGTGAATCTCAAATTCAAGGATGGTGGTTCTGTGGCCGAGCACATGAATGAGGTTGGCAATATAGTGAACCAACTCACCTCTATGAAGATGGTCCTGGATGATGAATTGCAGGCTTTACTATTGCTTAGTTCATTGCCTGACAGTTGGGAGACATTGGTGGTGTCTCTAAGTAACTCCGTGCCAGACAGAAAGATATTTATGGAACAGGTAACTAGCTGTCTCTTCAATGAAGAGCCAAGGAGGAAGTCTTAGGGGTCTACTTAGCAAGAGGCCCTTGTGACACAGGAACGGGGGAGAGGAAAAAACAGGAAGGGCGGGAAGGCCAGAGATAAATCAAGAGGTAAGTCGAGTAACAAAAAAGATGTTGAATGTTGGAATTGTGGCAAGAAGGGCCATTACAAGCATGAATGTCGTGGTAAGAAAAACGACAAGAAAGGAAAAGGGAAGGAAGATGAATCAAATTCTACTGTGGTCGCTTCAGATGGCGACATGGTAGTTATTCTTTCAGTAGATCATGATGTATGTCTCATGGCTACGAGTCAGGGCACCAACTGGGTGATAGACTCAGGAGCTTCTTTTCATGCGACTCCACACAGGGACTCCTTCACAAGATACAAGTGAGGTGACTATGGGACTGTGAGATGGGAAATTCTGGCATATCAAAAATCGTGGAAATCAGTGATATTTGTGTGAAAACTGATGTGGGCTGCAATTGGTTCTCAGGAATGTGAGGCATATCCCAAACCTTCGCCTCAACTTGATGTCGACGGGAAGGTTGGATGATGATGGCTATGAAAGCAGATTTGCTGGTGGGCGATGGAAGCTCATCAAGGGTTCGTTGATCGTGGACAGAGGAAAGAAGTGTTACACCCTTTACAAGGCAAGTGTCAGTATGTGCAAGGGTGGGTTGAACGCAGCGGAAGATTCAGCTATTGACATGTGGCACAGGCGTCTAAGCCACATGAGTGAAAAATGGCTTCAAGTACTAGTAAAGAAGTGGCTCCTTCCAGACGTGACAGGTACACCTCTCAAAACCTGTCTTGATTGTTTATCAGGGAAACAGCATATAGTTTCATTTGTTAAAACTGCTTCTCATGTTAATAAAGTGCATGCATTAGATTTGGTTTATTCTGATGTTTGTGGTCCTATGAGGACAAAAACCTTGGGTGTCACGCCCCAAACTCGGAAACCGGGCTCACAAAATCCTCGATCGCCGAATCCGGCGCCGACGGCCTCCGTAGAACCCCATTCTCGGCTTCCAGCGCCCATACGCCAGGTTCCGATCCTGGGATGCTACAAGGAGGATTTTTCAGCATCCGTTTAATTTGTAATAAGCATAACCAAAGGCATAACCCACAAACAACAACCAAAAACTCCATCACATTTCCACTATGATAAAAAACTTTACAAGTACAATGAGCATAAAGGGAAATACAATGGGAATGAACAAAAAAAACTCCAAAAGATGCGCTCTGCGCTCCATCCTCGCCTCGGCACTGTCGTCCTCGCGTCACACCGCACGCAACGGTCGTGCATAAGCTTATAGAAAGCTTAGAGGGTGGTGAAAGTGTGTGCGCAAGGTAGTAATGCAGTTATGAAGTATCAGAGTAATGCGGAACATGCTGACGAGTCCATGAATACCACGAGCCGTACCAAGGCTATGCGATGCAAGGCATGAATGATGTCGGCCATACCAAGGCCATGTGATGCGAAATGCAGCTCAAGCATACAAATCCTCATCTAAGTCCACATATCAGTACAGCTCAAAATCTGGGATATCACCGGGGTCTAGTACACTCTAAACCAGATTGCCGCCCCATCGCGCGCAATAAGATAAGTGGAAGAGACCTCACTACCCGCCTGCCAATATCGGGCTCGGCTCGTCGATAGCGGACCCATTCCTCGAGCTGGTCAGACTCAGCCTAGCATTGCCCCCTCCTCTCGGGCGGGTAAGGCCGCACCCCCTTCCAACCGACCACGACACAGTGGAAAGCGCAGCCGTCTGGTAATCGGCACTCGGCGCTCCTGCACCCACTCGGTCTAGACGTTGGAGCAACCTCTTGGTACCATAAGGGTTTAGGGACTTTCACCCAGGGATATCTATAGCACCCCATGTAGAACAAGATTTCCGGTATCCAATCCTGCCAACCACGATATGCCTGTGGCGGCTACGACCCTGATGTCACTAGGGCGTAAGTAACCATATCATATAATGCGAATGCATGAATCACACTATCCAGTCATGCAGCAATCCTGTGCGTCTCGTGCACTCATGTGGGGCAACACCGCCTAACTGGGAGCCCCTAAACAATCTGCCCGAAGGCATATGCTATGATCAGTCACTTCTCATACCAAGCATACATATGATGCGTATGATTATGAATCATGGGACTATACTAAACATGTTATATGGAATAGATGTTATTCATAAGGAGATGGGCCTAGACGGCCTACAAGTATAGGCCTAACAATGGGCCCTAGGGAGAATTATAATGCGGACATTTAACCAACATTATTCGACAATGTGGACATCAAACCAACATTGCTCCCAAGGCATTGCCCGTCGTAAACATCATTTCATGAACCAGGTTGGGGTTACACATTGCAATGGGCCTTAGGTTCATCCCATTGGGCCTTAGATACATCAAATGGGCCATACCATATGGGCCTTTCATTCGTCAAGTGGGCCACATCAATGGGCCGCACCAATGGGCTTTATGCGCATTGCAATGGGTCATAACCCGTGAGCCTTAGATACATCAAATGGGCCTAGCCTCATGGGTCTTATATGTAACAAATGGGCCACACCAATTGGGCCCCATATATACATCAAATGGGCCTCAACCCATAGGCCCTAATATATCTCAATGGGCCTTAACCCATGGGCCTCGGAATACATCAAATGGCCTAATGTTATGGGCCTTACATCCACATCAAAGTGGGCCCCAATGATCTACCACAAATACGTTAAGATGGACCTAAAAACATGCCAAGGTGGGGTCCACTTGGGCTATGGATCTGGCTCATCTTTAGCTCATGCTATAAAATGATCTTTCAAAACGGATAGACGGATTGGATGCAACATAAGCATCACGGTGGGGGGTCCAATTGAGGGCCCACCATAATTTACATAATATAATAAATATATACATATATATACATATATAAAATATAATATAATATAATATATAATATCACATGTGCACATACACCACATGCACCCACACATGCACACACGTGCACATACACCACACGCACACACATCATGCACACGTACCCACCCACACATGCATGCACACACACGTGCACTTCCAGCACGTGCACCACAGCGGGCTCCACCGTCCAGCGGACGGTGGAGGCAAAACACATGCATCATGTGGGCTCCACGTGGGGCCCACCGTAATGTCTACGTGCCATCCGACCCGTTGACAAGGTCAAGCAGACCCAGATGAGGGGTAAAAACAAATTTCAGCTTGATCCGAGACTTCAGTGGGCCCAGAAAGGGTTTCAATGGTAGAGTTCAGTCACCGCTATTTCTTGTGGTGTGGGCCACCCGAAATCTGGATCGAGCTGATTTTTGGAGGGGACCCACCTAAGGGGGTGGTCCACCTCATGGGTGGTGTGGATACAAAATATACATCACGGTGGGGCCCACGGCTGGAGCCGTGGGTCCCTGTCTCTTGGCCGCCCGCCCGTGAAACGCAGCAGCGTCTGCCGGCTCTGCTGTGTCAATGTGCAAGCAGTGCTTGCCCGATATTTTTTTTTTTTTTTTTGAAATCCCCTATTCTTGGGGTTTTTTGAGTGCGGGGCCCACATCAGGTGGATCCGTCCCAACCATCAGTTGCTGGGGCTCAAAATAAACCCAACGAGCCCAATATTGGGTATTTTTCGGAGTACAGAAACGGTAGGGTGGTTTTTGACGGTAAAGAAGCTGTTTTCCTATGGTCTGGCCCACCAGAAAATCGAATTAGTCTCATCTTTAGGCTTGACGCCTAAAATGATCCCCTGAATGGGATGGACGGCATAGATTAAACACATACAGTAAGGTGGGGCCTGCATGAGCAGCCACCCAAAAAGCTCAAAATATAAGCTCATATTTGTGTTTTCATTCCCACGTCCAGAGACCGTCCTGGCTCAATAAAATCTTCAAGGTGGCCCCGCCTAGGTGGGCCACTACACGGTGGATGGTGTGGAACATGCATATAAAGTGGGTCCCACCTACAAATGGGTTGGATTCAAAACATGCTTTATGGTGGGGTCCAACAAGGTGGGCCACATGGTCATTTTATCACATAAAAAAAAAGGGGAGAGAGAGAGAAAGATAGAGAGTGGGACACGCTTGTGATGGAGGGACCCCGACATTATGGGCCCTCCCTTGCAATAAATCATACATCAAGTGGGCCCTAAAGCATGTGGGCCCATCAAAATCAAAACTCAACGATGGAGATCCTTTCCCCATCAATATGGACGGTCTAGATGACCTATCTAAAGCAAGGAAATAAACCTCATGATTGGGGCCATGGAGAATGGCCCCATCATGGAATGATCATGTTGATCAAAGCGGGCCATCGGCCACATCTTAGGGTCCCAAGTGAGATCCAAACCATTGATCGGTTGGCCTCACTTGGCCCATCTTAAAAGAAGATAAAAACTACTCTATCAAGCACCCACCGTTCGATCTTCTTGCTCCTATGGGTTCCTTAGCTCCTTAGCTTCGATTCCAACGGTGGAGATGAGATTTGGGTGGTGAAGATAGAAGATGAAGGGGTAGGAAAGGTGGGCCACACATGTTGCTTGGGAGAGTTGGAGAGGCTTGGACGTGTGAAGCTCTCTTGCTTGGGAAAGTGTCTTGAAAATGAAGGAGAGAGAGGGTTGTAAAGAGAGAGAGATGGGTGATGTTTGATGGAGTGATGGATGTGGTGTGATGGGTGTAAGAGTCTCTTTTTGACTTTTGGGGTAAAAGGTGTAAGAGAGGTATGGGTTTGTAAGAATCTTTTTGACTTTGGGGCTTGCTTGGGAAAGGTGAAAAGTTGATGTGTACTTGACATGATGGGATTGATTGATGGGTGATTGATGTGACATCTCGTTGAGATTCTCTTGGATTTCGCAACGTGCGGCGTTTTCCTCGCACTGAACGTTGGCCCACATCTCCTGGCCAGGGTATCGCCTCGGCGCGCGAGTTGCGGCATCGGAACCGCGGCGACGGTGCGGTCGCAATGGTACAAGTCTCGGGTTGAGTCGACTCGGGTTGACAGCGTGTGAATCAGGGTTGCGCGCAACGCCGTTTAAGGATCGAAGGTTGCCGGAATTCGACCGGAAAGACCGTGGGAACCAACGGAACGGTACGGTCTAGGATACGGGTCTTACATTGGGTGGGGCATTGTATTTTGTTACTTTTATAGATGATGCATTTAGGAGGGTTTGGGCTTATGCTTTGAAATCCAAGGACGAGGTCTTTGGTGTGTTTAAATTGTTTCATGTTATGGTCAAGAGAGAGACAGGTAGATCATTGAAGTGCATCCGCACTGACAATGGTGGTGAATACATTGGCGACTTCCATGAGTACTGCAAGTCCCTGGGTATACGGCATGAACAGACGATTCCCAAGACCCCCCAGCATAATGGTGTAGCTGAGCGAATGAATCGCACAATTGTTGAGAGAATCAGATGTATGTTATCCTATGCGAAGTTGCCCAAGACGTTCTGGGGAGAAGCAATGCACACGGCGGTGTATTTGATAAACAGGTCTCCATCAGCCCCGTTGAATGGAGAAGTACCTGAGAAAGTGTGGACTGGACAAGATCCATCGTACAGTTATCTCAGGGTGTTTAGATGTAGGGCATCCGTTCACGTACCAAAGGACAAGAGGTCCAAGCTTCATATGAAGATCAGGCAGTGTGTGTTCTTGGGGTACGGTGATGAAACGTTTGGTTGCAGGTTGTGGGATCCGACCGAGAGGAAGCTCATCAGGAGCAGAGATGTGGTTTTCTTTGAAGATCAGTGTATAGAAGACATTGGTAAGCCAGAGAAGAACCAGCCTAGTTCAAGTGAGCTAGAGGACATGGATTCAGTTACTCCTCCCGTGGTGCCTGATGACGGGGGAGTACAGCAAGGCGCAGAGGACGAGAGAGTTCCTTCAGAAGATGTAACAGGGGAGCAGCCCCCACTTGATCCACTTGTTGAGCCACAAGTGAGGAGGTCATCTAGGGACAGACAGTCGTCCAAGAGGTACTCACCGCATGAGTACATTATGCTGACTGATGGGGGAGAGCCAGAAGATTATTCTGAGGCCCTAGCCGACGAGCATAAGAGAGAGTGGTTGAAAGCTATGCAAGAGGAGATGAAATCCTTGCATAAGAACCACACCTATGATATGGTGAAATTGCCTAAGGGCAAGAAAGCTTTGAGCAACAAGTGGGTGTTCAGAAAGAAGATTGAGCAGAAGAATTCACAGACGAGGTTCAAGGCCAGATTTATAGTGAAAGGGTTTGGTCAGAGGAAAGGCATAGACTTCGAGGAGATATTCTCACCAGTGGTGAAGATGACATCCATACGGATGTTACTTGGGTTGGCAGCTAGCATTGATCTGAAGATAGAGCAGTTAGATGTTAAAACTGCCTTTCTCCATGGTGACCTGGAAGAAGAGATCTACATGCACTAACCAGAGGGGTTCGAAGTCAAGGGCAAGGAGCATATGGTGTGTAGGCTGAGGAAGAGCTTGTATGGGCTGAAACAAGCTCCACGGCAATGGTACAAGAAGTTTGACTCGTTTATGTTGAAACATGGGTATGACAGAACGGAGTTGGACCACTGTGTATTCACGCACAAGTTCTCAGATGGTGATATCTTAGTATTGCTCTTATACGTTGATGACATGCTCATCATGGGAAAAGACATCAAGAAGATCGACAGGCTGAAACAGGAGTTGGCAAGTCTTTTGCGTTGAAAGACTTGGGCCCGGCTAGACAGATCCTAGGAATGGAGATAACCCGTGACAGAAGCAGCAGGAAGCTCTGGCTATCACAAGAGCGGTATATTGAGAAAGTCCTACAACGGTTCAATATGAATGCAGCGAAGCCGGTCAGTACTCCACTAGATGGTCACTTCAGATTGAGCGACAGGCAGTGTCCCAAGACGAAGGCAGAGATGGAAGAGATGCAAAAGATACCCTACGCATCAGCGGTAAGAAGTTTGATGTATGCTATGGTGTGTACACGCCCAGACATAACATATGTGGTTGGTGTTGTCAGCCGGTATCTTGTCAATCCTGGCAAAGAGCATTGGGCAGCGGTGAAATAGATACTACGGTATCTAAGAGGCTCATCCAGGTTGAGCCTATGCTATGGTGATGGTAAACCTGTGTTAGAAGGCTACACAGATGCAGATATGGCGGCGACATGACTCGGGAAGTACATCGGGGTTCATGTTCACGTTTGCAGGGGGAGCAGTTTCTTGGCAGAGCAAGCTACAGAAGGTCGTAGCATTGTCGACGACAGAGGTAGAGTACGTTGCAGTCACAGAAGCATGTAAAGAGATGCTTTGGATGAAGAGGTTCCTACAAGAACTTAACCTAAAGCAGGAGGAGCACATGGTCTATTGCGATAATCAGAGTGCTATACACTTGAGCAAGAATCCAAGTCAGCATTCCAAGTCCACGCACATAGAGATTCGGTATCACTGGATCAGGGATACTTTGGAACAGAAGGTGTTATAGCTTGAGAAGGTCCACACGGATGATAATGGGTCAGACATGATGACCAAGGCTTTGCTCAAGGGCAAGTTTGAGGTTTGTAGAAACCTGGCTGGCTTAAAGAAGGTGAATCCCTCCTGGGTCAAAAAGGGAGAGATTTGATTAGTTTTTTTGACCCATCTTCGACCGGTCGTGAGCCCTGCTCGACCGGTCGAAGGCTGGTGGTCGACCAGTCGAAGGTTCGAGTCGTTACACAACTCAAAGTCCAGCGAGGTTTTTTAGTATTTTTTACTGTAGCTATGACTGGTCGAAGGGATGTCTCGACTGGTCGAAGTGGTCCTACGACCAGTTAAAGACTCGGTTCGACTAGTCGTAGGTTACGCAGTTTGTTCCGTGATTTTGCGCGAAACTGCAGATTTGAGTCCTTTCGCAACTGGGATGCGAAAATGAGTTTTCCAAAACTATAAAAGGGGTTGCCTAGGGTTTTCTAGGGAATGCAAGAGGATTTCCTAAAGCTTTACAAGGGATTTGCTAAAAGGTTTAGGGCTATCAAAGGTGAGAGAGAGAGAGAGAGGAAGAGAGAGAGAGAGAGGAAGCTTATAGAAGGGAGATTCTGCTCGTGGAGATTATCTACTGTACAATCTATATCTCAGCGCTTCTATATCCTCGTAATCGGTTAGATCTCTCCGTTTTCTCTATTTCTCTTATTGTTTATCCACTCCTGCGTGAGTGAAGAAAGGTTGTAACGTTCTACTTCATAGTGGATTGTTGATCTGGATGAGGTCCCGTGGTTTTTACCTCTTTGAGGGTTTTTCATGTAAAAATCTCTTGTGTGGTGTGTGATTGATGCATTGATTGTTTTCAATGCTTTATTATCCATAATTCTAGTTTGTTCTGGAGGGCTAGATCCTAAGGTTTTGTGCAAGGCCCCCAACAACTCTCTCAATCAGTCTCCCTATAAGCGTCGCCGCATCACATCACTCGGTGAAATAGCTCCTACCCTCACACGTTACAACTACGCCCTTCGTCATTCAAATTGCTTGCAATCATAGATAAGCCTATCTCTACGAATTCTTTCAAAGCATGGTGGGCTACTTACTATGATAACTTGAGGCTTCTCCCGGTTCAGGAAGTCATGCATTGAAAGGTTATCGCTTGTACCTCCGTCTCCTAAAGCATTGCCCGCTAATCCAACTACCTCTCGTAAAAGAAAAACTTCTTTGACAAGAGGCTTTACCCTGTTGGCCAACGAATGTTTATCTCAACATTTGCATAGCGAAGAACGGAATAAGAAAAAGAAGTGTACTTCCTCCGAACCAACCAAAGTAGGTATTCCTAGCCAAATTTTATTCATCCGACGATTTGAATGATTTTATCATTTGAAGTACAATCCTATCATACCATTTGAGGCATATAAATAGCGCATGCAAGAGGCTTTTAAGGTGTCATGAGCAGCTCTTAGAACGGTTATGGGAACAATACCAAATTGATCTATCTATGTTCTGTGAAGAACTGTTGCCATTCCCGAGAGTTCCTCTTACATTAGCTGAGCCTATTAGATCTAAAGTGATTGTCGTTGGTCACTGGTTGTAGAACAATTCAACAATGAGAGATCAACCATTGGGTACATAACGACATGGCTATTCCGTCTGTATTCCTTTGCATTTGTCTTTATATAAACATTCTTTACCACCTCATTTCTTTGCTTAAATAGTAAAGGAAATTCAACCCGGTATGGCGTTTAGAAGTGATGTAGAAGCAACAACTAACACCCCGCCTTGCTTGTACCAATGGACAGGACAAGTAGATCAGCTAGGACGTCAAAGGAAGCTATTGGCTCACTGACACATGTAGTAGAGATAGATAGTCCTCCTAAACCCAACGGGGAAGCAAAAGAAGAAAAAGAAAAAGAAGAAGAAACTGAATATGATGCACTCGTTAAACACCAACATTCGGTTTACCCTGAAACTGTACAATCCAAACCTCTATCGCATCTTTTTCCAGTTGAAGGATTTATCTCATCCTAAGATCGTGTAGATCATACTAATCTTGTTGACAATGCTAATAATCTGGTTGCTACCCTCAATGCTTTAGATCCTTTGATCCATGAGATAACTAATCCGATTAATTTTGCTGAGAGACCAGTACAAGAGCATGCTATTACCGAACCTACAGCTTCTTCCAACGCACCACTAGCAATTTTCACTCTAGCTTAGGTAGATTCTCATATGTCGGATCCTCATATTCCACCTTTCAGAAACTTACTGCCAGTTTTAGTCGATTCACCATGTGTTAGAGAGTCAACAGGACCTTTTAGAGGGGTGAGCTAAGATTTTGCTCTTCAAGCTTTGGTATATAAAAAAATGTTACAAAGTCAACTTTTTCAGCTTCTTAAGCCATGTGAACAATCGACCGACCCTCAACTTACCATTCTTTTTCATTACTAGGACTACATTCGACATCCATTCGGCATACTTAACTGGCCAAATAAAACTGGCCTTCAAAAGTTGCTTTATTTCCTCTTTGATCTTGAGAGTGACCTCGACCGTCATTCGCCTAGGCGGTTGTTTGTACGGCCGATAACCCTCTTTCGTGGGCAATCTATGCTCCACTAGAGATCGATCAAGCCCTGACATTTCGTGATAATCCAACGCGAAACAATCGGCGAATTCATAGAGTAGTTTCACCAAACCCTCCCTTCTCAGGCAGATTTAACAAGTCACTGATGAATGTCAGCTTCACTTCGGGTCCTACTCTGTTCCTAAATTGATCTTGACCAAATGATCTTAAACTTGAGGTCAAGAATCTTCCAGTGCTTCTTCAAATCCAATGTTGTCTTCTTCAGTTGCCGATTCCTCTATCTCAGTAAAACTCATGAAACAGTCGTCATCATTTCCTTCAGGCTTTCTTTGAGCCTTCTTATTTTCGTCATAAGGTCAGCCCGATTGATCTTATCCCTTAGTGTTATGATCATAGGATCTCTTTAATGGTGCAACCCAAAACTATCCAATAAGGAATGATGTCCCTCGGCTAAGTGTCATTGACTCCAGTTACCTCCAAGATGCCCTGCATGATACTATCCGGGTTCTTCTTTACCGATATTCCAATAGGACGGCGGAATTTGTTTCTCTCGGTGAACCTGATCGGTCCCACCTCTTCCCTGTAATAATAAGCTTCAGTGGCATTTTAAGTAGCCAGGAAGGGCTTATTGTCGGCCAACACTATCTCGACCTTATTTTGGTTCTAGAAAATTACAAACTTGTGTAGAGAGGACAAGATGCATGCAAATGAGTGAATCCAATCCCTCCCTTACAGCGTGTTGTAGTTTGATGAGGTGTCAACAATAAAGAATGGTGCTAAAATAGTTTTGGTGCCTACGGTCAAATCGACTGGCAAGACACCATGGGTATTTGTTACATGACAAGTGAAGTTACTAACTGTTACTTCTGATGGAATCAGATTGGCCATATTCTTCCCCAAGTTGGCCATCATTCTCCATAGCAATAAGTTAACTGCAGCCTCATTGTTGACCAGAATCCTAGTAATAAGGTAGATGTCCAAATGGGCCAATATATACAATGGCTTAAGGTATTATGTCATGTTGTGGGTAGACTTACCAATGACCACCCTTGAGGACATGTCCCCTGCTTCCACCATAATTGTGTTGACTTGTGTTACTTTATCATCCTTAGACTCACTTCCAGCACCTTCCTAAAATGGAAAAGAAGCATGCTGTATGATCACTGGTGTGGTGTATTCTTCCACATCACCAGCCATCCTATTCGGCTGAGTGGGCCTTACTTGGAAACTATATGGCAATGTAAAAACCATGTTACAATGGAATGTCACTGGCGGCAACGTCCCAAATACAATTTCATCATCCAAATATTGTAAGACTCGTATCCTAGCCCGTACCATTCCGTAAGCTTCTGCGGTCCTCCCGGTCAAATTCCTGCGACCCGCAACCCGTAGATAGTATTTGCCCGCAATCCTGAGTCGTATCTCGTATTCTAAAGTCGGCTCATTCTAAGACTTGTACCCTAGTGACCACGCCGTCACCTCGGTTCCAATGCTGCGTCTCGCGCGCCGAGGCGATACCTAGGCCAGGAGATGTAGGCCCGCATTCAGTTCGAGGAAAACACCGCGTATTTGTAAAACTCAAGAGAATATCCCATCAATCAATCAAGTACACATCACCTCACATGTTAGTACAAGCAACCCCTAAAGTCAACTCTCTCTCTCTCTCTCTCTCCACCTATACATGTCAAGTACACCTATCACTCACTCACACATCACTCACTCTATCCATCACTCATCCCTCTCTCTCTTACAACCTCTCTCTCTCTCATCTCTCTCTCATTTCCTTCCAAGTAACCATGAGAGACCATCCAAGCTTCCATGAGAGAAACTAGGTGTGGCCCATCTTCCTACCACCCAATCCGACCCTTAGATCATCATCTCAACCATTGAAGGAGCTTCTTAGGAGCCTTGGAGCACTAGGGAGGAAGAAGAAGAAAATGTGGGTGTTCATAGCATTAGTTTTTGATTATTTGAGGGCCCACTTATTGTGGGACCCATCTTAATGTATGATTTGTATCAAAGAGGGACCCATAGTGGCGGGGTCCCTCTGCTACTCCGATCTCTCTCTATCTCTCTCTATCTCTCTCTTTCTTTCCTTTTTTTTAATGATGATGTGGCCCACCTAATCAGTAAATCCATGCCATCCAGTCGTCCCTGGGTAGGGCCGACCGTGGATATATGGGTTTATCAACACCGTCCATCTGACGATGGACCCCATCTATGTGGGATGCACCTTGATGTTTATATGTTATCCACCCCGTCCATGCATGGGATGTGGGGCCCACCTTGATGACGTGCTGAGTGCAACACGTGGGGCAACCGTGATGTATCTGTTAATCCCAGCCGTCCATCATCTGGATGGTAGGCTAGCAGCAATAGCTACTGTATTGACGCAGCAAGTTCTGTAGGTCCATCACGAGGTATGTGTTATCTCCATACCATCCATCCCTTTTTTATTGGGTATGGGACCCACCCACACGTGCTGCACGTGTGGGGTGGGGCCCTACCTTGATGTATGTATTTATGCCCACACCGTCCATCTCTGGACAATGTTGTGGGGCTAACCGTGATGTATATGCCTTGCATCCGCACCGTTGTAACGCCCTAAAAATTGAGGGTCGAGCATAAACTAAACTCCCGAGTTCCAACGTATCACTTATGCAACAAAATGAATGATGATTGAATGTTGTCTGTATTAAAGTAGTGAACATGAGTGAGATTAAGCCAAAACAGCATATCATACTCCAGAGACAGTTAAATTTGCGAGCGGAAGACTGTGATAAATATGTAAAATATATAAACTGTAGTGAGTCTCCAGAGTGTGATAACATTACTAGGTTAAATAATTACAAGTACAATTTTAAATTATACCAAGTTGTGTAGTGTGATCTAGTCAACATCCCTGTAGCCCCGACAATCAAGGCACGGCTCTCACGAAGCCGCCGAAGAAGCGGCATGTGCGAGAAAGCATTCTCGTCGTCATAGAAGTCCGCTCGCCTCGAGTAGCGTCCGCCATCTCGCAATCAGACAAAGTCTGGTGGGTGTTCGGAACACCGTCCCGTATCGTGGGAGTGATCAACTCAGTGGAACAATAAAGCATAGGTTAACATGTTATCAATTCAGTCAAGCAGTAATGATAAAGCAGTACAATCAAACAATTTTAACTACTCTTATTTAATGCAAGTATGAAATGACATGATGTATGCCCTTGCCAAACCACCCTCATGCGACATCATCTTACGTTCGCGAATGCGTCCATCCCTCAGTGCTCCACATCTACTAGGTACATGCAGTGCGATGATGAGCATGATTACCAAGTAATTATTAGTTCATTTCAAACAGCAGTATTGAAAAACTAAGGTACCTCCCTTGTATCATTCCCAAACATGATCCATTCTAGGGTCGTTAGTCCTAGTTAATCTCATACGATATTATGGTTTGAGAGGCGTAGCGAAGGCATCACAAATGGCTCATCACCCGTCAGCACGTATACAGATCTCACCGTATGCGGCTCAATTGCTGACCGTCAGCTCGAGTACAGGTCTCACCGTACTCGGCTCAATCACTAGCCGTCAGCTCGAATACAGGTCTCACCGTACTCGGCTCAACTCATACTCTAGTTGTTGTGAAAGACTCGTCGCCAATCACAGACCTTGGAGTATACTCGAAGATACTACAGAGGACTCGTCGCCCGTCAGCACGAGTACAGGTCTCACCGTACTCGGCTCTCGCCGTAAGTATCGACAGCTCGAATACAGTGTCCCATACCACCGTATTCAGCTCACGAGTCTGGTTGCTCACTGGTCACTACGGGGAGGCACATGGCCCCAGCGTAGGCCGACAGCTCGACCACGGTGTCCCATACCACCATGCCCGGCTCATGAGTCTTAGCGGATCGAGGTACCATGGTTAACGAGATTTCACTGGTAAGTTTGGTACCCTAGGTTCAAGCAGTGGCGTCCAAACATGGTGAACATACATAAGACAGATCGGGTTGCTTGACGAGCTCGGCTAGCTCGAGCGCACAACAAGTTGAACGATATGAAGCGCATAAGCACTTCATGTGGCCAACCACTATCGTCAACCGCAGTACGACTCGGGTTCGTCGAACACATCTCACGTGGCAAATGGATCATAGCCACGAATCCAATTCTGGTACCGATTGTCTGGACTATAATCATCGCCCCAAACACAATCAAGTGCAGATAGATAAAGCAGTAGTGGATCAAGATTCAACACATACAATCAAGGTCTGGTATTATCCGTTTAGGGTCGCTGTACATTGCTGCCTACACGCACTCGTTGCTCCACTCCCCCATCACCCATGACGGATCATACAACGTAAATATAAATTTAAACATATGCATTACATAGTTAAAATTATAAAGCAGTTGAGCATGTTATGAAGCACAACACAAGCATGAATTTGTACATGTTCAATTCCTAATCACACAACTATCCAAGGAGATCATACACATAATTAAAAGAGGTTGAGAATCATATCTCAACACCCTTATACATTACAATTTGCTAACTACTACTCATTCAGACATTTCAAGAAACACTTAAACAAACATACATCAACATACATGACATATGTCGATCACATAGGCATTAGGCCAAATCCTTCTACTAGGGAGTTGCCCCAATCATAACACGCGTACACCCATGATGGATAGTCATGGCAAGCAGGAATCCAAGTTCCATATTCATTCAGTCATTTCCACGAACACTTGGGCCACACATTTTTAGCATATATAGTGTATATTGGCAGTATGGCGTGATTTAGGGCAAATCCTTTCGTCAAAGGGGTATCGCCAATACAACAATCATGAATCCATGACAATTAGTCATGGCGAGCACGAATGAGAATTCTATACTCATTCAGTCATTTTTCACAAACACTTAGAATACACTATTACAACATACATAGTGTATGTTAGCAAAACATGTATTAGGGCTATCCTTTAGCCAAGCGAGTATTTTATCCATGTATAATATATTACTACAACAAATAATCATGATAAATACATCTCCAAAATATACATGTATACGGTACTTCTTACAATACCGTATTTCTACATACATAGTGTTTATTAGTAAACATGTATTTAGGCGAATCCTTTCACCAAATAAGTATTCTATCCATACGTCATATATCCATACGACAAATAAACATGTCAAACACATTTCCAAAAAAAATATGTATATGGTATTTTATACGAATACCTAGAGTATGTGAAATTCCAAATTCTACAATTTTAATCGAAACAGAAAACGGAAAGCACTTTGTACATGTGCAATTGCATGCAGATCATGAATCTACCATTATCTGACATTGAAAGCGTTGAAAACCGCAACCTATACACCTAAAGTCATCACCTTGTCTCTTGGAATCTCAACGAATCAGCAAGGTTGGATGAGCTTCCGTATTCGGGAGTTTTCTAGCCTAAGGAGTGAAATCGGTTAGCTATTTCACTACCTATAGCCTACACACTTCAAATCAGACCTAGGGTTAGGGTTTCTCACCTTAAAAAGGAGTTGATATCGCCGGGAAAGCGATAAGAATCAGGCGGTGGAGCCCGAATAGCGGCAAGGAACAGCAGCAGGGAGTTCCTCCCACATCTCCCACACTTTCTCTCTCTTTTCTCTCTCTCAAATCCAAATTCGTATGGCTGTGAGAGGGGCTATTCTAAGGCCCTTATATAGCCAAAAACCTCCCCAGAATAGACTCCGGCTCAAGAGGTACGACTATTATAGGTATTTCGGCACTTTTCCAGCTCAAAAGAGTGTTTCTGGCGGCCCCCCTTGAGCCAAACGTCAAACTTAAGCTCACAACTCATGGATCTACGTGGGATTATGTATTCGACTCAATCGGATTCCCAGATCACACGGGGCGGACCACTTCCAGTTCAATGGTCAGTAGGCCACGATCCGAAATTCCAAATACATGTAAATGTTCCTGAAATTTTTCTTGATCCGAGGGTGTAATTTGGTCTGATTCCAACGATGCCTGTTTGTATCTTGATCCATGAACCAAATGGTGCCAGATCACTATTCCAGATATTTATTTTGTAAAGGAAAGAGTGATTTTCACACTCCCTCACTCTGGACTCAAGCGAATAGCCGTGGGACATCGACTGGACTTGATTTTCGAGGTGGTTGTCAAGCCCAGTGAGGCGGTCCTAGTTCTTTAACTTCGTTTGAATCGGACTTCTGATGTGCGGTCTAGACCTAATACGAAGTTTCAAGTCATTCCCGAGAATAGCCGGGTAATGAGATTGATCCTAGATTTCAGGGTAACCTAGCGTCAATGATTTTACAAGTTTTGGGTCTTGCAGATCGTATTTAAAGCGATTCAAATAGATTTCGTAGCTAATCTAGTTTAGCACTTAGTTACTTTGTCTCATTTCTAAAGGATTTAATCCTAAGTGATTTCCATCTGAGGTGGTACTTAGTCCTTTGTAGTTTGTGTATAAAGTGATTCAAGTTATACTACTTAGCTAGTTTAAGATAGTGTCTAGGGTGAAAGTTCTTAGAAAAATTGAAAGATCAAGGTGGTGAAGGGTGAGATTTGTGAAGGAAATGGGTTCAGAAGCGATTTTAGACTGTGGGATTTAGTTCTGATAGGTTAATAAGGTGTTAGGAGAAACCCATTGCCTAAGGACGTCTAATTCCAGGTTGGCAAAAATCCGGGGTGTTACAACCGTCCAGTAATCTGGACGGTGAAAACCCATCTAGATGTATGTGTTGTATCTGTACACCGTCCATCCATGTGTGGACCCACCTAATCTGCACCGTCCATCTGTTGGGCAATAGCCCAACAACATTCAGCTATTGCACCTCACGTCAGCAAGCTTCGTGGGTCCCACCAGCTAGGTACTTGTGGCATTGACATCAACAAATTCTATGGGGCCCACACGTGCTATATGTGCTTTACTAGCACCGTCCATCCAGGACGTGGCCCACCCCACACGTGTGGGTGGGACCCTCCTTGATTATTTGTTGAAGCTGCACCGTCCATGGATGGTGGGCCCTAATGATGGATGTGTTATTCCATGCCGTCCATCTGACAGGCTATGTGGGGCGCACCGTGATGCATTTGTGATCCACATCATCCATCTATCAGGTGGACCACATTGCAAGAACAATGGTGAGTTGAACGTCTACCATTAAAACCCTTTTTCGGTCACGGAAGTTTTGGATCTATAAGATATTTCTTTTTCCACTTGTTCAGGTCTTTACAACCTTATGGTCAAATTGGATGGAAATTAAACGTTATGGTGGGACCCACCTTGATGTATTTATTTCATATCCACACCATCTAAGGGTGGACAGTGTTGTGGTCCCCACTTTGATGTACTTCACAGCCACGCCGTCCATCTGTTTTGGCTGCCATGTGAGGCCCAGATGATGTGTATGGGGCCCACTTGGGACATGCAGGGCCCACCTTAATGTGGTATTTAAGAGGCTCATTGGTGTGGCCCATTGATGCGGCCCACTTGATGTATATGAGGCTCATTGGTGTGGCCCATTGATGCGGTCCACTTGGTGTATATGAGGCCCATTGGTGCAACACATATGATTCGGCCCATTATGATATAATGAGGCCCATGTGATGTGGCCCATTGTGATGTATGAGGCCCATATGTGAGGCCCGATGTGATGTATGTATGGCCCATGGGATGCGGCCCGTTTTGTTGTACATGAGGCCCAGGTATGAGGCCCACTTGATTGTATTAGGCCAATGTGATGTGGCCCACTTGATGTGTATTTGAGGCCCGTGTGAGCGGCCCATTATGATATATACTAGGCCCGTGTGAGTGGCCCATTATGATGTATATTAGGCCCGTGTGAGTGGCCCATTACGCTGTGTATTAAGCCCATGAGATGTGGCCCATTGCGACGTATAAGGCCCATGTCATGCAGCCTATTGTAATGTGTATTAGGTCCATATGATGTGGCCCAGGTGATGTATTTGAGGCTCATATGCAAGGCCCACCTGTTGTGCATTTGAGGTTCATGAGTCGTGGCCCATCGTGATGTATTTGAGGCACAGTTATGAGGCCCATTGTGATGTGTATTTGGCCCTATGATGAGGCCCGTCGTGATGTATATGTGGCTTATGTAATGAGGCCCAACCAATGTGTATGTGGCCCTTGAGTGAGGCCCATTGTAATGTATATTAGGCCTTTGTGTGAGGCCATGGGCCTAGTATATGTTCGGCTCTATGTGGGCCACTCCTTGGGAGAGATGTTGGTTAAATGTCCACATCGATGGGCAATAATGGTTAAATGTCTACATTGTGACCTTCCCTTAAGCCCTTTGTTAGGCCGATTATCGATGTCGATTATCGATACCGATTATGAGTATGTGACAGTATAGCATCATGATACATGCTTATACGCATCATCTGCATATTTGTTATGAGATGTGGATGACCATTGCATATGCCATAGGGCAAGTTGTTTATGGGACTCCCTGATAGGCGGAGTCGTCCCACATGATCGCTCGGTATGTGCAGGATTGATGCATGATTAGATTGTGTGACTCATGCATCTCGCATTTTGGGATATGACTACTGTATGCCCTAGTGACATCAGGGCCGTGGCCTCCACAGGCATGTCGTGGATGGCCAGATGGGACACCGAAAATGTTTGATTCGAGCACTGGGGGCACATAGGGTGTCCTTGGGTGAAAGTCTCAAAACCTCCATGGTACTAGGAGAAGCACCAGCGCCGGGGATGGGTGGAAAACATGAGCATCGGTGCCATTACCATAAGTCGCGTCTCCCACTGTTGAGGTTGGTTAGGTTAGGGGTGTGGCCTTATTTGCCCGAGTGAGGGGGCTTTAAGCTAGGCTGAGTTTAACCGGCTCGTAAATGGGTCCGCTACAGGCAGTCTTTGATGGCATTAGTTGGCCACAAGCGATTAGTGAGGTCTTTTATGCTCACTCAGCTGTGCGACTAGGAGGGCGGCAGTCAGTGTAGAGTGTATTAGACCTCAGTGATATCCTAGAGATGTACGTTACTGATATTATGTCACCCCATCACTGTTGCACATGTGGGCGGGCACATGTAGGTGGACGCTGATGTAGGTCGGGGCCTAAGGGCCTGGGCGAGCTATCAGTGGTTGGCAGGCTACTATGCTGGCAGGCTAATATGCAACAGTTGCGTACTAAGCATTTGACTCATTCATTCATTCATTCACTATCCACTCGGGCTGGTGGTACGCAATCAAGTCATCGTGCGTACCTTCACAGTAGCCGGGATTTTGGTTAGGGTGCGCGACCAACCTGAGATCAAGAGTCTACCACATTGAATCTGGCTATCTAAATTTAAGTATGGGACTGATTTGGATAGAAGTCCCTTGTGATGGACCCCATAGTCTGCAATACTACATACTATCATCTCGACCTCACACTCCAACTTGGTCATTTCATTCGCACCACATGTTACATTACATTCGCGGTATATAGCATTATGAGTTGTTATGGCCTAGATGAGGCTGACAGTATTCGTGGATTTGCATATTGCATTGCTTCCTCAGTATATGATATTTGGCTTATTATGTCTTGGCGTTGCATAGTTGATTTACATTGCATACTTTGATATCGTATGATTCATGAACTTGCCAGTATTTTCGATATTGTATGATTTATGGCATTGTATCGCATACTTGCCACTTATCTCGCACACACACTTTCACCACCCTCTAAGCTTTCTATAGGCTTATGCACGATAAATGCGTGCAGGTGGTGTTAGGTAGCAGCAGCGTTAAGCTTGGAGCATGCAGCTGTTTTCTGGAGCTTGATTATCGATATATGTATTTTCATGTCAGTATTGTATTCAAATATTTATATTAGTGGATATGTGATGATGATGTTGCCTTTGTGATTTGGGTAAACTTGTGGTTATGTTTCTTAAAAGATAAATATACGTTGAAAATCCTCTTTGTAGGATCCCAGAATCGGAATCTAGCATATGGGTGTTAGAAGTCGAGAATGGGGTACTATGGAGGCTGTCAGCACCAGATTTGGAGATCGAAAATTTTGTGAGCCCGGTTTTCGTGTTTGGAGCATGACAAACATTGCCCCCCAGCGTCTCAAATTTCACTTTTTCTGCCTGACTAACGCATTCATCATCCACAAGCTCGATCGATGGGGTTACAGGCAAGGTGATCTTCAATGCATCAGCGGACGATGACAGTTCATTAGCCAACCATTCATCTGTTGGGAAGCATTCTTCACTGAGATAATCTGACAAGTTACCGCAACTATCTTCCTCTTTAAGATTCATCGGTTGATCGATGTCGCCACAATCATCTGAATCCTTGATTTGTACAGTAGTAGATAGCACTGCTACTTGTTCTTCAGGAATCCTCCATCAAGGCTTTGGTGTGGTCGTTTATGGTCGAGGAAGTATCGTATTTTCTTTCAATCCTCTTCTTGCAGAGGCCCGCTGTCTCTGCAATTGACGCTTATGGGTTCTTGTCAATGCTTCCGGTACTGCTGGAAACTTTCAGTACATGGCCCGTTTCCAAACTCCTTCAAGCGTTGTAGGGGGTTTAACCATTCTCGGCATGGTGCCCCCCAACGCGGGCCATCTATGGAGACTGACGGCGGTCAAAGCCATTATTTGGTTGACCCGCTGCATAGCGACGCTCCCATCTCTGCTTGGCGGGGTCTTCCCATTGAGAGGCAATTTCTCGGACGCATCGATCATAGAGTGAGGGTGGCCAATGGATCCTCCTGACAACATTTGACCAGTCATCGTTAGGACGAGGGGACCCTCGATGCCCTCATGTGAGTCGATATGGTGCTTTTCGCTACTTGCTTAGGCCAACTGTAACGCCCCGTACCTTTGATACATGGGTGTTACCTCTTAAACCCACGTTTATGGGAACTAAGATCGATTAACTAGATGACTTGAACTTCATATGTGCAGGAAGGGACTTCCAGTCGCCATTAAAGCCATCCATCGGGGACCGTAGGAGCCAAGCTGAACCCGACGCCAATCAGAGAGGTAAAATTCAACAAATATTTCAAGTTAATACAACTTATAGATAAATTAATTAAGTCATGTGAGGCAATGCACCCACGCACCTACTAACGACTCTTGGGGATTTATTTACAGCCAACCAAATAATCTGTGTGTTCGAAAACCCCACTTAACCGTCGAAACCAATCATCACTCTTATCCAACCATTGGATCAACGTACACTAGCCAAATAGTACCCAAAACATATAATACGGCCCACCTGGGCCTCGGTTACGCCCCAAAATGGACCAGGACCCCTAGGCGAGGCCCCCAAGATAATTGGACGGAGTAGATTTAATATAACCATCTCTATGGACCCAACACGCGATGCATGTGCAACATGTACCACCATGCGTGAGGTGCACCAAACCAAGCTTGCTCGGTCAAACAGCCTTAACCGAGAAAAATGCAAAAAAAAAAAGGCAAAATATCTCTCCCGCCATTTGAAGTTTTTAAACTGGGAGATTTCAAGCCCCAAAGTGGACCACCTTGACCACTTTCCGGACGATCCAAACCGTCCATTTTGCTCGTGGGGTCCGTCCAACTGAAACGGTATAGGGATTTGGATCCGTGCATAAGGATGAAAGAGTTGGGTCCTGAACCATCCATTTCTTCATGTATGTCTAGGATCCAAGATGAGGGACCATCAGGTAGCTTGATATACAAGCCAACATCCCTTTATCCATGGGGTTACAGCCACCCACGAGCCAGCTAAGGGAGGGTCTTCTCATAACCAGAAATGACCAAGCAAACCATAACAGAAGAAAACTTAAGACTTCCCATTTTTGGATAAGGGAGGCTGGCATGATATTGACCGTTCCCTGGGGCCACGTGGCATGATCCCAGCCTATCCTTGTGGGTAGTACGAGATGAGAAGCTTGGATATCTCATCTCATGAGAAAATGGAGAAAAATGGGATATTCTCGTGAGATAAACCAAAACTTGTGTTTGTGGCCCAGAAAGTGGGCCCCACATTGATCTGGGGACCCATCTAGTCCGCTCTAATGGATCAGATCACCCCGAAACACCCTGGGCAGTGATCAGCCATTAATGGTCGGGTCATCTTCTCCGTTAACCCATCTAAGCCTGATCATGAGATGGGCCCCAGCAGACCCAAAATTCTGCTTTTCTGATAGATCTAGGCATCAACAACTAATCCTTGGGATCGGATTGCTCCCATGCATGGCCATCATAGCCATTGCCAGGGAGTTCTTTCTCAACCATTGGTGGCCCTTCTCCCTGCCTATAAATAGGACCACTTTTGCCTCAGGTTTCATACCTGAAAGAGAGGGAAACAAAGAGAAAAGAGAGAGGGAAAGGAAAGAAAGAAGGAGAGAGAAAGAGAGAAAGAAAAGAAAGAGAGTGAGAAAAAGGAGTGTGGGTGTGTGTGTTCCATCCCAAGACTGGGTCAGGCTCGACCGAGTCAGGTAACCCTTCCCTCCACCTCTTTCATTTCCAAGCTAAGCTAAAAACCACCCCTCCACAAGGCCTTTCTTTGGACTGAAAGTGGTCTCCAAAGAGAGAGATGATCCAAGCTGAAAATGGCTTTCAACTAGGCCTCCAAACTAAGAGATGATCCAAGCTGAAAATGGCTTTCAACTAGGCCTCCAAACTAAGCTGAAACCAGGCCGTTGGCTAGATTATTATCAAGCTGAAAACGTCCTTCAAATTAGCCCTCAAACATGCCTAATATCACCCTGAAAACAGGCCAGAAACCAGGCCTGAGTTCACGCTGAAACGAGCTGGAAATCAAGTCGGATATCACGTTGAAAGCGGGCTAGAAACCAGGCCTGATAATATCTGGAAATCTGACTTGTGAATGGCTGGAAAATCAGCCTGATAATAGCTGAAATCTGACAATCCCTAGGCCATGGAAACATACAAGAATGGGCCCACCACTGGGCCAGAAATCTGGTAACAAGCAAGCCTCTGTTTGGGCTCTAAAATGAACTAAAAGAGCTTGTAATGGGCTTTGATTTTGGCTAGAACCAGGCCTCAAGCAGGCCCTAACTCAGGTTGAAGTGCAGGCCTAGCATAAGACAACATTTTGGGCTGAAAATGGCTTAGAAAATGGACCTTATAAAATTGTGGGTCGCACCATGTGAGGCACCTTATAAAATTGTGGGTCGCACCATGTGAAGCCTAGTGGGCCGCACCCTATGTGAATCAGGTGGGTGGGGCAACCAGCCCACCCTCACAAGGGGGCCAGATGGTCTGCCCAGCCTAGAAGTGGGCCCCACCAAGCCAAAGTTCAGCGGGCCTCTGTGTCATAGATCTTATCATATAGTGCAGTGGGCCAACTCTATTGCGTTTGGGTTTGGACCCAATAATTGGGCCAACATAGGCCCAGTCCAACCCTTAGTTAAATATGAGCTTGGGCCCAAACAACCTTAATTATGGGTCCTTCAACCCCCACAAACCTTCAATATGTTTAGAAACTATTATCTAATGCAAACAAATTCTCTAGGGGACTATTCGAGTGACTTGGAGCCACTAACTTCATGCGGGAAATTGAATCAAGGGGCGTACTGTGATTTTTTTAGTGATGACTTTTCCCCTTGGGCTTCCCATCTCTAAGTTAGCCAAACATAGTATACATCAAATTACTATCATTAGATCAAAGTCCTAATAATTGTTGTAAATTTTTAAGTTCTATTAATTGGCCTATATTTAATTCATGATTCATGTAACATGTTCATGCTACATGTTAAGCTCATACACTAGTTAATGGTTCGTGAGTACTATTCACGAGTAATGATCATTATTCCCATGTTCTAGTGTTATATTACTTGATAGTCAGTGCTTAGTTCCATAATGACACATTTTACCAACATTAAGTAATCCTATGCACCTTCATATGTTAACAAATGTTTGTGAGTCGGCATAAAATTAAATTCACAGCAATCCACGTGGAGAGAATTCCACTATTGCATGTGAGCCACACTTGGGATGCAACTGGACAAATGTTGTGAGAAATAAGACCCTCGACTTGGAGTTATTTTGATCGACCACTCATGGAGGGACCCTATTGAGCATACTAAGGTGGAAAGCCTCATGAGCCAGGGATGGTGGTATGGGACCTATGCTCGAGTTATCGGCCTATGCTGGTGACAAGCCCCGTAGTGACCTTGAGCATACTTAAAATTGGCTGATCGTAATTGGAATAATAATGGTTGGCTAATCATGCATTCATAGCATACTGGCGATGATGGGTGGTTAATTCTGGATGTTGTAGCACGTGCCTTTTTATTAGGTATCATTTCGCTAGCTCCCAGACCACCGACTATCGACCCTTGGCACTATATTGTACGAGATATGCTACGCTAGTGACCTACGTATGAGATATGTACGATGACTTGGTGTCATGTTGTACGAGATATGTTACGCTGGTGACCGGTCTTATACATGGTGACGAGCCCAAGTCCGATTGGATGAATATCCTTAGGTCGATGTGCATTCATCCATCCATGCATTATAATAAGATCGCATCCTGTCTGTTCTATATGTATCATTGCTTTTCTTTACACTATGTTTGCTAAGGCAGTGGTGTGTAATCTTGAGGGGAATTCACACTGAGCTAGCCACTCATTCATTGAATATCCAACCATACAGAGGATATAGGTACAGGTGCTGACGGATGCGCAGGGGACCCAGAGCCAGCAACAGTCGAAGAAGAATTTTATGATGAGGAGTCACATCAAGAAGCGGCAACATATTATGGCTTGAATCAGTAAGATTAGTTGTGATAGTTTGTTTTTGAACAATTACATTTTGAAATTTTGTATATGGCCTCCAGCTGTGTGGCCCAGGATATTGCTTTGGTTTGAGGTTGCATCTATACTACGCTTTGCTTTTATTAATTGCACTTTGATTTGATTGAATTATCTATTGATCACCAGTTAACATCGGGTTTTCAGGAAACGAGTTGTATACTCGAGTCTCGAAAACCAGGGCGTTACACCGACATCAACCCTCTATTGTGACTGATTTCTCAAGTTGGCGGTGACGATGTTTACTTCAATATTGGATGTGAACGAGTCGGTGTCGATCAACATCACCTCCTTGCCCTTTTATGGGAATTTCAACAACCCTCGATCGATGTGATCCTGGATGATGTTCCTGAACGTGACACACTTGCTAGTCGAATGTGACCGAGTTCTATGCCATTTATAGTACTTGGTCTTTCGCAATTCCTTGGCCAAAGGTATCTTATAATTCATAGGAATCTTAATAAATTTTTCGGCCAGCAAAATGTCAAAACCTCTTCAACTTTGGTAATATCAAAGGTGTAAACCTTCTGAGCCTTTAGTGCGATGGAAGCGATTGACTCCGCTTTGACCAATGTAAAACATACTAATGGCTTCTTGGCCACTACTTCGTCAACTGCAATATCGTAATTAGGGTCATTGTAATGCATCTCAAATGATGAATTCTTCTGCCTAAATCCTTCTTGCAGGAGTTGTTCGTAATGAGATAACTTTTTAGTTAGGTCATACAAATCAACAAATTCTTCGTACCTATGAATTTCTTGCAGAGCTTATATTTCAGCCCGTCTTGTGACAAGTGCACAAACTCAGCCTCGATCATGACAACTTTACAACGACTCTTCGCCCGCTTGAATAGAGTAATAAACTCCCGCACCATTTCCCAGGCAACCATGATAATCGTGCAAGATCGGCCATGGTAATCTCTCTGTTCTTAGAAAAGAACTAAGTGTGGAATTTCTCTACCATCTCCTGCCAATTATGTACTAAGTCTAGTAGTAAATTTGAGTACCAAGTAAAGGCCACAACGGTTAGTGAATGGATAAACAACTGTAATTTATAATAGTCGTCGTTGGCCAATTCTTCACACTGCATTGTGATGCAGCCAACATGCTCGATGGTCGACTGACCAGACTCGCCTGAAAATAAGACAAAATCTGGTCGACAATTTCTCGGTGTAGACACCCCACCCAGGCTAGTATCTTGAGAGAAGTAGGACAATCCGGGAACTATGATCATATCCTAAACCAAACCTTAACCCCGACCATGCCCTAACCTACTCCAACCATTCTCTACCCCTAAAACCTAACCTACCCCAACCATTCCCTAAACCCTAACCCTAACGTACCCCTGAACCCCATACCCTACCCAAAACCGCAGTCATTTCTTAAACCCTAACCAAACCTGAGCCATTTCGAGCCATCATTCAAGCCAGACCATGCCCAAAATTTATCCATTTCTTGGGCCATTTTCATGTCACAATTGAGCCAATTTTGAGCCATTTTGAGCCAAATATCCAAAAACGAGCTTTGGGCCACTATTCGGCTCGAAACAGGCCCACCGATCAAACTGCAGGAGAAACTATACCTGAGCGATGGTCTGACTACCGCCTACTCTCAAAAATTTGCATGGAGCTAGTTGAATGAGTTTCAGACCAAACTCAACCCGGGCGGTAGTCCGACTACCGCGAGCGGTAGTTGGAGTACCGCCCTAGAACGAACAGGTGTCTCCTCCGAGCAACAGCTGTCTCTCGTCCCAAAGTCAACTTTCATATGGATTTACCCCCCAGCCCACCTTATTTACCATTTTACCTACCTCTAAGAGCTAATGAGAGCATGTCATATGACATTCCTCTCTCCTCAACCAATCTCAAGCTGTCATGTTAACTTTTACCTCTCACAAATACAGCAATTACCACAATGTCATCCGAAAAGGTTATAAATAGCCCTCTCCTCTTCACATTTCACACAACTTCTCATTTCTAAAATCCAAGTGAGGGAGAGAAAGAGAAAGGAAGAGAGCAAGGGTAAGAAGGAGCTCCCGAGCCTCCAAGATCAGATTTTTCAGCCACCCCTTAGCCTCCTCCCAACCTTCTCAACACTAAGCCTAGTCTGGATTGATCATGATGCAACCCATGTTTTAGTCTACTCAAGATTAAGCCAAAAATCTTTTCATTTTATATACAAGCATTCATCATGACATCTATTCCCTTCTCAACCCTCCTGCTTCTCTAGATCTCTAGTGAACGTATGCTCTATGACTTGTCGTACACCGGATCCTGTCACATCAGAAATTTTCAGTGATCTATTCCACTTTTCTTTACATTTTTACATAAGCATCATCACATTCGCTCTCTAGACGCATTGTTGGACGTATGCTCTATGGCTTGTCGAAATCTCGGATCTTGTCGTATCATAAATCCACATGTGCCTAGTCCTATTTCGACCACATCATCCAAACCTTGAGATTGTCTTGCCACACTAAGTAGAGACAGTACATTTGCACAGGCAGAGAGGGTGCCTAACACCTTCCCTCTTTGTAACTGAGGTCCCTTACTCGAAATCCAGGACTGCAGACCAGGAGTTAATCTAAGGTAGAAGAATCTTTGGATTTCTCCAACCTTGAGTATTCCACGGGTTCTAGCTGACTGCGGGATTCTAAGATTAAGTGGCTAGTGGCGACTCTAAACTGACATCACACACCCCCTTTACACACACCCCAAAAAGACAAAACCACTTCCAAAGATTGCCAGATAAGCGTGGGCGTCGATTTTCAGCGTTCACACTAGGCAATGGATGTTACTATTGAGTGTCAAATATTGCATATTCTCCCTTATTTATATTTTGGTTTTATGAATATGATAATGCTTAATGGTCTATTTTATACATGTTTTTGTTGTAAAGTGAATCTGAAAGCTTAGATTGAAAAGAACGTTAAAAGCATAGATTTGATGCTCAAGAATCACCAAGCCAAAGATTGGATCTTAGAAGACCAAGAATGAAGAATTCGTATGACAAAGATCCAAGAAAACCAAGTGAGGAATGAAGAGAATCGAAGTTTTAAAGTGAATTTCTCTGATCCTCGACTAGTCTAAGCTTCGACTAGTCTTGGCTCCTACTCAACTAGTCGAAGAATCCTCGACTCAAACTCCAGCAACATTATCATCTAAGTTCCCGTCATCCTCGACTAGTCGAAGGTTGTCCTCGACTAGTCAAGGGTTACGTAGATTTTGCGCTGACCGCATAAATTTGAAGCGGTTTCTGGATTTTTTTAACTCGGTGCGAAAGTTGGAGTTTCACAACTATAAATAGGAGTCCCTAGGATGTTCCTAGACATCTTATAGGGTTTAAAGAGTGGAGCAAAAGGGTGAGGTCATCATCCGGGAGTCTTTCTTCTTCTTCCTTAGCTGTTTTTTTATGATTTTCTTAAGAGATTTTAGTTCAATCATGTCTATGGTTGACTAAACCTCTTAGCTAGGGCTAAGAGGTGAAACTTGTAGCGTGATTGAGATGTTTGCTTTACTTTGATCCATGTTTTTGTTGAACCTTATGGATTATAGTTCTTATTTAAGGAATACTTTTAGTTTTTAATAGTTTCTTGTGACAAATTACAATAGATCTGCAATTGCTTTGAATATCTTCTTTTCCTGATTTAAGATTGTGAAATTAGTAAGTCCTGTTGTTCACCATCGTCCCTTGGGCATGGTTAGGTGATGAAATCCTTCCTAATCTTCACAATTCTCCTATGATTGGTTGAGGGATTAGTATATCATGTTGTTTGCCATTGCCTCCTGGGCATGGTTGGCTGATGAAATCACTTTCAATCCTCACAATTCTCATCCGTTGAGATTAGGTTCATAAGAAGTTCAGAGATTCAATTATCTCTCTTTTCCAATTGGATAAGATAGGACTCCAATTCTAGTTGGATTTTCTAAATCAAGCAGGGTAGCATCCTAAGAAGCTACAAGTGGATCCTTGGCACCCTAGTTCCTTTTAATTGATAGTTTTCACCTTAATCACAATTATTCACTTTATTCTAGATTTACATCTTCTTCTAATTCTAGTTTTAGTTACTTTCAGAAACATATAAAATTAGTCCATGTGGATTCGACCTCGATCTCACTGAGATTATTACTACATCGCAACCCTACGCTTGGGGTTATGAATAGTTACCAATCTATCTACTCGGGGTATGGCTTGTGATATACCGGGATATTGTTGCGGTCGAATACTTGGCCAACAATCTCCTGGACCATTTGCACAATCTGGTCACGATCGATCTGCAGAGGCTCTAAGGTTGGCGGATGATCCGGACCAAATTGATTTATATTATCCTAGAATATAAGAAACTATATGGGATTAAATCTTCCTGGTGCCCATTGATTCCTATTTTCATGTATAAATCTCCTAACATCTCGCTCCGGTCGCCTAACTTCCATGGGAGATGGAGCATTTCTCACTTTTGGAATAGGGACCGGGGGCGGATTACGCTGCAGATGCAACATTGGTGGCAATGGAGTTACGTTATCTATAGAACTTCCTTCGGCATTGTATTGCGTTGCCAATTGTGTTCGTTCAATTATCGTAGCTATCAATCAATGCATGGCTTCGGTCTGGCTGGCCATGTATCTATTGGTACTCTCGACTTGAATATTAAATTGCTCTCCTTGAGCTCTTCCATATTCTTGCGCAAGCTGAATGCTCATCTGAACATTTCGGAGCACGACAATTACCTCGTCCAAAAGAACGGTCTGGGAGGTGGATGGTCCTCCTGAGTCTCTAGCAATAGTTGTTGAGCTATTATTTAAATTCAATGCCTCAGGGTCTATGGGAACCAGTACGTCCTCAACTGGAGGTGATGCGGTTGGTGTAAAGGGCTCAACTCCAGCAATACGGACGCTCCTATTCATTATTGTCAATATCACACTGGTAAGTTACAGACATGGTCCCACTAGGCGTGCTAGAAAATTGTTGGCTGTTGTTTTCTACACAGGGTGTGTGGGCGTTCCAGGATTGAAATTGTTGATTCAATTCAAACCAAACAACAATGACCCCAAGCGTTAAGATAAGCAGACACGTAGTGTATGATCGAGATCTAAAGAGATCGGTTGCCTATTCAGCCACTCGCTCAGTGTGTAAAATCGGATAAGGTGATATTCGGATGGTGGGGTCCATCCTCTAATGATGGGTTACTCATTCACCTTCGGTGCAAAAGGACTTTTCAATACAAATAAAATATAACAGGAAAGAGATTCTTACGGTCGATCACGAAGAACAGCTATAGAACACTCCTTTGATGGATGAACTGAGTCCAAAGTACAAGCATAAACATAAATTACAATTAAATCTTACCAGCTACTTGGGTATTGCTATAGATTACACTACGAAATGTAAAACGATGGGCTTGAAAAGTAAATATTACACTATGAAATGTAACTTATTCAACAAGGTAAGTAGAAGATTACACTATGGAATGTAAATCGACAGAATAATTGAAAGATAATATTAGTTTGTTTGGGTTGGTATGAGACGATCTTCCTGCTTAATTTGCTTTGTTATTTATAGCTTTAATCCAACTGTTCTAAATCCTTCTCACGTTTCGATGGTTACCATAATCGTTCTCCATTACTGCCTTCTAGATACTTCTCACGTTCTCTACTTTCTTTGTTTTTCCCCTTCTCACCCATCATGTAATCATTTTGAGCATGATCGTTTCTCAATCAGCCACTCAAGTAACACACGACACCTTCTGATACGTCCTGGCTACACTTATTGAGAAATCTCCTCTATACATATCTGCAGATCTTTGAACACACCATGTGTATTTGTACAGATCACATGTAACTCTCTCTGATTGATTGTGGCAGGGTATGGTGATAATGAGGATGAACATTATGAATGTAATTATTTCATAATAATGTATACATATGAATATATAAATTGACTTTTTACAATGACGTGTGATTAATATTTATTAATTAAAAATTGTCCACTTCTCACATACCTACAAGGTATAGGTAATAAAAGTGATGTATATTGATATACATGTACATATGAGATAAACCTTCTTAATTTATGAAATAATTAAAATAAGTTCTTGCAGAAATTAGAATAAGACAATGAACACTTCATACGTGCTGAGAATATAATTACTTACAAGCGAAAGATAAATTCCAATTTAGAGACTGTGCAATATGTTAGTCCGAATGAGTATTTAGATACCACTAAATAAGTTAAACTTATTTTACGTTATTAAATTATTGTTTACACTTAGTAAGCATCAAATTTTTTTTACATTTTGACTTGTAACTTTTCTTCTTTTCTCTCAATCACGGTTCATGTTAAAGGAGCCTCTCTCATGGTCTTTATCAAAGGAGGCCTCATGTGATGGATTGTCCCCATTAAAAGTAGTGCCCACACAATGAACTACAATATCAAATAACCTCATATTAATGTGGGCCACATAATGGGTGATCCACATTAAAGGTCAGGCCCTGATGATAAATAGCCCACATCCAAAGCGGACGGGTATAGCGGACGGGTATAGTGGACAACACACTTTAATGGTGAGGTCTATATGATTGGCGGTCGACATCAAACATGGGCTCCTCATGATGAGAAGTGGACATTGAAGCGGGGCCCACATGATGGATGGCCCACATCAAGATGGACCTCAAATGATGGAAGGTTAACATTATAGGTTGTCCCTTAATGACTAATGGCCTAAATCCAAGGCAAGCCTCGCATAATGAACTACCTACATTGAAAGTGGGGCCCACATGATGGACAATCAATAATGAAGGTAAGGCCCACATATGGACGAGGGCAGTCCACATCAAAGGTGTGCATCATAGGATGGATGACCCACATCAAGGTAGGCCCTTATGATGGATGGTCCACATCAAAGGTATGCCCTAACGATGAGTGGCCCACATCCAAGTAGAGCCCTGCATAATGGATGACCCACATGATGGACAACCCACATCAAAGGTGGGCTCCACGTGATCGGCGGTGGATGTTTAAGATGTGCTCCACATGGAGAATAATGTTGAATGTGGCCCCCACACACCATAACAATTTAAACTTTTTGCAATGATTTTTTTAGCGACAAGTCTAATTTCATCGCAAAAAATTAAAATTTTTCAACGACATGCCAAGTCGTCGCAAAAAAATCAACTATTTACGATAGCATTTTAAATCATTGCTAATAGTCAACTTTTTTGCGACGAGCTTCAATTATCATCGCATAACTTGTCGCGAAAACTTGCCATATAAATTTTTTTACGAAAAATTATGTGGTGGGAAAGACTTTTCACAACGAGCTTAACCATTCGTCACTAATAGCCACATTTTGTAACGAATTAGGTGTCGTAGAAAAAAAGTTTTTTACAGCAACTCAAAAGTTGTCGTAAACAGTGGCTTTAACGACAACTGGTTAAGCTCGTTGCGAAAATACAAAATAAAACTTTTTTTTTACAGGTCTTTTTGCGACGAATGATTAAACTCATTGCAAAAAATATCAAATTAGACTTTTTGCGACGATTTTAGTTTCGTCGCAAAAGGGTGTGGAGTATTTGTAACAACGTTATAAATCATCGCCAATACTCAACATTTTTACGACGAGATATAATTGTCATCACAAGCACTTATCACACTAATTTTTTTATGGGAAATTATATAGCGAGAGACTTTTCACAATGTGTTTCAATTGTCATCGCTAATATCCACTTTATGCGACAAGTTGAGTGTCTTCACAAAACATTATTTTTTGCAACGACACAAAAGTCGTTACAAATAGTTTATTTCAATTGTCATCACTAATGTCTAGTTTATGCGACAAATTGAGTGTCGTCGCAAAACATTTTTTTTGTAATGAACAAAAGTCGCTACAAATAGTTTGTTTTAACAACAACTAGGTTAACTCGTTCTGACAAATACCAACTGAAACTTTCTACAACGAATATAATTTCAATGCAAAAGGGTAGAGTATTTGTAACAACATTGTAAATTATCGTAAATAGTCAACGTTTTTACGACAAACTGTAATTATCATCGTAAAAACTTTTTCCACCAATTTTTTCTAAGAAAATTACATGGTGGTAAAGATCTTTCGTCGCGCGTTTCGATTGTCATCGCTAATATCCACTTTATGCGACGAATTGAGTGTCGTTGTAAAATATTAATTTTTGCAACAACACAAAAGTCATACGAAAAATACTGACTTTAACTTTTTGCGACTAATGTAGTTTCATTGCAAAGGATAAAGTATTTGCAACAACATTATAAATCGTTGCCAATAGTCAATATTTTTACGATGAGTTACGATTATCGTTGCAAATACTTGTCGCAAGAATTTTTTCGTAAGAAATTATGTGATGGAAAAGACGGTTTGCGATGACTGGTTAAACTCGTTGTAAAAACACTAAATTAAACTTTTTATGACAAATATAATTTTAATTTAACGGTGAAAATGATCGCCTGATCAACCTCCTAATCACGTGGAATCCACTATTAAATTTTTCTAAAGAAAACACACTATAAGAAATTAATGTGATTTCCTGACGAATTTTTTCAGTGGCTAAACCAAAAATCTTCAGATATGTTTAATTTTTTAATACGCATCCTAAAATGAGCCATACGAATGGATAAACCGTGTGGATATCCAACAAATCATCAAGGTGGGCCCTACGGTAATGGTAACACCCACTAAGGTGTTACTCGGGTATATAGCAACTTATCCACTCCCATCACCCATCACCCACCTCTCTTCTCTCTCTCTCTCTCTCTCTCTCTCTCTCTCTCTCTCTCTCTCTCTTTAAGTAGTTGCATAGGAAACACCTACTAAGCTAAGAATACAAAGAAAACTCACATGTGATGTATATGATCTAATCTGCGCCGTCCATACTTTTAGTAACATTTTTTATGAAACGAGCCTAAAATTTAAGCATATCCAAAGCCTATGTGATCATCCCAAAGAACCTGTGGGAATTGAATGTAAGGGAAGATAAATTATATGCAGACACATGTCATGCAAGGAACGATAAATGATATGCAGGCACGATAGACTCAGTTGGAAGAGATGTTGCGTACCCTCATGTCACAGCAACCTCAATCACATCGTCAGTGGTAAGTTAAATGTCACATTTAAATTATGCAAGTAGTATAGAATAATCACTAATAATATTTTATTTTAATTATTTTACAGCTTTTTCTACATATTAGTGCTATCTTCTTAGGCCTCACCGCATTATCGATGACACACATTTCTTTTTTTATTATTCATTTTTATTGGACAATTTGGATACGTGTACTTTTTTGTGTTGTGGATAATTATAAATTTGATTTTAATTGAATTAAATTATTTTTATATTTCAATGGATTATGATGAATATTGATTTATATAGGTTATCTTGTTTGTTTAAGTTAGTTCAAATAGAAAAAATATTTGTATTAGGGATGACTTTTACTCATCGTTAACAACTAATAGTTAATATTTTGTGATAAGTTGTTAGGTCGTAACAAATAATTAACTCATTAGCGGCGACTTATTGTTTTTGTCACTAAATAGAATTTATAACATTGTATTTGCGACAAAATTGGTGACGATCAACACTCGTCGCCACAAAGGCTTTGGCGACGACTTTATGGTTTTTTTTTTTAGTAATAAGTAGACTCATCGCAAGACGTTTTTTATTCGTGACGGGTTTCATGTTTAGCGATGTTTTACGATATATAATGTCGGTGTAAACTTATCGTAAGCTATATTTAGTGACAATTTATTAAGTCGTCGCAAATAATTAGTATTTTTTTTTTTTTTTTTTTTTTTTTATCTTCAACTATCCAAGTGATTTCCAGACCCATCTATCAAAGCAAAAAACAATACTCAAAATCAAAATCAAAATCCAAGATGTTTTCCAACTTTCGCCTCCTCATAATTAGGTATTTGTAACTAAAAATTAAAAAAATAAAATAAAATTTGACAACACAGCCACGCCAAAAGTAACATTACTCATATATTGCTGGGGTACAAAAACCCTCACCTTTTTGGGTGGCAAATTAGACTTGAATTGTGCCTGACAAGTTTAGGGGCCTTATTATATGCATCGGTATGAGGACTCATCACCTTGGCTTTAAAATATAGGCCATTCTTTACCACAGTACCAACCAACCTCCTCCTTTGTAATGATTTGGATCATGATTTGTTTGGATATTTTGGACAATATCGTCCCGCGAACGTACAATCGGATGCGCTCTCCTTGCCGGCCTTTCACCATCTTGAAAGGTAGTAAGAAGACGATGACACAAACCCTAAAGAAGACGATGACGCAAATAATTAGTATTTGTAATAAAATTGTCGACAAGTAACACTCGTCACAAAAAAACTTTTGCAATAAGTTTAGGGTTATTAGCGACGATAAGGACTCGTCACAAAACGTCTTTATTCGTAATGAGTTTCATATTTAGTGATATTTTACAATATGTAATGGCAAATATATTACATTTATAAAATTAAGTCGTCGCAAATAATTGAGTTATTGGCGACACAATATTTACAATAAAATAGGCAACGAGCAACACTCATCACAAAAGGGGTTTAGCGATGAGTTTGGAGTTTTTAGCGACGAGTTGACTTGTCACAAAAAGTAATTATTGTAATGACATGAAGGATGACCAATATCAATGTTGGCCTTACATGATAAAGGGACGGTGCCAATTAAAGGTCGGCCTTAGTGGTGAATGGATCACATCTAAGGTAGACCCAGCATAATGAACAGCCCACGTCAAGAGGTAGGGTCGACGCAATGAACCGTACATATCAAAGGTTAGCCCCACATGGTGGATAGTGAATAATGGACCAAACAAAACTAAGGTATACATGCATAATAATGTTAGAAACAAACATGATTTTCTACATTTTACGAAGAAAGAAAAAAAAAAAAGAAAAAAAGTTACGTTATTTACAGAATAAGCTTATTTACTTAATAAGCAGGAACCAAGATAAGCAACTTAATATGTAAAGGATACTTAAGGCCAAAAGAAAGCAACTTAATATGTAAAGGATACTTAAGGCCAAAAGAATACAAGCTGGGGGAGGGTGACGACCCAAATCCTGGAGACGAGCATTGTCACGTGATGATGGGCCCATGGTTTAAAATTGGACCACCTCAGTTTTGAGTAAATGGACATTTTCCGAGAGCATGCGTACCGGTCAACTGGTTGCAACATCTGTCGACTGTCATTGCAAGTAGCATGACCTTGACATGAGTGATATCAAGCACCACACTAAATCAACTGCTACCAAGAAAGATAACAAGTTCACATTCGATGAAAAAGGTCAAAGATGAACGGCTGGGATTCACCGTTCTTACCCCCAATGGAACCTGTTTTAGTTGATCTTATTGAAATCCGAAGTGTCTCCTTTCACAACAACAACTGTACAATATATAATATTTCTCAGTGGACCACACACCCTCTACAACAAGGACCATATAATCAACCCCAAACAAACCACCTCATAACTGGGCCGGGTGGTAAAAGATCAGGCGGCGTTGATGGTGGCGGCAGAATTCCCGGCGGCTTTGGTGGTATGAAATCCGGCGGTTGCGGTGGCTCAATATCAGGTGGCGATGGTAATGGGATTTCTGGATCAAGCGGCGACGGAATTGGTGGGCGAGGAATGTCTGGATTAGGCGGCGACGGAATTGGTGGGCGAGGAAAACCGGGTCCGGTATCCGGCGGCAATGGCACCTCAATGGTCGTATCGGGCGGTAACGGGTCTAGATCAGGAGATGTAGTGATTTTCGGCATTTCCACTGGAAACGATGGTTCGCCGGTGGTCGGTGCTGTTGTGAATTCTGGTGGATCAGATGAGTAAAGCATTACTAATGCATGGTGAGGATTGGAGATTGGGAACGAGATGGAATTTGAGTTGTTGTAGGATTTCTTAACTTTTGTAATTGCAAAAGATGGGAAGAAGAGAAAAGGAGTCCTTGTAGGCATGGATTTCATAAGGAGGTTGGTGGACATTGTAAAGGAAGAAATCTCTTTCGTACGAAGAGGAGTATTATACGGGAGAGGAGAGGGAAGGGCCCGTCGGATACGTGTCGGACAGACGCTAACACGTGGGATTATAGAGAGAAGCCTCGTGGCAGATAGAAATTGACACGTGTTAACAGATGGCAGGCTCTGGGTACTGTGCATGCATTCGCCGAGTTGTATACGTTCAATATTTGCAAGTCAATCTTAACCGTCCATTACAGATAGGTCAGAATGGTTAGACTATCCTAGCCTGTGATTGATGAACGTTTTTTTGTTTACCTCATATGCCAACCAACCGGTTAGTTATGAGCGGTCCATTGTATTGGACGATTAATAATATTTTAAAAAACAATTCCCCTTATTTCTTATCTTATGACTTCCGGCTCTTTGGATTTTACGCAATCGGGAGGCAGCTTGGATCCGATGGTAAGCGAGCCAGCTTGTATCAAAGTCATTTTGGCTCCATCATAATGTATAATGTATGTGTTTTATCTACCCTTCATATATTTTTCTTATTTTTCCATCTCATCTACCTGAGCTCGAAAAAC
Source organism: Magnolia changhungtana (assembly GCA_030180095.1). Taxonomy (NCBI): domain Eukaryota; kingdom Viridiplantae; phylum Streptophyta; class Magnoliopsida; order Magnoliales; family Magnoliaceae; genus Magnolia; species Magnolia changhungtana. The sequence continues at coordinate 14,632,741 of JASAUF010000421.1, read as the reverse complement.
AGGTAGATTCAAAGCTCAAGTAAATCAATTTATGAAAAATAGTGGGGATTAAACACTTACTGTTAGAACACAAAAGTCTTAAATCAAGTTGATATTTATATTTTTATTTAGGTTAGATGGCAAATAAACATCACATTAATCATTAGGAAGATTGCAATGGTGATCGCATTATCTTTAACTTTTCTGGTGTAGTGGATCTACTTCATTTTTTAACTCATGTCTTAAGATGAAATGAAAAAAATTAGATAAATAGCATACATAAAACACATACATCATGATGGGGCAACATAGCTTAGACAGTAACCAAACCAGGTCTTGGTAACTCGGCCTTGGCATCCTGATTCGTCCCATCTTCGATGTTTTATAGTCCAAAAGTCAGGATAGCCTCATCATTACCAAGGAGGTCCATGCAATTTTTATTATTTATTTATTTTATTTTTAATTTTTTAAGAAGAAGAAAAAAAAAATGGATGGCTACACTAGTATCCATTTAAAAGTTTGGCTTGAATTAAGGGAATCTTATACAATAGTATCTTATTAATATTAACTTCCGTAAATTTTCTCTAATTAACGTGGGTTGGCTTAGAGAATGATTCTTCTTAAAATGACGAAAATGACTAGCAAACTGAGCCTTTAACCTGGACGCAGATTGCAAGTGGTGCACCGTGGGCCCGTTATTATAATAATAATAATAATAATTGTTTAATCCGCGCCATCCATCCAATTTTGTAAATCAATTTAAGGCACAAGCTCAAAAATAAGGTAGATCTAAAAATCAGGTGGACCACACCATAGGAAACAGTGGTGATGAATGACCACCATAAAAAAAGCTCTGTGATAGACAAACTTTTTAAATCAAGCTTATATTCGGTTTTTAGCTTCATCCAGGATTGGATGGCAAACAGATATTACGGTGGGCATCTTGGTGAGACATGGGAAGTTTTTAATTGTCATAACCTCAATTCTTTCTGTCTTCCCCACTGGATGAATTTTGTACTCAACAAAATGCAATTCCATCCCACCTAATTTCGTTTAAGATTAGGTACTAGAGAGGCCCTTAATTAATGGATTGTTAAAATGAGTTGATAGTTGAAATTTGGGGGCCAGAAACGGTCAGCAGTCACAAAGATACTAACATGTGCCACGTGGGGAGAGTCGAGATATGCTGGGCATCTAGTGGATCTCATTCGGTGCTGGTCCATGTCTGATAATCAAAATGATCCGACTATTTCAATCAAAATGAATAGTGGCCTTCAAATGGACCGTCAATCTGACACTGCAATTTCGTGTGAATAATATTCTAATGTGGGCCATCTACAAATATGATAATCTAATACGCTAAACCAGAACAGCATCTTAGCATAAGCTCCACCACCCTAAGACGATTTAGTTTGGGCCCCACTTATAAAGTTAAGTTGCATTGGGCCTACACTATTTGTTGAGCCTTTGGGAAGACATAAGACCCATATATGTCTAACCCACCCAGCCCAATCTGTAACAAAGAGGGCATGCAGGAATCAGGTGGGGGTGGACCAGCGCAGCTCATTTGCCACCCTGCCTGAATTTGGTGATGCTGGCAGTGGCCCATGTTAGCCTGTTGGTTTTGGTTCCAATTCTAATATGATAGGGCACGCGAGCCCATAGGTGAGGCCAAGGTCTTTAAGGCCCTTTTGTTATCATGTTCAAAAGACTCAGGTGATTCATATATAAACGGTCCAGGCTTCATGGGAATGTCTTTCTAATCAAGTACACCTTTAGATTATTGCGTTGAATTTTAGATTATTGCGTTGAATCTTCATTATTAATGTATAGATGATTTGTCAAATCTACAAATATAGTTTTAACATACTCACCCAACTTTGAGTTAAGAGTCATGACTCACCCAAGTTGTGAATCGGCCCAACTTGGACAAACCAGGTGTTGCATGAGACTCGATCGGGTCTGTCCGATTGCTAGTTGACTTGGACGAGTTACACGGAGTTCATCCCGGTCTTAAAACCATCATTGTGATTTGAACCAGACATGTTCTGCAATAAACAAGCTATTATTGTAAAAATCAATGAATACAACCAATTATCAATATTAAGGATTATAAAAAACAAGCAAGAGATGAAATACTAGGTAGAGAAAGTGTATCTAATAAAAAAATAATTTTTTTAATTGGAACATATTTTATTAAATTACCCATAAGAATCATGTTCTGACTTTTATTTGGAGAATATCCAAATAAACCAATCAGATCTGAATTTAGATCGGTTGAGTTACATTTGAAATATCTCAATTCCCACTTCCTATTCCAAACATAACTTTTTAATTGGACGGATTTTGGGCCGAACAAAACTGAAGCAAGACTAAAATTCCTTCACTAATGACATGTGATTGGTTGTCCAATAGGGAATCCTACATTAACTACACGAGAAAATATGTGATTGGTTGTCTAACAAGAAGTCCTACTTTAATTAAATTAGAGATTAGAAACCACGCCAACTCAATTTAGATCCCAACCCATATATTGGGCTAGATCTTCTTGATCTGTACCAGACCCAATCCCAACACAAACCATCTGATTTGCAGTGGAACTGGCATAAACCGGACCTATCTACTAGTAGCTTGGGTCCGGGGCTGAAATCCAGCCCCAGTTATTAGGAAGTCCTTAGACCCATATATGAAAAAACAAATAAAAATACAAAAACTAAAGTCAACTTTCTTAATTCAATAAACAAATATTCACTAATAGAAGATCACAATCGTCAAATCAAACTATGACCTATCTATAGTGGCCCCCACAACGGATGATTTAATTTGAGTTACATTCGGGCCCCATGTGCACAATCAATGAGCATATGCAAAGTGAGGATTCGGATTGCTTAGGGTAACACACAGCACACTGGTTGGTGTAGGAAATGTGGGCCCCACAATAATGTATGTGTTTTATCCATGCTGTCCATTGATTTTGGACCCTCAGTTTTCAACATGAATCAGATCCAAATATCAGGTGGACCAGGAAACCACGGTGATTGAATGCCACCATTAAAGACTGATGTAGAGCGGGTCGCGGACAATTACATGGCAAAGATGGATCAGAAAAGGCCCGGTCGGCGAAAGAAGTGATCTGGACCATCAGACCTTAAATCAGGCGTATCTCACAATCCGGGATGAGTTAGCTATATGATTTTGGGGTAGAACAAGCTACTTTAGCCAACCAACCCCGCTATGCCGGGTTGCGACCTTCTGGAATTGCGAGAAACCCCTGATTTGATGGTCGTTTCCTCGTTTACAATTTCGTTTTTACTATAAATAGTAAGTTTTAGTTTGTTTATAACTCTCATCCGTCGGGCTTTAGGAGTTGTGTCCAACGTGAAAAGAGCTTAGAATAATTAGAACGGTTTGGTGAAGCCAAATAGACACTTACTATTTTTGGCCGAAAACCTTGCATTGATAGTAGACATCATTTATCACAAATAGTAAGTTTACTATTTATAGTAAGTCGCAATTCTAGAGTCCTAGTTGTAGTTTGATTCTGATTTCTTTCCATTGCTTAGTACCCTTATTTAAAGGGTTGTGAACTCGTTTTTATTCATTCATTAATTTATTTCGAATTTATTTAGAATTTATTTCTATTTTTTACTCTCTTTTCTCGTGGATTCGAGAAAGTCTCTGTGAGGAGTCCGGAGAAGTTCTGTGGATTCGGAATAATTATCCTCTTGAGGAAGACGGTGCTCGACCTCACGTTCTCCCCTGCGTCAAAGACTTCCTAAGGCTCACTGTAATGTTTATTTACCATCCAACCTATTGAATAGGCCACGGAGACTTGAATGAAGGTAAAACACAAATATCAGTTTCATCCAAAACTTTTGTATCCTTTAAGAAATTTTTAATAGAGGATTTCATTAGCCACTGCTTTTTATAGTGCGGTCCACCTGCAATTTGGATCGGCCACATTTATCAGTTCATGCCCTAAAATGAGCAGAGAAATTTATGGACAGAGAGGATAAAACACATATATCATGGTGGGTCCCATAGAGCTTTTCCAGTAACACACATATTCCAATAGTTCAGTTGCACAAAATTTCACGATTAATCAGTCGAATTGGTGCAAGATTTCATGAAATTTCACGATATCTGGTGAGACCAAACGCACCCTTTATATAGCATGCCTAGTGTGCATGTTTTCTACGAGATATCGTCTTAGCTGTAGCTTAGTAGCAGGTTTCATGAGCCTTGTCTACAAGGGTGTACAAAAAGCTAAGTCGACGTACGCAGCTATAATGCGCCATTGGTAGTATCGTTTCAAACGAGTGCCGACAGTCGCTCTTGTAATTTTCGCGGAATCTAGAGCAATAGCCGTTGGTATTTCCGCTAAAAAATATGAAAGGGCAGCTCCAGTAAAAGACATGAAATCCTTTTTTACATACCCCTGCTTGTACAGAAATTTACAAAAACGCCACTGGATGTACCTGGACTAATTGGACTATCCTCACCATTCATCTGGAGGAAAGAAAATTTGAACAGTTGGTTGAGTTTTTCCCTAACCTTCTGTTTACCTCCCTCAATGAATAGATAATCTTGTGGTTTTCTGCATCTAGCCCATCTAAGGTGGGGACTGTCTGATGATCGGCTTAGATCTCATACGCAATTGACACATGTAAAGAATCTATCCATTGATTGAGAGGGTATGGCCCTCTCCTACTGTAGGACCCAACGGAAACGGATTGGCTACTGACCCTGCCACTAGCCAATGGCTAGTGGTCGGTGCTCTGTGGGCCCCACCATGATGTATATGTTTCATCCATGCCGTCCATCCATTCTTTAAGATTATTTTATGGTATGAACCCAAAAATAAGGTTGATCCAAACCTCAAGTGGACCGCACAGTATTGACTGAACGACCACCATTAAAAACTTCCTGAGGGCATAAAAGTTTTGGATCAAGCTGATATATATTTTTCCCTTCATCCAAGTCTGTATGACCTAATCAGCGGTTATATGAAATAACCATTACTGTGGGCCTAGGAGATTTTTAACAGTGGACACTCAATCACTACTGTTTTCCATGGTGTGGTCCACCTGATATTTAAATCTACCTCAATTTTGGGTTCAAGTCCTAAACTTATCTTTCAAAATGGATGGACGGAGTGGATAAAACACATACATCATGGTGGGGTCCACATAACGCTGACCACTAGCCAAAGGGCGTACGGACCCAACAGACCAAAGGTCCGGATCTACCACACCACTTCACGTGTACAGATCACGCTTGATAACTAACCTGGATGTAAGCTTAACCAAATTGCAACTACCCAAATTATAATTTTCTCCATGATCGCTACCTTTCAATCAGTGGGCCCCATTGCGGATAAAGGTACAAAGCTCACTGATCGTACGATCACGATCATCACACGGTGGCTTGCAAGATGGCTGTTAGAATAATAGAATAAAAAGATCAACGGTGCACATTCAAAATTACATGGCGCTTTATTTTAATATATCACTAAAAATCACCCGCATATCGTCGCGTCCAATACTACAAAAGAAACACCATCTCCAAAGCAAATACAATTCATTCTCTTCTCTTATATAAACACCACCAAATTCCTCATTTCAAACCTCATCTCATCTCTCTCTCTATACATGCATACCCATAAAGCAGAAAAAAACACACATACATAGAGAAGAAGAGAAAGAGAGGGTGCAATTCCTCTCATCTTCTCCCTTCTTTACCTTCTTCTTCTTCTTTCGTAATTCTCCAGTATCAGCCAGCAGAAATGTCGAATTTCACAAATTTCACACTTCCCACGAACCTCGCTTCAAACGAAGCGAGCCCCGAATGGATGAACAAAGCCGACAATGCCTGGCAACTGACGGCAGCAACCATGGTCGGGCTCCAGAGCGTGCCAGGCCTCGTAATCCTCTACGGTAGCATCGTAAAAAAGAAATGGGCTGTGAACTCAGCTTTCATGGCTCTTTACGCTTTCGCAGCCGTTCTTGTTTGTTGGGTTGGATGGGGTTATCGAATGTCGTTTGGCGAAAAGCTCGTTTTCTTTTGGGGAAAACCTGGTGTTGCATTAGACCAGAAATACCTCCTCTCCCAAGCATTTGCGGGCTTGTTTCCAAACGCTACGATGATTTTCTTCCAGTTCGTGTTCGCTGCAATTACTTTGATTCTCATCGCGGGTGCTCTTCTTGGGAGGATGAATTTCCATGCATGGATGTTGTTCGTGCCGCTTTGGCTTACGTTCTCTTACACCATTGGTGCTTTTAGCGTATGGAGTCCGACTGGGTGGTTGTTCAAGGCCGGAGTAATTGATTATTGCGGCGGATACGTCATTCACCTCTCGTCGGGTGTTGCCGGATTCACCGCAGCTTATTGGGTAAGGATATCATACACTAGTGTTTTAATCCTCACCATAGATGAATGTAGAATGTTGAAGAATTTTAAGAATTTTCTCAATGGACTGCATGCATTCAACTACAAAAATCAAAGGTCAGGATCATTATCAAAGTGTGATTATTGGGTGGTGAAATTAGGCCCTACCATGATATATGTGTTTTATCCATGCCGTCCATACATGTTGCCAGTTCATGTTAGGGCATGAGAGCAAAAATGAGGTAGATTTAAATCTTAAGTGGACCACCACATGGGAAACTGTAGGGATTGAATGCCTACCGTTGAAAACTTCTTGGAGACACGGAAGTTTTGGATCAAGATCATATTTTTGTTTTCCCTTCATCCAGGTTTATGTGATTGTATGAATAGGTTGGATAGAAAATATACATTTCGGTGGACCACCAAGATATTTTCAATTAATGTAAGCATTTAATCCTCACTATTTCCTGTGGTGTGGTCCACTTGAATTTTATATCTGTCTCATTTTTTGATCTTTGCCCTCAAATGAGCTAGAAAAATTAATGGACGGTGTGGATTTTTAAAAAATACATCATGGTGGGGCCCACGGAGCTTTTCCACCACACAGGTAGGGTTTCTGGAGTAGTAAGACACGTGTCAAATCAGTAGATGGGGCCCACAGGTAGGGTTTCTGGAGTAGTAAGACAGGTAGAAGGAAATCAGTGAGACTTTGGAATTTCAGTCCTGTAATATTGCGATTTTTAAATATTGTACAGGTGGGACCCAGGGCAACGAAAGACAGGGAGAGATTTCCACCAAACAACATTCTCCTGATGCTTGCCGGCGCAGGCCTGCTTTGGATGGGTTGGACGGGGTTCAACGGTGGAGGTCCTTATGCGGCCAACGTCGACGCATCTCTGGCCGTCCTTAATACTCACGTGTGTGCTGCCACCAGCTTACTCGTTTGGCTCTTTCTCGACATCCTCTTCTTTGGAAAGCCTTCCGTCATTGGTGCCGTACAAGGCATGATCACCGGCTTGGTTTGCATTACACCTGCTGCAGGTACTTCAATCAAACCACCTTTTCCTAATTTTCTAAATAAAACACATGACTCGTGCTACACCGGGTCGAGTCGACCCACGGGTCAACCCGTTCGACCCGCTTAGAGCTGGCCTTGGGCGTTGCTAAATGGGTATTGATTGGGGTCAGGCCCAAAAATGAGGCCGATTTAAGTAAATGGGCTGAATTCATATATATTTCAAAAACTCCAAAACTTGACTCGACTTGATATCTAGCCGGATCGGGGCGACTCGAAACTCCACCTAGTTTTTGAATGACTTAATGAAGTGGGTATTAATATATATATATTTACAGTATATTAAAATATATAAAATGGAAGAAGTTAGCAGTGATTTCATGTATGGTCAGCTATCATAATACATTGGTCCTCCTAAGGAGAATTTTCTGTTCAAATCTCCCCTCCACCACTTTAATCTTTTATTTCAAAGTGGTTGCATGGGCTAGTTAATTACTCAGCTGAGTCAGTGAGGTGGTCACATCGAGTCGACTCAGCGATGGTCTCTAAAACTCAGCCTAGCCAAGCTCAAAATCCAGTTTCCCCATTACTTGGCCTGAAATCTCTCCGAGTCGATTTGTTTCATTGTAATACATTCTATTTGGTTATAACAAATCTAACTATTTCAAATTCTTATTAGCGGTCCCAATATTTTCAATTTATAATAATTAAAATATTGAACCGAGTCAAGTCAAGTCAACCTAACTCAGCTGAACATCGAGTCAAGTCATTTTACCCACACATTTGTGGCGGAACCCATGATATAGAGCAGGTCGCATATAATTTCATGGCAAAAATGGACCAGAAAAGGCCCAATCGAAGGCGGAAGTGATCGGGACTGTCAGAACCTTAAAACGGACATATCTTGCAAATCAGAATGAGTTATCTAACCTGCCATAAATGATTTTGGGTAGGATGAGCTACTTTAGCCACCCAACCCGGCTAGGTCGAGTTGCACACACCGAATTTGCGAGATTTCATAAGATCGATGGTCGAATTTCTGTTTTATTTTCATTTTTACTATTTATAGTAAGTTTTAGTTTGATTATAACTCTTCATCCGTTGGGCTCTAAGAGTTGCGTCCAACATGAAAAGTACTTAGAATAATTAGGAGAATAACATGGTTGAGTCAAATAGGACACATACTATTTTTTGCCTAAAACCATGAGGTCTAGTGGAAATCACGACTGTCTATAAATAGTAAGTTTACCATTTATAGTAAGTCACGATTTCTAGGAGTTTATGTTATTATTTAAGTTGTAAGCTCGTTTTTCATTAATCAATCAATTTATTATGAATTTCTAGAAATTATTCTATTTTTCTTATTTTCCTCGTAAATTCAAAGTATCTCTGTGAGGAGTTAAAGAAGTTCCATGGATTCAAAATAGTTATCCCTGAGAAAGATGGTGCTCAACCTCAACACGTCCTGCCCTACGTCAACCCGACATGAAAGATTAAAATAAAAGATCATTCTCTCTTTCTTCTTCTTCTCCGTAGGTTACTATGAGGCTAAGCAAGCCTTGTTCCAAAGCCACCATATAACCTGCCACATTTTGGCTTATTTTAGCTAATTTACATATTTTAAATCCTTATATCTATTTTAGATATTTTTACGTTCAATTATTAAATAAGTACGACTCAAGTGAAAAAAAAAAGGTGTATTCACTCTCAAGAGGGAGTTACAAAAAAAAATGGACAACCTAAATGATATTTTTCTCGCCATCCCTTAGCCACGTGCACCATGGTCTGCCTTAGGATTTTTCATACAGCCTGTTTTTGGGGCCAGGATAGAACCGGCAACATTATGGAAAGCTCAGGTCTAGCACATTTGTGTAATGTTGTGCAGAATTTTCTATAACACATCCTCATGTGTTGTTATTTTAGGTCGAAACGGAAGCTGGATTTGGGGACATGTTGCATCCATTTAAACCATCTTTCTTTCTTTCTTTCTTTCTTATTTTATTTTATTATTATTATTTTTTTTTAATGGGCCTCACCATGGAATTAGAATATTTCAACCCTTTGATCATTTAACTATTTTCCATTTCGCATGGGCTAGAGAACTTCCAAACTCAGACACAGTTTTGAGTATCACCCATCGGCCGTGAAATATAATAATACGTAGGGATCTATTGTAGCAAATCTTTTGTAACTGTGGATATATATAGACGACTGTTAAAAAACCATGACTATGAGTACCAGCCACCTATTGTTGAAGTTTAGAGGACCAGTTCTCCATTACTAGATTTTCAATTAACTTATTAGCATGTGCCCAAGATATGCTGGAGATGGAAAGTGTGCCTACCTTGGTTGACTTTCTGATATCCAGGTGATCAAGTGGGACACACTAAAGATTCTGTAGTGAAATTTCCATGTGGATGATTTCACACTGGATCGTCTCTCTTTTCTACAAGAAAAATTAGGGTTTTTTCCTTAGCTTTAAAAGGTGGCAGATAAAGGTCCAAATCAACAAGGTTCATGTACCTGACTTCAATTCATTGGGATAAGGCTTACATGATGATGCCTTATCCCAACTAATTGGAGTCGGTTATATGAATTTTTTTTTTCCATTCTAAGTCTATCAAAGGCCACAATTACTTTTGTTAGACCATAGTTCAAGTTCTTTTAGGCCTTTCCCTTGCCCTTTAAAGCCTTTAACTTATATCAACTCACTCCTAACCAGCGCAATTCTTGATTTCTGTTGCACATGAACAAACTATCTCTAACATAGTTCATGATCATGATTATAATCATGATAATCATTTGTAACGGCTAATATCTCCATCAGGAAATTTATGCCCTCCTGGATCATACAAATAATAACTGAGTTGGGCTACACTGATTTTGGGCATTGAGCCTTGTTCGAATACGATAGCATATGTTTGTTTCAAAAATTAAAATAGCCCTAGATTCTAAAAATACCTATGAACAGGTGTGGTGCAAGGTTGGGCAGCCATTATTATGGGGATGCTCTCAGGAAGCATCCCTTGGTACACAATGATGGTCATCCACAAGAAAATCAATCTTCTAAAACAAGTTGACGACACGATGGCCGTCTTTCACACGCATGCTATCGCGGGGAGCTTAGGTGGTATCCTTTCGGGCCTATTTGCTGAGCCCAGCCTTAACCGTCTCTTCTTCGGCGACAACCTACAATACATTGGTCTTTTATATGGGCTCAAGATGGGCCGGACCACCGCAGGGTTCCATCAACTAGGCATCCAAGTTGGAGGGATTTTGTTCATAATTGTCCTCAATGTTGGTGTTACTAGCTTGATATGCTTGCTTATAAGGCTTGTCGTTCCACTTCGATTGAGTGATGAGGACATGCAAGCCGGGGATGACGCAATCCATGGAGAGGAAGCTTATGCATTGTGGGGCGACGGAGAGAAGTTTGAGAACTCAAAGCGTAATTCGGTTTACGACGTCGAGGATTTCCCATCAGTGAATCCCAAAAGAGGAGGTGCTGTTGAGATGACATAAGGGATTCTTGTTTGAAGGCATGGTTTTGGTATTTGTTTCATGGGTTTTAAATGTTTCAAGTTTCGCTTGTTCTTGGAGTATGGGGGAATTTGTTAGGTCTAGTTTAGAAGAAAAGATGCTTGTTTTATCGTATGCTGCTACAAGAACTGAAATATGCTTATTTTGTATTTCTTGTCATTAGCAATAATGAAATTCTAGTGGTGTGAAAATGAAATCAAAGCCAAGTGCAACACATCTCACAAATTGATATCAAAGAAGCATAATTTCAAAAAAAAAAAGAACTACGCCTGATTGGATTGGTGCAAAGAAAAATGAGGATATGAAAAACCAAACATCACATTTGAGGAAAAGGAAATGTGTGGAAAAGAAATTATGATAATTTACCTTGCTTTAGCACACAATAATTCTTGAGGTAAAAAAATAGTAGAAATGGAAATTGGTTTTCACACCCCACTATGTATGCAGGGAAAAGGTTATCACATGTGTGGAAATTAATTTCATTTCTATTGTTTTCCACCAATCCAAACAGGCCTAATTCTCCTTCTATGTTTATCGACCTTTCATCATGTGGGACCACTCGCCAGTTTAGTAGGGGAATTGCATCCAAGTATAGTAGAATGGTCTGTGCATCCTACACCATAAATGTGGATTGACCCATCATTGATTTTCTCAATCCATATTTTACACTCACATCTTGGCTACCCATTTTAAGCGACTGACCGTTCATACTCATAAACATTCATAATAATGAAGCTACTCATATAATAATACCGTGCAGATGCCAAGGCCCTAAATGCATGGGGACCCTTTTCTTAATGTAAGGTGTCCGACGTGTTTTTTACATTTTTCTTTTTCTTTTTTTTTTTTGGAGGGAGAGAAAGGCGTATCGGAGCGACTGAGCATATATTAGACGAAGCTTTCAAAGTACACCTAGCTAGGGGAGAGCACAAACCTCCACCTCTCAAATGGACTGTAGATGGATAGAAAGGACTATTAAAAAAAAAAAAAAAAAAACAAAGGCCTCAATGCATGATGAAGTCATATCTCCTTTTTTGCTTAATCACTAATCACTTTTTTTATTGGGCGACTGATGTTTGGCCCACAAGTTTGACAAAAGTTACAGCTTGAAGAAATCATTCAACAAGTCATGTATACTTCTTAATCATGTCAAATCCTCAAGAATCATATGGTGTGGCCCAGCTGAGTTTTGGACAAGCCTGATTTCTGGATGTCGACCATTTGATTGGATGGCATATAAAGTTTTGATTGCCGACATACAATCTAGAAGGTTTGTAATTGTGCGCATCCCCATCCCAATTCCCTGTGGTGTGGCCCACCTGAGTTTTCGATCAGCCTAGTTTTTGCTACCAAGGAAAACATGAGGCGCTGACGTCATCACGGGTGTCATGTGGACATCACAATGGGCCCCAGATGATGTGTTGTAGTTTATGCTTAACCAACATAGTTTTGTAATGGATATGGTGTCAAGGAGAAAAACTTGCCATTATTAGTGAAATCTTCTGCCCTGGTACATCTAGTACAGGAAAGGGGTTGTAGAGGCCATTGTTTTGGGACTACCCATTTGATATATATATATATATATATATATATATACACACACACACACACACACACACACACACACACACACACACACACACACACACACACACACACGGAAACGCTCACCTGCGTACAAACTTTTTTGAGAACCCATCATATGTGATGGGGATCCAAAATCTGAACCGTTCATGTGAAGCAGAACCTCGTGAAACCCCCCAGGCCCAAGTTTTACTTTGATCTAAAACTTTGATGGGCCATGAAAAATGAAAATAGTTTCCTCCCTTGATTTGCATTTCTCTTTGCTATGGCCCACCAGAATTTTAGATCGGGGTGAAAATTTGGCGCATGGGGTTTCATGGGATTCTGCATCACATGGACCGTTCAGATTAGACACCCATGGCACGTGTACAAAGGTGCGCATGTGCATAGGTGCGCAGGGGAGCATGACTCTCTCTCTCTCTCTCTCTCTCTCTCTCTCTATATATATATATATATATATATATATATATAGAGAGAGAGAGAGAGAGAGAGAATCTCTGCAGGAACTTCCTAATGTCCTTCTTCAATCGTTGCCAATAATATTGCTATTCTGGCTAATTTTGGTCGAACCGAACCTATTTAGGTCTGACCGAACAAGCCGTTATAGATCCGTTGGAGCCTTTTTCTTATAAAATGAGCACTCGGACCTTGGCAAAATAGATAAGTTTTATATAGTTTCGAAGCCTCTAAACTCCTATACAACACATTTAGGCTCCAATCCATTAAGTTCATGTCATCTTCCTTTATGTCTCATCACTCTATATTAGCATTCCAAGCTCACCTTAAAGATGTTTATGTTCTTTTACATTCTCCAAAGGTTAGACTCCAATCCTATAGGCAAATCTCTTATCTATCATCTTCTAGAATACTCATCTAGGTAAATACTCAAAATGAAACCAACTATCCGTTGTATGAGATTCAATCAACCCACTCTCTCGACACCTTGGCATCATCATAGGTATATCAATTATAAGATGACTGTCTTAGAGCTAAAAAAGAACCACCTCAAAGATTGGGGGAGCTGAAGAGAAGCCGATTCAAGTGTGAAGAAGCATCTCAGTAAACGCATTATCAACGAAACTCATCTAATTAGTAAGAGTTTAATTTTAGAGCCTATTATATACTCAATTCTTGTGTATATTTAAGTATAGAGTTTGAAACCCAAACTTAAAATTAAGTCTCTATATGAGCCTCCGATAGGAGTGTACGTAGTATCTGTGTGAGCCACTAACATAAGTGTGTATGTGTAAGTCTCCGTGTGAGCTACTGACATGGGTGTGTGTATATGTAGGTTATTGGTAAGCCTATAGAAAACCTTTGTAAGTATTTGTATGAGCATATTAGTGGTGAATTTATATAAAACTATTGTAAATGTTAATGGTGAATTTATAGAAAACTATTAAAATATTGAAATCCGAAAAACTCGAGTTTTGAGTTCATCATCCGGGAGTGGATAGGGATTTATCTGAACCACTACATATCCTTGTGTTTGCAGTTGTTGATTGTGTATACAATTCTATTATATTTGTGTTGTGATTTATTTATTTCATATAGATGCATGATTAAATTGTATGCTAGGTGTCTAATGCATTGCACACACTAAATATAGTTATCTCACACCCATAGATTACTTGACACATATAATCGTATTTTTTTAGTCTATAATCTTGAACCCATTTAGCCCTGTGGCTTAAATCGAATTAATCGATAAATAAGTTTAGATGGTCTTATTCCCCCCCCCCCCCCCCAATTGGACTTAGCCATAATTTTAAGATCCGTAAGCTTCTGCATCATGGTATTCGTATCAGATAACCCTATAATTTCAAGGAGAACCACACCCAAGACAATAATTAAGAGTGGATGCTCATCCATTGAAACCTTCCTAATTGTATATAGGCCTGGTGAGATGTGATTTAGACATCTAGCATATCCAATTATCCATTGCATGTGTTCTACTTAAATGAAGGTTCACACCAAATTTTAGGCCATTTCAAAACGAAGTAAGCCCCACCAAATGATTTATGTTTTAGGCAGTTCCAGATGGTGTGGCACACCTGAGTTCCAGATGCATCTGATTTTTGACACATCCCATAACCTAGAGGATCTACCATATGAACAGTGCGGATGTCCATCACCCATCACGGTGGACCCATAGAGCTTGACTTCCGATGAGGTCGAGCTATATGGGCCCCAGTGTGTTGGATGACAGACATTCATCCCATTAATTAGATGGACGCTTCTATGGTGAGTCATAGGCCTAAAAATTAGGCCAACCCAAGACTTATGTGGGCCACCATAGACAATAGTTGAGAGAGGATGATCACCCATTAAAACCTTCTTGACTGTATGTAACTAGAGCTGGACACCGAGTCAAGCTTGGCACAACACGACTCGGCTTGGCCCGCAATCAACCCCATCTCAAATTCGACTCGGTCCTCGAGTTTGACTGTCCAACTCGACCCAGTTTCGTTAGTAGCTCGAGCCAAGTTTGAATTTGTGCTTTTGATCCAAGCGCGAGTTTGTGCTCTCGATATTTAAATATATCAATATTTACAAAATATTTGACATCGAGCAGGGTTGCCATGGACAACGCTCGGCCAATCACCCCAAATACCTAGAAAAAGAAATACAAAGAAAGAGGAGAATACCGGACAGGCTTAGAGGTAGTGACTGATAAATGGGCAAGGATGACTGACGAGCTTGGGTCGGGAGCCGAAGGGTTCTCAGGCAGAGAGAAAGGGGAGGGCAAACGATGCTCGTGCAGAGAGAAAAAGGGGGTCTCAGATGGGGGGTGGATTTTAGGGTTTTGGTTTAGGGGTTCGGTTATTAGGGCGTGATTTAATTATTTTTTATTTTTTTATTTGGAGGGGGGACCACAACTCAGTTGACCGAGTCGAGCTCGGTCCGGCTTGGACTTGGCTTGATTTTTTTTTAGCTCCCAAAAATCACCTTAACTCAGTCTAAACCCAATTTCAAGCCAAGCCAACCTAAACCGAGTCGAGTTCGAACTCAAACTCAACTCAAATTTTATTTTTTTTGGGTCCCAAAAATTAGCTCGACTTGACCCAAACCCAGTTTCGAGCCAAGTCGAGCTTTTCTGAGCTGAGTCGAGCAAGTTAATCGAGCTGACTGAGTTTATATCTAACTTTATATATAAGGTCCAATGAGATATGGTTTAGACATCTAGCCCATCCATTATGTGTGTCCTGCTTGAACGAGGAGTCGCACCAAATTTAAAGTCATTTCAAAACTCAAGTGAGCTCCATCAGGTTCTTTTAGATATTTCAAGCATAATTTTTCATATCCATCATACATCACAATCGAACTCACAAAGCTTAGACTTCATGGGAAGCTTCCATGAGGTCCACCTATATATATTTGAGAGAGAGAGAGAGAGAGAGAGAGAGAGAGAGAGAGAGAATATGTCATAGTTGTTCTTATTCATCCAACTAGCTGACACATGGGGACCGCCATGGTGTTTGTATGACATCTCACCTATTGGGTAAGGTAGCTCCTAACATAAAAATGAGACGCCTCAAGAAATGAAGTCCATCTAATAGGAGTGGTTGTTTTATTATTTTCCACCATGTGTTCCATTAATAATTATATCAAACTTATTTTAGGGTATCTTATTTTCACAGTAGAACAACCTTATTATATTGGTAAGATGTTATACAAATACTACGATAAGCCCCACATGCCAGTTGGTTGGACATACAATTCAATGGGGTGTCCTACTTTCTCTGTGGGACAACCTCATTGAAGGGTGAGATGTTATACAAGTGGGCATACAAGCCAGCTAGTTAGACTTACCTGTTGTATGTGAGCATCTGTATATAGTTTGAAACGATCTATTAAATTGCCGAAGATGGTCTTAACCACCATTTGAATTTTTTCGTTGAACTTGGACCACTCATCATTTTTCTTTTAACTGCCCATTCAGTGGGCACTAATTGGACATTTAATTACTATCTGACAAGAAGGGATTTTATCTTAGGTATGTCCCCCATGATTTGGACAGTCTGGATTGACGTGGATGCCACGTGCGCAGTGGATGATTCGACTCGGACCCTCATCGCATCTAGGTAGTGAAATACAGCGAAGGGATGCGATAGAGAATGAAAATGACATGTGGCCTTCCACTTTGTAGTGCCAGCGAAAGGAAAGTGCAGCGTTCATACCTGATACGGAAGCAGATTGCCTAGTATCGAATTGAGTAAACTCTGTGGGACCCACCTTGATTTGTGTATTTTAACTACACCATCCATCCATTTTACTAGTTCATTTAAGAGCATGAGCCGAAAATTGAAGCATTTACAAATGATACGTGGATCACACCATAGGAAACAGTTTAAATTGAATGATTAACCGTTGAAAACATGTTGGGAGTCACAGAAGTTTTGGATTCAAGCTAATATTTGTGTTTTCCCTTCATCCATGTCTGTGTGACCTTGTGAACAGGTGGTTTATAAATAAACATCGCTTCGGGTATTAAGAAGTTTTCTACGGTGGACATCATTATTCCCACTGTTTCCTTTTGTGTGGTCCACTTGAGATTTGGATTTGCTTCAATTTTTATCTCATTACCTAAAATGACCTTGAAAAACAGATGGATAGCTTGGATAAGAGTCATGCATCCATGGTGGCCCCACACGGTTGACTATGAGTTTTCTGTTTGAATGTTAATGGTTGCTTGGAGGGACTTTCTGGATTCCAGTTGTGCCCAAAAATACTATTAAATTTAGTTGTATTGGACACAAACCATTAAATAATATTTACTAAATAAGGATGAATAGTGGCACATGTAACATTTATAATACATATACACATTAGTAAGTATACTACATTTTTTTTGCCCATGATGACAAAATCATGTTGGATATGCTAAATAAAATAAACAATCACCCAAACTAATTAACCTCGTGGCCTACACGACGGTTGGATTGGTCTGATTTTTCATTGTCCAACTTTCATATCCAGGTGACCTGGTTTAATTCTGTATATACAACATAGTGGGCCCCAATTACAAGTTTATAGAATAAGCTTATTCTACAAACTGAATGGACCTCTTACATTTTGAACAGGAAACAAATAATTTTCTTCACATTCATCTCTCTCAACCCAACAAACCTAATCCAATTTTCAATTTGAGTTTTAGATTAGCCTGATTTTTTGTTGGAATTTTGGCTTACGGAATCACACAGATCTAGATCTAGGATAGCAGTCAAAGGAAACAAGCAAACACAAGAGCACACATCGATTTTATGTGTAAAAAAACTATGGCACAAAGCGACAGAAAACTCCACTATAAAAGCACAGATTGCAAAGAGAAAGGACTTACCTGGTTTGAGCAATCCTCAAACCTCACCTTTTCTCCATCTCTTGAAACCCTAGCACCCTTTAGAAATACTTAAAACCTCTTAGCATACCCTCTCAGTCTGTATACAACTCTTTATATAGTTTTAGAAAGAAGTAGAATCGGAATAGGAAATAAAAAATCACAAAATCTGTATTTCCGCAGAAAATCTGCATAGACCTTCGATGACTTCGAACTTAGTTCGATATTATCGAATAAGGACCAAAACTGTCTAGCGACCAAGGCTGAAAAGTGCAAAAAAATTCAATTTCATCGAGTTTACTTCGATGTCATCGAACTGGCTTCGATGACATCGAAGCTGGTTCGATGACATCGAACCCTCTAGACAGATTTAAGACATCTGACAACAACAATCTCCAACGTGTCTTCAATTTCCAAACGTATAGCTTCTTGTCCCATTAACTTATCTCTGTCTCGCATCATAGCTTCATTAACGCTTCTCGTGCACACTCTGTCATTCTTTTACGTCATCGCCAAGGCGAGAGAAATTGTACATAACTTGAACTTCTCTATAGGAATGACTTTCGTGAGCATGTTTGCTGAATTCAAGCTGGTGTGAATCTTCTCCAGTGTTACGCCTCCTTCCTCAAGCACCTGTCAGATAAAGTGGTGACGAACATCAATGTGTTTAGTACGTGAGTGATAAACAGATTTTTTAGCCAAATTGATAGCGCTCTCGCTTTCATAGTTAACCGGCACAGCCTCCTGCTGAAGTCCCAACTCATTTATCATGCCTCTGAGCCAAACACTTTCTTTAAATGCTTTCGTCACTACCATATATTCTGCTTCGGTCGTGGAAAGAGCCACTACGGACTGAAACTTTGATATCCAACTGATAGCTCCACCTGCTAATACAAACGAGTATCCTAAAGTAGACATTCTGCAATCCACACTGCCTACTTAGTCAGAATCCATATACCCTACAAATTTTGTTCATATCTTCTTAAAAGTTAAAACATAGTCTTTCGTACCTTAAATGTATCGAAGTAGCCATTTCACCGCTTCCCAATGTTGTTTGTCGAGGTTTGACATGTATCTGCTCACAACATCGACTGCCTGTGAAATATCTGGTCTCATACAGACCATAACATACATTAAACTGTCAACCGCATTCGAATAAGGTACATGAGATAAAATTTGTCTTTCCTCATTTGATTTAGGACATTGTTCTGAGGAAAGCTTGAAGTGAGCCGCGTGGGAAACGCTCACCGGCTTTGCCTGGTCCATCTCATACTTGATCAATACATTTTCAAGGTATTCTGTCTGTGATAACTAAAGCATGCTCTTCTTCCTGTTTCTATGAATATCTATGCCGAGAACACTTTTTGCATCCCCCGAATCTTTCATTTCGAATGTCCCTGATAACTCAGTCTTCAGTACGTTGATTTCAGACATATAATGATTAGTAATCAGCATATCATCAACATACAATACTAGGATGATGAATCTGTCATCACTTAGTGTCTTGTAATAGACACAGTGATCATATTCACTCCGAGTAAATTTCTGACTCAACATAAAATAATCAAATTTTTTATAGCACTACCTAGGTGACCGTTTCAGGCCATACGACGACCTCATTAACCTGCAAATTTTTTTATCTGCCGTTTAATTTCATAGCCCTCTGGTTGCTTCATGTAGATCTACTCTTCCAACTCCCCGTGCAAGAATGTAGTCTTGACATCCATTTGTTCCAGCTCAAGATCGTATTGGGCAACCAGCGCCAACACGAATCTGATAGACATCCACTTAACAACCGGCGCGAATGAAGTCGATTCCTTCTCTTTGAGTATAGCCCTTCACTACCAACCTTGCTTTGTATCTATCATGTTTCCTTTTTAATAACCACTTGCATCCGATCACTTTTCGGTCCACTGGTAGCTCCACCAGCTCCCATGTGTGTTTTTTACGTAACGAGTCCATCTCATCGTCCATAGCTACCTTTCAGTTTTCTGCATCAGGCTCACCGAGAGCCTCCTGAATAGTAAACGGTTCCCCCTCATCTGTAATGAGGGCATATGCAATATTAGAGTCATCTCTATATCTTGTCGGTAACCTGCGATCACGCGGTGAGTTTCTTCTCACAGGTGGCTGCTCTACCTGATCCTGTACCTCTATCTGTGGATCTGTCTCTGCCTGAGTATCGTCTATGTCAATCTGAACGTCTACGATTAACCTTTCTGGTTCCTGTTGCCCCTCCTGATCATTCTTACGGAATATGGAGCTTTCGTCCATAGCGGCGCGAATGAAGTCGATTCCTTCTCTTTGAGCATAGCCCTTCACTACCAACCTTGCTTTGTATCTATCATATTTTCTTTTTAATAACCACTTGCATCCGATCACTTTTTGGTCCACTGGTAGCTCCACCAGCTCCCATGTGTGTTTTTTGCGTAACGAGTCCATCTCATCGTCCATAACCACCTTTCAGTTTTCTGCATCAGGCTCACCGAGAGCCTCCTGAATAGTAAACGGTTCCCCCTCATCTGTAATGAGGGCATATGCAATATTAGAGTCGTCTCTGTATCTTGCCGGTAACCTGCGATCACGTGGTGAGTTTCTTCTCACAGGTGGCTGCTCTACCTGATCCTGTACCTCTATCTGTGGATCTGTCTCTGCCTGAGTATCATCTATGTCAATCTGAACGTCTACGATTAACCTTTCTGGTTCCCTTTGCCCCTCCTGATCATTCTTACGGAATATGGAGCTTTCATCGAATCTGACGTCACGGCTAGTGATGACCTTGTGTGTGACCTTATTGAATAACCTGTAACCTTTCACACCAATGCCACAGCCAACAAAGATATACGTTTTGGCTCTATGGTCTAGATTATCTCTCTCAACTGACAGTACATGAGAATAAGCCTCATAACCAAATATACGTAGATCTGAGTAGTCGATTTTTTGACCACTTCATACTTCCTCTGGGATTTTACATTCAATTGTTGTTAAAGGAGATCGGTTCACCAAATAACAAGTCGTGTTAACGACCTCTGTCCTAGGTCCTTGCCCAACGCAGCATTACTTAACATACATTTGGCCCTCTCCACGAGAGTCCGATTCATTCACTCGGCTACACCGTTTTGCTCAGGCGTGTGACGCATTGTATTATGCCTGATGATCCCTTCATCTTTACAATAATCATTAAACTCAGTGGAAGTAAATTCTTCACCATTGTCAATCTTTAAAACTTTTATTTTTCGCTCTAACTGTTTTTCCACCATTATCTTCTATTGTTTGAATATGGTGAAAACTTCGGATTTATGTTTCATGAAGTAAACCCAAACTTTCCTGAAGTAGTCATCAATGAATGAAACAAACCATGATGACCCTCCAACAGAAATTTCTGGCAATGACCCCCATACGTCAAAGTGCACATAATCAAGCACTCCCTTACATACGTGTTTTCTATATTTAAAAGATAATCTAAATTATTTACTATATATACAATGCTCGCATATATCTAAATTAGAATTTTTAAAAACTGGAATCAAACAACGATCAGATAGTACCTTCATGCTTTGATCGCTTATGTGATCTAGATGAGCATGCTATATACGTAGAGACGTGAAATCCGCAATACTTGCTGCCGCTCCACTTGCTGAAGTGTTCTTAATCAACCTGTAAAGATTTTCGTGCCTTTGCGCTTTCATAACCGCGAGTGTCCCTTTTGAAACTTTAAGGATACCATCAACATCAGTGAACTTACACCCTATAGCCTCGAGTGCACCGAGAGAAATCAGACTTTTCTTCTATCAGGAACGTACCTGACATTAGTCAAGGTACGCTTCATCCCATCAAAATCTTGATGCTCACCATACCAATAGCCACAACATTACAAGCATTGTCATTACCTATAAAAATCTGTCCACCATCACATTCTCTATAACTGGCGAACCAATTCCGACGAGGAGTCATGTGATATGATGCTCCTGTGTCGAGGATCCACTCATCTCCATGATTGTCGTACAAGTATCCGATCATGGACACAGATAATACATCACCACCACTTGTCTCTTCATCAGATATGAAAACATTGGCCTCCTTAGAAGAGGCCACTAAATTTTCTTTCTTTGCTTTAGGATTGTTACAATCCTTCTTCATGTGTCCAGACATCCCACAATTTTAGCACTTTAGTTTTCCTTTGCCCTTACCCTTGGATTTGGATCTAGGTCTTGAAGATCGTGTATCTCGCTCAGAATTCTTGCCTCTCGTAATCAGTGCATCAGAAGATATCCCTGTGTCGCCGTTAAGCTTTCTCATAGCTTTTTTTTTAAAGGGTTGAGATAAAGATGTCGACACTCAGGGTTTTATTTGTGGAGCACATTGTGTCCTTAAATGACTCATATGACGCCGGAAGAGAATTCAACAACATACATGTTTGTTCCTCATCTTGAAGTTATACCACTGACGCTTCAAGTGTAGGCGATTTTCAGAGAATTTTTCACATAGATATCCTCTAACTTCGCCCATAAACTAGCCGCAGTTTTCTCCCTCAAAATTTTATAGAGAACCTCATTCGCGAGACATAAACGGATTGAGGATAAGGCTTTCTTATCAAGAGTATTTCATTCATCATCAGTTATACTAGACTTTCTTGCCTCAAGAGCACCATTATCGCCTTACTTAGTTAAGGAACTAATCATCTTAATCTTCCATAACTCAAAGTTATTTTCCCTGTGTACTTCTCAATATCATACCTAGTACTTCCCATTATTGTTAATCCTGCAGATTCAGATATATGCCCCAACAATAGCTTTGATACCACTTGTTAAGATTCTGGCTTGCAGAATCACATATATCTAGATCTAGGATAACAATCAAAGGGAAACAAGCAAACACAAGAGCACACAACGATTTTACGTGGAGAACCCTTGCGGGAAAAAATCATGGCATAAAGCGAAAGAAAATTCCACTATAAAAGCATATATTACAAAGAGAGAGGACTTATCTGGTTTGAGCAATCCTTAAACCTCACATTTTCTCCACCCCTTGAAACCCTAGTACCCTTTTAGAAATACTTAGAACCTTTTACCATACCCTCTTAATCCGTATACAACTCATTATATAGTTTTAGAAATAAGTAGAATCGGAATAGGAAACCAAAAATCACAAAATCTGCATAAACCTTCGATGATATCGAACCTATTTCGATTAGGTTCGATGTCATCGAATAATGACCAAAACTGTCCAGCGACCGAAGCTGAAAAACCCGAAAAAATTCGATTTCATCGAGTTTGCTTCGATGCCATCGAACTGGGTTCGATAACATCAAAGCCGGTACGATGACATCGAACCCTCTAGATAGATTTACGACATTTGACAGCAATATTTTTTAGCTCTAACGAGTACACGAGGAGCTCACATGATGGTAGAAGCTGTTCTATACATAACCCAAAATCAGGCCACTTCAAAATTCATGTGGCCGTCAAATGGGAATGGAAAGCTAGGCAATAAAATATTTAAGATTGTACTAGTCCAACTGTATTTTTTATACGACATCCATTCCATTCATAAAATGCATCCCATCAATGTGAATGGATAACCTATGAATCAGCTATTCCAAAACAAAGGCAGCCACATGGTATGAATTTAGAGGTTTTAGGTATGATTTTGTATGGCGTTACTTGCTTAGATTTTGGATTAGCCTGACTTTTAGGCTCCCAAGACAACATGAGGGAGAAGTGGTTTCATTCACACCCACAATCAAGCTATTCCAAAACTCATGCGAGGTATACCATATGATTTTAAAGGTTTTAGGCATGATTTTACTTTTTATTCAACCCCATGTTTTTGGGCTCCAAGGAAAGCATGAGGACTGAAGAGGCTCACACGATGAACAGATCAGTGGATTTTATATACGTCACAAAGACAGCCATAAAAAATAATTATAACATAAGCTTATGGTATAAGAGTTCATATTTAAAGTATTTGTGATTTAAATATACAATCTCTAACATTTTAAACTTTAATTTAAATTTCTCTCCTAGTAAAATAACAATTGTGAAGGTTTGTCTCTTGCAGGTTTTAATTATATAAATAATTAAATTTCTTTTATAAAATATTAATGAATTGGAAATGCATTAATATTTATTTCTATAATTAAATTTATAAAACCTATGTGTTACTCGTCCACGTGGCCGGTTACCTAATAATTAAAAAATAATAATAATAATAAATAGAACGGTCGAGATTCCCAGATTGATGAACGGTTTCACATGTAATGGAAAATCAAGCAAGTGGGCTTATCTTTCAGCATTAAAAAATGATAAATGAACTCAAGCGTATATAATAGAGATGTGCGGTGGTGGATTGATGAGGCTCAATCCAAAGCCTCAATGCCAACCTAGTATGCACGTGCCAGATCCACGCCATTCATCTGAAAAGGCCCTTAACAAACTCACATTCTCCGAAAAATATGCCCATACACGTCATCAAGTGGGCCACACTTGCTTGATAAAAAATCGACGGGTAGGAAAAAAACGTGACCAATAAACTGTATTCAATGCACATGTCGGCACGTTAGAAGAGTAAACCAACCCGAGTTTCGGAGCATAATATTTTCACGGTGGGCTTCACTTAAGGAATGGCCTGGATCTCACACGTGTTTAGTCAGCACGTGTGACAGAAATCTCTTCTTCAATCTATCCTCACGCAAAATGAACATAGCCAGTCTCTACGGCAAATGATTACCCATGGGAAAGATGACCGGTGAGTTTAGACGTATGATTCTTGAAGAGAATAGAATTCCCACGTTCGGTACGGATGTGTACTTGAATAATGTTCTGGTGGACCATTTTACACATATGGGGCCCATGTTTCAGTCATCCAAACCGTATATCTTATAAAACGTACTTCAGATGGGATACTGCTGAAAAAAAAAAAAAAACTTGGTGGAAGTTTATTAGCCCTTGCTCTGTGGCACATGAATACTTGGTTAACATAAACATACGGCAACCGTCCAAAACTCAACCCAGATTTTTGATGGAAGGATCTCCCAATCTGCAATGGGTCCCATAATGGCAACGGTCTGGATCAAGGAACCATGGCCACAGTTGAACGAAACCTGCGGCCCAAGATGCTATTCATGTGAATGTGGTGATTTTTACAAAGTTAATATTTTCTTTCCTTTTCGCTTGGGGCCTAAGATGGCGTAATTTTAATTTTCTTCAATTGAGAAATTGGAAGGTGTCTTGATTTTTTATTTTTTATTTTTTATTTTTTTGGACCTTGAATTTTTTGTAGAAACAAAATACATCCATACTGTTCTGCTGTACATAAAGCAGAGTAGCATTTAGTCAACTTTACTAATGCAATTAGTCGTGGTGAGGGGCCAGCACTTTTGATTTTAAAAGAAAACTG